>OX638063.1:48178286-48576909 GCA_951804385.1 Trifolium dubium | reverse complement strand
CAAAATTTTCTTGTCTGAAAGCATATTTGGGTTTATTGTAAAATAGTGAAGGTGGAAAAAGAAGCTCTCTAATCTTATTCCTATATTATTGATTTATTTCTCAAATCTCTCAAAAGAAAATACTAAAACCTCACTTAAAATATACGCATCAAGATTAACATGGTTTGACCTAACCTCAACTCTTTGTGCACACAAATTAATGGCATCAAGATTAAGATGTGTATTGAACCTTCAAATTGAAGCAGCCTAATAATCCCTTTTAAGTTCACCGAGACGTACTTGAAGGACACTGCCATGCCAACAAAGGAAAAATCAATTAATTTCCAAGAAAATGTGTCCCTCTTCTTTGTGTCACGACTCTTTTCATTATCCTTGTCTCAATAGATCTATAGTAGTAGTCCCTTTGTTCCATGGACCATGTTCCAAGAAGCTACCTTTTGTTTTAAAACTACAAGAAAAATAAAATTATAATTTAAAAAAAGAAATTGTTGGTCTAGTAATTTAGTGATTTAACTTACACATTTTAAGTTCAGAAGTAAGGAATTTAATAATGTCTTTAATTGCTATCAATTAGACTATATTTATATTTGTGTCTTTAGTAGCTAGAATTTCACTTTATAATATGAACAAGTAGGCATACCAAGTTGAAAACTCTGATCCATATGTACATAACATACAATATCTCTACTAAATTATGCTAATGGGAATTCAACAGAATAAAATAATTAATTATTAAATTCTAATTCAATCAACAATATCGAAAATGTTAGGTTAAATATATTTTTTATAGTTATTGAATTTGAATCCAAAATCAAGAAAGGGCCATGCTACTATAGTTGTTGTCCTGTATCAAGGAAAATGAAAAGATCAAGAAAGGAAAATAAAGACCAAAACCAAACAAAGCAAGAAATTGGACAAGACTTGGCAGCATCGATATTTGATGTAAAGTCTTCTCCTTGAAATTCAATTATATCAAAGTGGTGGAACTCAATTCAAAGCCAAACTCAAGGCAACGAGCAATATGGAAAATGAGAAGGGACATTATTATAATAAAATCTTTGGTAGACAAGACATACATACATGTTTAGTTTGTCGTTTTTCCCAAATAATTAATTCATATTAACATATATCTAATCTTTTTTGCCAATAATATGATACTACTGCTCATTACTATTGAATTTTCTGCTGTTATGTTAAGAAGTCCTACATCGGTTACGAAAAGATCTAAGTATGTGTTCAGAAAGTAGTGGCAATCTTAACTTTACAAGTTGATTTTGTAAACTTAAGTTAGACCTAATAACGATTCTAAGATGCTATACTAAATTAGGACGATTTGATCAATTGGGATTATTTACATCAATTTTGTTAATGAATTAATTAATATAATTTATCTGATTTAATAATAAATAGTTGAGATATAAAATAGTGTAATGTGAAATTGTGAGATTTTCTTACCCTAGTCAATCTTAATCCCCCATTAAATACTCGTCCTTTGTGAAAGCATGGACTATAATCAAATTGTCCCCTCATGTGATCTTTACTCCATTTTGTCTAGACTCTGATCTATCTATCTATCTATTTTATTTCTACGTACTCTTTACTATTCATTTTCATGAAGAACAAGGAAAAACAATTTATTTTGAAATTACTAGAAAAAGGACAATAAGAGAGTGTCATAATTCATGTGAGAGTAACATGTAAATTATTGGTGTGTAGATAAAGGTTTACGGATCAAACACGTTTGAGTTGTCAATATGGATGAAAGAAAGAACAGGGCACGCTAGCTAGATTCCTATAGAAATACAAATTAAATTCAAGGAGTCAATACTTCACTTTTGCAAATTTTGCGGTGGTCTTGAAATTGATGATTAATGGATTTCAAATCTAAATCGGAAGTACTTGTCTTGATGATTGATGATTTAATTTGTTAATATTACATATATTATGTAACAACTGAAATTTGAACTTGATACATCTATTTATCTATCTTAAAAATATTTTAAAAGTGTAAAATTTTATCTATTAAATTAGATTATTTGGCAAAAAAACTTATTATAAGATTGGTTGAAGGGCTACATAAGAATAATTGGAACGTGTGATGTTTTTCGTATTGATATGTGAGGTATGTATTTGGGAATGTAAATGGTTTAGAGGGGTAGATTTTTTACAGTTTGCAGTGGAAAGTGATTACAAGATGCTCATTGACATGGTTTCGGGGCGATGCAACATTAACGGAGCAACCCTTATTTTAATACAACGGATTTGGATCTTGTGAATTGCATTGGAAGATGCAGATATAACAGACACATCTCAGTCTTACGTTGAGTTCTATTGATACTCGTGATTTAGAGACTCCTCCTAATGACATTCACAATCTCCTTAGTAATGATATATCTGGAAGTTGTAGGCCTAAGAGCGTTCGTTTGGAGTTTAGTTAATTAACTGCATTCTCTAATAAAATAGTTTTACACGAGATAGGGTTTGTTTGATTCTCTCCTCAAAAACAATTTTTAAATTTTTAAAAATTAAAAACTAAAAAACTTGTTTAGTAATTTAGTTTTACAAAAGTGTTTTTAAAAATTGTTTTTTGTTTATCAATTTTTAAAGCTAAAAAAGTAAAACAAGTTCAATAAATTTTGTTTTTCTCATTTTAAAAACAGTTTTCTAAAACATATTTATAAAACACGTTTTAAAAATAAAAAACCAAAATTATTTCAAACATGCTAATAACACAGACTGTGTGATTCAAAAAAAAAATGGACTGTGAGCTAATGATATTATTATGTAAATTCTTTATTTATAAAATACTCCTTTATCAGAATTTAATATAGGAGTAGTTGTTAATTTAATATTTTTTCCTTTATGATCAGAATTTAAATCCATAACAAACTAATCATTTACTCCACTTTATTCGCATCGGTAGAAATTCATCTCTTGTCACAAACTCAATTTGTAACCACAATTTTATAATTAAACCACAAAATGACCCATTATCATTGAACATCTCCCTTGTAAAGTACAAAGTACAAGATTTAAATATGAAGTTATTGAGATTCATAATTGTTCAAAAAAATAGCTTATGGCGCCGGCCTTGTCATGCAATGGATGCTAATGAAGACGTGTGTACTTTATTTGGCACATTGTATGCATGGATATGACCAAAAGAAATTAAAGTGGTTCAAATAGAAATTAACGCATGCTA
Source organism: Trifolium dubium (assembly GCA_951804385.1). NCBI lineage: Eukaryota > Viridiplantae > Streptophyta > Magnoliopsida > Fabales > Fabaceae > Trifolium > Trifolium dubium. The sequence continues at coordinate 48,573,707 of OX638063.1, read as the reverse complement.
AATTTGAAAGTAAGCCAAGATGATAATGACACACTAAAAAAAAGCTAATAATAAAGGGGGGGACTGCTATCTTTGAGGTAGAATTTCAAAGATGAGATAAGTAATATATATTAAGTTATAGCTATAGAACAATGTGTGTATTAAAAATCAAGAAAAGAAGCAAAAGAGAGAAAATTATCACTTTACCATGAGCGGAACCGTCTTTAGCCAGCAAGGGTATGGTAATCGGAATTCAGTCGAGAGATAAATAAAAACAGACATATAATTGTCTTATTTAGAATTAAACTCGGTTATAGTTTATAAATAAAAGAAAGTAAAAATAAATAATAGAAGAGTTAAACTCGGATTCTCCTTTAACAATATAAATGATATATACTGGATAATATGGTGTTCTGTCACTACAAATTCAATTTTATTTAAAAGTCATGTCTAACATGCACAAGCATTTCAAGTGTTGTACGGTGCACCACTTCTAAGACATGTATGCATGTTAGACTCGTGCACCACTTGTCAATATCTCTCTAAATAGTATTTGTCATTTCTTTTAATTAATAAATGGCGAGGATCCTAACTCATAATATACTTAAAGTTGTATTTGTAGATGCAGATGTTCTTTCTAATGTGATATCAGATATTGTAGCTAAGCTGTGGATCCTCCCATTGATGATGAGAAATTTTAGGGATGTACCATAATTTTATGTGTAATTTTTGGCTTCTCATCAACAAGAGGAGCTCAACATCTACAATAGCGTAAACAAGTTAATTGTAGTAGTAAAATTATGTTTCAATTTTTACAACTCAAAACAAAAAGTTTCAGGCTTTAAAATTTGAACGTGTATAGGGATGTCAATTTGTATCTGGTAACGGATTATCTGTGGAGATTATTTGTATGGGGATTCGAAGTTGCGGAATTTTTTCCCCGTGGAGATGGGGATGGAGGGAGAAATTCCCCCGTGGATAATTCGGGGCGGAGAACGGGGAAGCTCCCTCCGCCACCGCGGATTCCCCGACCCCGACCATATTATTTAAGTTATATATATAATGTATAATTATATAACTTTATAGATTTTATTTATAAAAAAATAATAATTAATACATTATAAGATTAAGATTATGTATGATGACGACAAATTTATTTGAATAGTTATTTATTTTTACCAAAAGAAAAAATAGAAAGTAATTTTGCATTTTTTTGTTATTATTTTTATTTTTTAAAATATAAAAGATAAAAAATACGTATATATTTTAGAAAAAAGAAGAAAAAACAATATATTAGTGTTGTACTTTTGATTAAAAAGTATAGCAATTTTGTTAATTTTTTATATCTGTGGAACTCCGTAGATACTGTGGGGATCCGTGGGGATGGGGATGGAGGGAAATTTTCCCCCACGACGGGGATCGGGGAAAATTATTGCAAGGTGTGAGAGATTACTGGGATGAAAAGAAAATTTTGATCTTTCCAGTAATTTGGATCATACAAGACATTAACAAAGCCCAAAGTAAACATAATTCCATTAGAACTTCAAGATTGAGAGAGTAAACAACAAAAATACTAGAAAAATATCACTTATACCCCTTAAATTATACTTCCTACCCCCAAATTGTATCAAATCTTGATTTTATTCATAACAATTTATGAAGAAAAAAAAGGGACAAATTTTGAGTTTTTGAAAAGTTAAAATTCCAGTTTGTAGAAGAAAAACAATGTTCTAAAAACTCTAATTTTTAATCGGGAAAACTCAAAAGTCCTAAATTTTGACAAACAAGTTATTTTTTAAATAACATCTATCCAAGGTTCAATCATGGCTAATTTCAAAATTTTACAATTTGAAAAAACTAATTTAGATAATCGAATTTTCCAGTATTGTAGAAAATTTAATATACGAAAATGTAAATTTTGAATTTTCAATAAATTCTGAAGAAAAAAAATATTAAAATTTAAAAGGGCAGTATAAGTTTTTTTTTTTAATTGTGGGGGGTAGAGGGGGTCTATTTATGGGACTATGGGAGTATAAGGGAAATTTTTTCAAATACCGCTTAGACTGAATGAATAAAAGACCAACCAAAACCACTAGCCTGGTGTCTATTTTATTGTGGGCTTTTTGCCCTTTAACAAAAAAAACTGCTAGTAAAAAAAAACTTATATCTCTTTTTATACATCGGAACGATAAATGCTCTCACCAGAATTTGAACCCTGGACATTCTCATACCCCACCCATGTCCACCAGCTCCTACCAATTGAGCTAATCTCTCCCAAAAAAAAATTAGAATTTTTTAAAAAAACATGAATTAATTATAAATTTTTATATTTCCTGTAGTTAATAATTCATGTTTTGTTGAACAAATCCAAAAAATTTAGGAGAGATTTTCATAACATTTTACATATTTTTGTATAATTTTATTAAAAAACACAAAATTTATACATGAGTTGAATTAAAAATAGGGACTAAAAATGGTGATTGAGAATTTTATAGGACTAAAAGTCGAAGAAAATTTTTAGAGGGACTAAAACCAAAATTTGGTATATTTATAGTACCAAAAAACATATTTAACCCTAAATATTTTGGTACTTATAAATATAAATACTAACAATATAAACTTGATAAAAATAATTGTATGATTTTATTTTTTGTGAAGTGGTTTAGTGACTATAATTTTACTCTTAAAAATGGAATAAGTATTGGAGTGACCGAAGTTTAAACCTCGACTTCTACATATAAAACATGATATCCCTACCAATTGAACTAAGTTCACAGAAGACGTATAATTTTGTTTAAAAAGACGTGTTCGTGTGCACTCAAATTTATTTAAATCATACTGTCAGAAAAAATTAATTATCATAACCAATCTACATGAATTTTTTTATTTCGTGCCCCTAATTTCTCACGAGTTCTACAAAGTTATAGTTTTATCCTCGTTCGAGTCTACTGGGTGAGCAGGTTTGAAATTTTATGATTTGAATGTTATTACTTCATCCGTCCCAAAATAAATGATGTAGTTTATCATTTTACACACTTTAAGAAAAATATGTAAAAAAAAAAAATTGGCAATAAAAAAATATCTAAATGAAAGAGAGAATGCGACTTTTATTGATATTATATTTTGAAATTCTAAAAAATAGATTTTTTTTTTAGTTACTTTATTGACTCCCCTAACTATTCATTGCAGCTGCACTATAAAAATTGACATTTTAACTGATTCTTTTGATACTTTTTGTGTATTCTGTTTTATGCATTTGGAGGATAGCCACCATTTGTTTATTTCATGTGCCTTTGCTCATCATGCGTGGATGTTAGTGACAAGATGGTTGAACAGACAGGTTGTTTCTTGGCACGTAGGATGGCAACAGTTTTTGTGGTTTGGTAATTTGATCAAACTCAACAAGGCTCTACGAGTTCGTCATATTATTTGATTAGCAACAACTTGAAGTATTTGGAGAATGCGGAACAATATCATCTTTCAAGGAGCGTCGGTGGATGTTGATTTATTGTTGGATAACATCATGTTTTTCTCTTGGTTTTGATTATGTAGCCGTTGTGGGCTTTCGTTCCCTTTCTCGTTCGCGGATTGGCAGCTTAATTTGGTACCTTGTCTTCAAAGCATGTAATGTATTGTGTTGAATTGTAAGGGTTGAGTACCCCTTATAATTTTTATAATTCAATTTTTACTTGTAAAAAAAAAGCTAATGTTGAAGCCTATTTTGCCCCTCAATTAAAACCTAATTTGAATTATAGAATTCGATTCATACCTAATACCTAAGATGTGCATAAGAACCCCACCGTAGTCTTCCTCGTCATTCTGTCGTCTTACAAAAATAATTATACCTCTTAAATTTCTTTCAAAATTCATTCTCTTATTTTTAGGTTTAAATAATTAATAGCTCCCTGTAAGTTCATGTATTTTTTCTTTTAATCCTTCTATGTTATTCTTTTTAGAATTAATTTTTAAATGTTCAAATCATTTTGATTTTGGTCCTTAAAACTAAAATCTTCAAAAAAATTCACAAGTTTCCTGCAAATTTTTCTTCAATTTTTCTTATAGATTTTGGCTTTATGAACTAAAATAAAAATGATTTTAACATTCAGGAACAAATTCCAAAAAAAATAACATACAAAGTCTAAAACCAAAAACTCGCGATCTTACAGGGAGTACAAATGATACTCAACATTTACAATTTAGAGACAATCACATTAAAAAATTTGAAAGTAGGGCAGATTCAACACTTAATGAGGCTTAAAACAAGCTCTATAATTAGGTCTTTTTATTCTTCTTTGGGATCTTTTTCTAAAGCAAATTTTATTTAAAGTTTTTTTGAAAAGATACAATGTTATTGTCTAATATGCCAGACTATTTTTTTAAGAGGTTTTTATATTTTTCTCTGAGTTCTTGTCTAATGAGTTTATGACCTATAAGAAATTTTTTATCTTTAGTAATTATTATTTTTAGGGCCTAAAATCCTTATTTGAATTGTCTTACCTTTAGACCGGCCCCGTTTGTAAGCACAATAAAAAATTATTACACCAATTTTATTTTATTTTTACTTCCTAAAACCCTTATTTGAATTGTCTTACCTTTAGACCAACCCTATTTATAAACACAATAAAACAATTTACACCAATCAAAAAGAGTTACATTAACATTGTATCATAATCGATCTATAAACTAAAACCACGAAACATAGATGAATTAGTCCACTCAAAAAGATAAATTAACACTAACTCCTCTAAATAAAACATTATTCAACAAATGTCAAATATACTAGATTGTTGCCAACTAAATAATACGACAGAAACACATGCTTTTTTTTTTCCTTTGATATCTCCAAAGTCCAAACAAAGTAAAGTGATGTAAAACATCTACAAAAGAAGTTTTTGTGAAACCTCATGTCAATTTTTATTGTATTTGTGATCGAAACCATTTAACAAGTGAGTATTATACTAAATAAAAGACTAATATGCATTCGCATAAATTTACATAACTTTACATGTTCTTTTTTTCTTTTTAGGCAGTGATTTTGCTCGAACACTAGAGTTCAATTAAACCATACTCTTCATATGTTGTAAACTAGAATTAGAACCATACTTATTGTTTGTTTTGCATATTTTTTACATGCATTTGAACCTTATAATTCGTCATGTATATATATATACTATTTTCTTACATGTATGATGTGTTTTTTGTTGTAGAAATGAATGAATAAATTAGTGAATTGTTTATAGCTAGCTGCACATGCCGTAGTAGAACGTGGCAACATTTTGATTGACATAGTGTATGCTCAGTACACGTACAATGAATGTAAGTATTGATGATTAACACACGTGTAGGGTGCTTAAACAATAGGGACACATGCCTCGTGTACAGTGGTCTGTCTATACTGCAAATCTTCACTCATAAACAAACCTTTATTTTAGGGAAAGAAGAAAGAGCACTGTTCTAATTTGTCCTTAGCGAATTAAAAAAAAAAACAGAAAATTAATTAGTGGAGTAATTTAAAATTAGATAATTCTGGAAAGATCACGAAATCCTAGAGCCAGCCAAACCATTGCATCATCATCATCGTGATGGGCCATTGGCAAAAGTGGAAAAGGGTGAAATTGTGAGAAAGTGGCAAAATAGGAAATAATTTAAAAAAAGAGTATAATAATGAGTCAGGCTAACCGATGTCTTTAGAGTATTGGTTAACGAATTTAAAAAAAGAAAATAATTTTAAAATAATCAGTGACACATTTTTATATTTAGTTATTTAATCAGTGCCCTAAAACATTGGTTAACATTTTCTTATAGTAATTTACTCCTTTTTCTTTTTTAGGTTATAATTTACTGTACTCAATTTTTTTTTTTTATCAAGATTAGAATGTTATGTTTTTATTTTGATATATCGGAAAGTACAAGATGTCATGGTTGAATGCAATGATTAATAATTTTTTCGTTGAATTAAAAACACTTTAAAAAATAAAATAATTTGCTAGAAGATATAAAGTTGTTTCATACTTAAATTAAAGTCACTTCCTACTTAATTTTTTGATTTAACCATTTTTTTTTTTATATTTAGCAAAAATAAACATCGTTTTTTTTCGTTAAAGCAAGAAAAAAGTTATTTAAAAATGAAAGACAAAACAAAAAATTAGGGGAAAACAAAAATAAATATCTAGAGTGAAGAAAAATGAGTATTTAGTGTCAATTACATACGTGTCCAATTAATCAAGGTTTCTGAGATTGTTTTTTTTTACAAATGATATTCATTAATTCAAATTCATGAAATACAGGCTTGTTAGTTTTGACATCCATGATTGATATTCAATCATTAATTTTTTATTTTTGTGTGTTAATTTATAGGAATTTTTAACCCACTTTGGTTGGTCTGAGATTACATTTGCTTAAATTTGGGAGGGTGCTCTTTTTTAAAGTTTTAGGTTCAATTCTCTTTGTGTCATTTTAAATTGACTGGATTTTTTTGGGTTAATAACATTGGTACAAAATTTCCACCACTGTACTAATTTTCAATAGAAGACATGTGAGGCAAACAAAGTGGATTCTTCTTCACAACTAAATTTTGTACATACACAAGTCAAGAATTAAATTTCTAATCACATACTTAAACGGAGTCCGAACGTTATAATTTAGATCAATTGATTAGTAATTTATAATAACTTTATTCTTTCATCTCTTAAAAAACTCTATGAAAGAAAAAAAACTCTATAGAATACAAGTGGGACCGGGAGAACATGAATTTAGTGGTACGATTATTATTTTCCTCCTCCTACATAATAACCCACGGTTTCACTTTTTCCCCAAACCTTGTTTCTCACTCCAGGCCTGTGGCCCAGGGTCCTCAAATTATTTGACGTCATTAAATTCCCATAATAATAATATCGATTCTTTTGTCGTTTCCATCATCATGGGACCACTCTTCCACTTTGGGCCCCTACTGGTCCCACCTTTCCAAATTTCCACTAAGACCATGTTCGATCAATGGTTGCAAAATTCAACACCCACTTTATCACTTTTTACACTCCACATCATCATTCAACACACATTCAATTTTTATTATCTCCAATAGTTTTTTCATTAAACACTCTACCCTATCACTTCCTCTACCCCACCACTTTTTATTTTACATTCTTATTTAAATTTAAAATTTGTTTTTATGATTAAATAAAATTACAATTATCGATTAACATTAAATTAAAATAATGAACATTTAACAAAAAAAAATTAAATAATTTTTTTAATTTTCTTAACATCGAATGTAATACATCACACAAATGATTATTGGGATTTATTTTACTAAAAAAAACACTTAAATTTCAAAATTAACACTAATAAATACTAATAATATGATTAAGAGAGTGAAAAATTCGGATTTTTTTCTGTGTCCAAATGAAATGAACCAAATCTCTATTTATAGAGAAATTTTTTTTACGAATTTTGGTGAAAAAATAAAAAATTATTTTGCTGTGAAATAATTGAGATTAAAGATAAAGATGTAATAAAAAACCGCCCAGCCAATCGCGTTACGCCACGTGTCCTCATTTATCTTCACTCATTTCTCTCTCCGCGTCCAGACTGCAACTCACGCACGCCTGTCGCGATTGTAGCGCACGCGCCCTGCTTCGGCGAATGGCGCGCAGCCACGTGGCTCTGCGTGTCAGATTCACATGAGTTTAATCTGTTCAACTCTCGCGCATTGAATTTAATCTGTGGTCTAATTTTTTCTGTGCAAATAGTGATTCAACACCTCAAAAAACAGGCCATTGTACATGGTCTAACAAAAATAAGGATATAAAGTACTACTCCTATAAACCATCAATAGTAGAATTAAAAATAAAATAAAATTGATATATCAGAATAATAAATTGTTTTTGTCATAAATTGAATTTTGGACTTCTTTCTATTCTACTATTTGAGTTATTCTACAAAAAATAGTAGGATTTCAATTCAATTATGTGAACTTAATATAGTTGGTAGAAAACTTACATTTATTAATGTAAAGAGATTAAGGTTTGAATCGTTCATTTATTTATTTTTAAAAGGTAAAATTTTAGTCATTAAATTATATACTAAAAAAGAATTTCAATCTTTTATTTCAATGATTATTATAATAAAATATGAATTCTTAAAAATAAAAAATAAAATTGTTTAATGGTAGACATCCGAATAATCAAATAAAAAAATTTATTAATTCAATTGAATAAATAAATTTAAAGTAAAAATTGCGGTAAATTCTTATATCATCATCACTTTATTTTAAAAAATAGGTCATGTTAACATGTATCCTAAGGCACATTTTAAGAATACTCGAAATAATAATTTTAATTAAAAATTATTAATTTTTCATTATAAAATATAAAATTCACAAATGTTAATATTAAATATTTTTTATTAGTATACTAACAAGTGTCTCAAAGACACATGTTAACATTTCTCTTAAAAAATATATATTTCATTTATTGTAGTAGTAGTTTTATCTCAAAACAATCATCTTTTTAAACTACCAATTATAAAACATTAATTCATTTTTTCACACTAATATATATATTTTAATTCATTAACTACTCCATCATACTAGTATATAACTAATGATAGTGTTTTTATAAATAAAATTTATTTTATCATTAAAAAATAATCATGATTATTTTCAATGGTGTTGATGGTAAGTAGTTTTGGCCAATGGATTGCTTCTAACATGCCGCTGTTTACACATATCATTTTCCTACTTTTCTCTTTCAACTCACCAAACCATTTGTTTCCAAAACCCATAATCTCTTTATAAATAAACCATCTCTCATACCATTTTCTCTTACTCCACCACTTTCTTCACTCTCTCTTCAAACCAAAAACAAAACCCTTTCTTTTTTTCATAATCATGTGTTCATCAACACTAAAACCTCGTTACATAGAACATGACAACGGTTTAGCTTCCTTAAAAGACATGGATGTTGCTAATTACCGTGCCAATAATTTTGTTACAAAATCTATGATAACCATGGGTTATTCCAATAGAACTAGCTTCAACAATCTTTTTGTTTCTTCACCTAGATCTAGAAATAATGGAAGATTCTATGATACTAGATTTGAAGATCATCAACCCCACTTCCTTGAATCTTGTTCTCTTTGTACCAAATCACTTGGTGACAATAAAGACATCTTCATGTATAGGTAAAAATCAAATCTTTTGTTTTTCTTTTTTTTGTTGAATTTTTATATATGTAAATATATATTAAGATAATTATACATAAACAAAAATTAGACGGATAATAAGCTGTACCGTCAAACATTTTTGTATAACAAAATTCAACATTCAGAAAACTAAATCCTTAGACCTGGTCGGATTGTTATGCACGACTCTTTGAATTTTTATTCCTTAAGAATATTTTAATTTTTTTTTATGGGGTATGGATTTTAATTTTTTATTTTATTTTAATTTGAGCAGGGGTGACACACCTTTTTGTAGTGAAGAGTGTAGACAAGAACAAATTGAGATAGATGAATTGAAAGAGAAGAATATGAATCTTTCTTCATCTATGAAGGCTTTGAGGATTAAGGAACAAAGAAAATCTAATTCTTCAAACAAAGTTCAAGGTCAAGATTATTCATATCGAACAGGAACTATTGCTGCAGCATAGTTGTTGTTTTGTTGAAGAGAAAATGGAAGGAAAGAAATTGTGACAAGAAAGAAGAAAGAAAAAAAGAGAAGCAAAGTACTATAACAAAGAAAAGTTTAAAGATTTTAACTTTTTCTTTGCAAGAACAAGAGTCAATAGAGAGAAGGATGTAAATGGTTTGAGTTTGGAAAAGTGTGTATGCTTGTTTTAGAAGATCCTCTCAATGAAATGACTTTGTTTTTTGGGTTTGCCTTTTTCTCTTTTTAGATGAAGGTTTTGGTTTTGCTCCTTTTGTAGATTCTTTACTCTTGTTTATATGATGGTGGTTTATGATGTGCCCATGGTTTTAATTTTTTCTAAGATGAAACTGAATATAATGGTAAATTGATTTCAAATTTCCACAATGGATCTATTTAGAAATGGATTTTGTGTGAATTTATAGTGACTGCAGAAAGATTTCAACATTCAATTATAATTACTAGTGGCTTGTAACATTTTTCTTACTTGTTCGCTATGTTAGGTTGTTTGATTGAATTTGATTTCAATCAAACTACCTTTGATGTACGGTCTGAAATACTCTTATTATAAATAATTTTTACTTTTTAAATACATTTAATAACTAATATATTAAATCTAATTATAAAATTAGATATATTAATTATTGAATATTTTTAAAAAAATAAAAATTGCTTATAATTATAGTCGAAAAGAATATTTCAAAATTATATTTATCTATGTTTAACACAATGTGTATGTCGGCTCGGCTCAATGGTTGTGCACAGGTCATGACCTATGAAAGCCCATATAGTCATGAGTCGTGAGTGCAATGTCATGGCTTTTATTTTGCAATTTTCTGTGTCAACATTTTCACCCATACTTCCATGTTTTCCGTCATAAATGGATTGAACTATTTGACCGACCTCTGATAAAAACACAATTAAGCATGTTTGTGTTTTACTGTAATAAATATTCTTCGTCGTCACTTACCAAAAAAAGACTCTGTATTTGCTTCGTCCTGACCAAAAAAAAAAAACAAAAAGTTGCTTGCTAATAATATATAGCAACACTTTTATTTAACATTTAAAGGTGATTTACGGTACTCAACCCTTATACTTTGTTTGGTTAAAGAGAAATAAGAAGAAAAGAAAGTGAAACACGGAAACTAAGACCATCCACAATGAATGGTGAATGAAGTGTTGAATGTTAGAATTTTCAGAAAAAAAAGCAAAAAAGGGGTCCAAGTTGATGCGCTGGCGGAGAGAAGAGATAAGCTCATTAATCACCTATTAATCTGACACGCAGGGATACGCGGCAAGCGCGGATTGGTTGAAATCCGGCGCGTGCGCAACACGCGTAGACAAGGCGCGTCTGCAACAGGCGCGCGGAGAGAGAATCCGCTGGTAATGGATAGTGGCCCACGTGTCTACTTTTCATTGGCCAGCACAATTTTATTTATATTCTTATCTTTTGACTTAATTATTTCATTGCAAATTAATTTTTTATTTTTTTATTTTTTCATCAAAATTCGTAATTTTTTTTCCTCTATAAATAGAAATTTGGTTCATTTGATTTGGACTTAGAAAAAATTCGAATTTTTTACTACCTTAATTATATTATAAGTGTTTATTAGTGTTAATTTTGAAAAATGTTTATTATTTTAATTTAATTTTAATCGATAATTGTAATTTTATTTAATTATAAAAACAAAAATTTAAATTTAAATAAAAATATGAAATAAAAAGTGGTGAAATAGAGAAAGTGGTGGGGTAGAGTGTTGAATGAAAAAAACCATTGGAGAGGTTAATGGTAGAGTGTGTGCTGAATGATGATGTGGAGTGTAAAAAGTGGTGTTGAGAGGGGGAATGGTGTTGAAACCAATGTAGGTAGTCTAATACATGTATTTGGATTATAAAATAGTCTAAATACATGTATTGATTTTCGTGTTTTATTTTCTTTCCTCCCTATTTTTCTCCAACCAAACAAATCTACTCTAGCTTATGTCGGTGTAGTTTCTTTTGTTTTTCTCTTGGCCGGATTTTGTAATGAATAGTCTAAGATGAGTTTAATAGTAGATTTGTTAGGTCTAAGTCCTCTTTAGATATGAGTCATCACATGAGATTTTTAAGACCTTCTTTTAGTATAATGAGTCACTATGTTTCTACAATGTTCTAGATAAGTTTTAGGTAGAATTATGCTATGGAATATATTTTTTTATAGGTTATATATAGAGGAGTTCTCAATGTAATAATTATCAAAACAAAATGAATGAAAAGGTTTAGTTTTATAGTTATTTAGTGTAGTTTTAATTGCTTAGCTTTTTTAATTCATAACAATTTGATCTTAGACTATTCATTACATATTTTTCGCTTTTATTCACAATAAACTAAATAAATTACACATTGCATAAAATAAACATAAGTTATATTTGACATTGAAGAAGCGTTTGTCCATAAAATAGTTGGAAAAAATTCAAAATCAACTACCATGCAGAAAAGCCAGAGCATGACTAAATGATGAGATCAATTTAGATGTTTTCGTCTCGTGACAAAGATCATTTTCCAAAAATAAGTGCAAGATTGCAAGAGGAGAATAACAACAGAACTTAGAGGATTCAATTAAAATTTAGCTATGTGTAATGCTATGAGTATATGAGACTTTTTTACTTTGGACAAATTGCACCAAGCTTCCCTAAGTTTTACTAAAATTGCACTCTATAGTGTTGGCAAGCCAATTAACAGAAGAAACATTTGTTTTTATTCCTACCCGTCCAATGAACCAAAACCATGACATGTACAAAATTTGATCCATCAAAGAGTCTTCAAGTGCCCTACCACCTTCGAACACAACTTTGTTACGCAAACGTCATAAACACCCAGTAGTGGTCAACCAAATGAGATGACGAAATTTTGCTTTATACTTACCTTTTGCAAATTTGCCAAACAAGAGAAAATGTTGCCACACCTCTTCTAAATGTATAACTCCAATACCCATCCAACTGAATATTCGACCCCAAATTTTAGCCGAGAACGGACAGAGAAAAAAGATGTGGTGGACGTCTTCGTTCACCATACAAACCTCCCCTAAGTATAAAAAAATAGGGTCTTGTTAATAAGTGCACCGGATGCACTTTTTAAGCATATTATTTAAAAAAAATATTTATTCAAAAAGTTAAACAACACAATTTTCAATGTAGTGACTTTGTTTTTTATAAATTATTTATAAATTTATTATTTAAGGGATTTAAAGAGTGCATCAGATGCACTTTTTATATCATCACTCTAAAACAATGAATGTAGACATTATCCTAGCTACTGGCTTCTATTGAAAACTTTATGCAAATTTATGTCTTTTTATATTTGTTTATTTGACTTTAATTATTGGTATAAATTTTGTAAGATTCTATAAAAAAAAATTATAAAAACAATTTATGACAGTTTTTAAGTTTTTTTCAATTTATTTTCATAAATTTTTCAATACAATTTATGAATAGAACTAGTAGAATATATATAAAAATAATTTATCATTTACTTAAAATTTGTACTATAAACAAGAACTTAAATTGGTATATCGTCCAAACAGACAAATAATATTTCAATAAAGAGAAAACCGTACACCACTCTTTCTATTTGTTTTGTTGCCGGAAATCAGATATCCTCCATGCACAATTTAACTCAAATGAGAGGAAAACTCTCCTAACTTCTAATTGTCGCCCTCCATGTGCTGTTCATTTTAATGACTAGTTAACTTCTAAAGAACATTTTACCTTGAAGTAAAATAAGAAAAGAAAAGTTTTCAAAGAATATGGAATGGAGAATGAAAAGAGACATATAATTGACCATGAACATTACAACTTTTCATGAGATTCAACGGACAGAAGTTCTTGATCAATAAAGACATTTGAGCTTCTCCCACATGGCAAGTTTGATGTTCCAAAGGCAACAAAAGATAAGAATCATCTCTTCAACAAAAATTGAAAGGGAAATGAGCTTTTCTTTAAATGAATTGTTATAATCATTAAATTATTCACATACTCTATTTTAAATGTGTTTCTACTTAGAGTACAGAAAACCTACTCGATCTAAACTTGGTCATGACTTTGTAAATAGGCCAGATTAAGATTTTTTAGTAAGTCTTTTTTTTTTTTTTTGGTAGAATTTTAGTAAGTCTATTTAGTCAAAATTAATTGGTTTGAAAACTTTTTAAACCCGTTAGACTAGTACATTTAAATAAATATGAATTTTTTTTTATATATTTGATTTTGTACTCCATGTTGTTATACATATTCATCTTTTTGTTTAACAGCGTGTTTAAATAGATTTACAAATTATATTAAACTTTTGAAAAAGTGAAAGCATGAAAATAAGAATACGATATCTTTAAAGGTTTAATATAGTAGTAAAAAGATAGGTCTTGAATCCGAGATGTACATTATTTTAGTGCCTTTGAAGGCAATCAAATTTAAATACCGTAAGCGCTTTTTAAGTCTTATGGACTTCTCTGCCTTGGACTAGGACACCATCCCCTCGTCCTAAATTTGTATTATAAAAATAAAATTAAAAAATAAATATATAGATAAGTCAGACTTGAGCCTTAAATTTTTTTCTCACGTTGTATTTAAGATTTGTAAAACTTAGTCCAATCTACACTATTTTGAGTATTTTCACCCCTTTTTATCTCTCTATTTTAATCGAAATAAAATGTTTAATCTTCCATTTTAAAATATGTAGTTCCTCAATTTCACAAGTTTATTGTTTAATCATGATTTATCTCAACAATCCAATTTTGAGGTTTATAATGACATATATCACTTTTTTTTACAAAATATGATATATATCATATTGTCAAAAAAAATAAAATATTGATCATTTTCATTAATGATGTAAAATTACATTTGGCGATCAAATGTAAACCTTTTACAATTATTTTTTTCCTTCCAATTCCATTATCAAGTGTAAAGCAATTTTTTTTAAAATCAGCTATTTTTTGTGTAAAATGTTGTAGTAAGAAATTAACTGAGGGTGTAGGGAGTAAAATCTTCTTACTTTTCAAGCTGGGTTTGGAAGTGATTTTGAAACTCAAAGGGCCTCAACCAACCACATTTTAGTGCTATAATGGAGACTATGACCCATGTCCAAAAAGATACTAGAAACTTTCATATGATACTTAAATTCTTAGTTAATTAATGAAAATTCTGTTTAGCAAAATTAGATACAAAAAATTAGATGCAAAATTGCATGAGAGATGAATGATTGTTTAGCTACTTAGAGCATTTTTTTTGGTACAAAGCCTTAGAGCATTTTTAATAGAGATAAATAAAGAATCAACTTTGAGTTACATAACCATATAAAGTGACTTCCTATATAAGACCATGTCACAGACAAAATGAATAAACATTAACAAGATTACTTTTCATTAACGTCAAAAAGAAAATTGCTTTTCAATCAATTTTTCTTAACAAGAATACTCGTTGTACAAGGAGTGATATGAATAGATAAAAAGAAACATTTTGGAAAAGAAAGGAAAAAAAATACAATGAATCAAAACTTCAAAAGATTTATTTTACCAGTTTAATCAAAACTTTATGAGGTCACATTTACAATTTCAAAGAATTAAAGATGTGTGGTATGGTTGACGCTGAACTTAGTAAGGAGAATCCGCAGTTCAATCTCCGCATTGGAAGGGATCGGAACCACTTAATGTCAGAATTCACTCTAAACTCTGAACTATTAGAATCGTTTCCTCTAAGAATCAGAAGAAGAAAGTAAAAAAAGAAATTATAACCGTTAATTTTATTTAATGTAAAAGTTCACATTTAATAAATATGAGTGATATAATGACATATAAATAAGTTAATTTTCAATTTTATTGTAAAAATGAAGTTATTTTTCTTGTAAACTTGGTTATTTATGTTTATTTATTTATTTTGGTCATAAACTTGGTGCAGTGTTTGTTTGGTTCAGATTGACAGATCAACTGCTGATTCAACCAATGACCAAGTTCGTCAATGTTGTAGATCCAAGAGCGTAGGTATTCCAATTACTTTATTTTTATCACATTAATTGCAGGCATGAGTATACTGTTGAATGCTATTAACTAATTGGGTGTTGTGAATTATTTTTCGTCAATTCATCTTTTTTTATTTTAGCGGTGTTGAATTTATATATTTGTATATGTACTCTATTTGAAATAAATGAACATCCTTTTATTTTTGTAAAAAAAAAACGTTCAAAACATGATAATTTTTTATCAACCTAACAAATTTCATTTATCCTCCCACTAAAAGTCTTACTTGACGATAAAACTAAAAATGTAAACTATATATTTAATTCATCAAAATAATCGTTAAATTATCACAATAGTTATTTTTGCAGTTAGTATGTAGACGAAATAATAAGTTATTGAAAACTCACACATAAAGTGGAGAAATCAGAGTTTAAACTTCGGTCATGAGCGTCCGATCTAATAATTTTTTTTGACATTGTCAAATAACCGATTATCCTAAAAGTTTAAGCTATTAGGAAAGATATAGAGACTCTGATACCATATCAAATAACCGATTATCCTAAAATTTTAAGCATTAGAAAAGATCATATCAATGATTTTATATTATTTCTAACAGACATTTTCTTTCCGCCATCGAACTAGTTAAAATATGTGGACTATAATAGCTAATTTCTAATACACCAAAATTAATTTATGGCCATATTATAATAAATACAAATTTTTATCACCATTATTATGACTAATCTCTATCAATAAATTTAATTTAAACATAATATTAAGACCACTTTATTAACTATTTGCTTATCAGAAATGATTTCATTAAAAAAAAATTGATAAATGATTTCTTTATTATTAACGAGTGTAATTTTGATGTTTAGTAATATATCATTCAATGATTATTAGTACACAAATTAGAAATAAAAGTTTGTTAAAAATTAAATTATGGTTACTGCATAAACATTATTTTTAAGGGTAAAAAGATTATTTTGTCAAAGAAAATATTTAAATATATATGTGTTTATTTAAATTCAAAATTAAATTAGAAGAAAGAGGTACCAATGAAGAAAAAGATATTAGTGAACTTCTTGAGAGACCCGTAAGAAGGGAGATCGACATTTTGGTCAATATAGATATTATGGATGATGGATGAATAGGGGGAATGTCTAGACTTGACTGGAGTTTCTCCACTTGCAGAACTTGGGGGTTGAAGATTTTACACTGAGACAAGCAGCTCTCAAAGCTGCGTCAAACAAAAGGTCCAAACTTGAGAAAACTGACAATCAACATATTTTTATACTATTTGTATTCGACACTTTTGGTTTCTTATAATCAAATGTTGTAGACCTTTTGAAACGAGTTTAAATGATTATGCATAACAATGTTGTGTTGCCTAGATCTAGATATTTAATTTTTTAAAGGTTGAGTTTTACTATATAAAAAGGTTTACCGGCGCAGCTTATTGTTTGTCTACTTTTTATTTTATGTATAATTATCTTATTATATGTAAAGGAATATAAATTTGACAAAAATAAAATAAAATGAAAAGACTATATTTATTTATTTTTGGATTACAAAAGACTGATTTTGGCTAAATAAAATACATATTTATTCTTGCTCAAAAAAAAATACATATTTATTCGTTGTCAAAAAAAAAAAATACATACTTATTGAATGGAGATGACGCAAGACTCGTTAGGACGAGTGACCTCAAAGAGGTGATGTATCTCTATGGGGTAACTAGTCACACACTCACATGTCATATTTTAAACGAGTCATTAATATTTTATTGTAAAAGAAGACAAGACAGATCGTTAGTGTTAGATGGAGATGCAAAATTAATAACGATTTTTTAATAGTTGGTGATTAGAATTTCACTAAATGGATAAATATTGTATAAGATTAGTTCATTTGGTTTGACATCATATTATATATATAGGAGGTGGAGTTTCGAATTCCAGTCATCTCATTTTTTCACTTTAAAAGTGGAATTTCAAGCCACTAGACTACTTGACAAAAAAAATGAATAAATATAGTCTGTGACTGTGACACCTTATTTATTCGTTTTAGAAGTGAAATTTTTAGTCACTAAATTATTTTTTATTTTCATAAACTATTAATATATTAAAGAAAAAAGTAAAGTACAAAAGAGGGGGCCGAGACCGAACCAAACCCTCAAAGAAAATTAGTAAAATCTATAAAAAAAAATTAAAGAAGACCTTGTCTATTCTTAGCAAGATCTTTCCAAATATAAACCGGTGCAAAAAACCACCAAATGAGTTCAGATAAAGATAAACCTAAACTAGCATGTTTATCAGCACACTAATTGACTTCTCTAAATTTATATGGGAGACAATAAACTATATAGAACTAATGTTAAAGAGGCGATTGAGCCATCTATTCTTGATTAGCCAAGGAACAATAAATAGAGACTTGATAGCTAAGAATGCAAGCCTTAGTCATTTTCAATAATCCACAGATAATTTCAATACTTCTTTACATTAAAAATGATTTATATATAATTTAATTACATATGAATAAAAGGTAATCGGGCAACAAACTACACCGTTACTCAATACTTCTCCATTGCAAATTCAATTGTTAAAATAACTCCCATAATTTCTCCATAGAGGGCATCAGCAATACCTAAATTCATATATAGCAAAACAATCCATGTGCTCACCATTGTTGTTTCTAAAAACACTACCACAAGTTGCTTGACCGGTGTTCAGTGTTGACTGTAAATATGTGTCATAAAAAAAAGTGATCTCCTTAACTCAGTTATTAGATTATTTGACAAAAAAAAAGTGAATAAATATAATCTATAAATTTGAACCCCAATTTTTCCATATAAAATACAATAGACATGTCAATTGAGTTATGGTTTGTAAAAAAAAAAGTATGATTTATAAGTTCATTTTATAAAAGCTTTGGTAATATATATATATATATATATATATATATAGGGAGGATGTTAGCAAACCTCCTCCCACATGTTTTACTCGCGCACCCCCCACATATATGGGGGGTGCGCGAGAAATAAGGTGGGTGGGGGTGCATGAGAAATAGGGGGTGTTGGGGGGCGCGCGAGAAATATATGGGGGGTGGGAGGAGACTTGCTAACTTCCTCCCACATGGGAGAAAGTTAGCAAACCCCATATATATATATATATATATTTGCAAAATTGTAGAATATGTTTTTTAAACAAATAAATTTAGTGCATTTCATTCATAACAATAGTTTCGATGTTCAAAAAAAAAAAAAATCATAACAATAGTTTTAATATAAGGTGGACAATAATTTATTAAGGTGTTGAGTTGGAAGTTTAACGAGATTAAAAGATAACTACTTGTTTGTTTTATGAGTAGTACTGGGACCCCGGAAATGTCTTTTGCGCTAGTTTGACTTTGGCCGCTTTTGTGGTTTGTTAGCTATCTGCTTGTTGCTGCTTGCAGTTGCAGTTGTTTAGTGGTTCAAGTGGCATGAGTGTTTTGTAGTGTGGGCTTGTTGGTGTTGTGCTTGTTGTGTGCTGTATTTTTTTTTTTTTGTGAACTTGTGTGGGTTCTGAATTTTGCAATTGTTTTTTGGCTTTGCCTGCTACTACATACTACTTGTTATATACAGAGTAAGCCTTAATATTAATTGCTTTTTCGAAAAAAAACACGGTCTTATATTTTATTATCTTATAGTTTATTTTCATAAACTAATTTAATTAACTTATAGTTTAAAATTTATCCCATTTTCTTTTAATTTAACCCATGTTATCTTATTTTAAAAAATTAAATATATATTTTTATATCATTTTGTACTTATAAATCACTGGTTAATTAAAGTAGTAAAAATCTCTCACGCTTTAAGAGTTTATAGTCAAAGAGTTTTTTAGTCAATTATTCAATCTTTTACTAATGTATATATAACACGGTTTAGAAGACAATACTCATTGTCTTGCTCCCACATGTTTTCTTTTCTATCATGTTTATTGTTGGTACAAGATATCTTTATGTCATGGCTTTGTCAAAATAACGTGAAAGACTTAACTTGTCTAAGTCTTTAACAATGTGCCTATCGTCAATAATATTATAACGAATTATATAAATTAATTGATAAATTGAAAATTTGTATTATATATAGATTATTTATGTAAAATTTTGAAAAAAGTGAGATTAATTTGATTTCTTATTGAGATATGTTTAAGATTAATGACATTTAATTCTTATGTGATGAGTATCTTCCTTATCCTTAATTAGTACTCTTATTATGCTATTGAAAAATTGATGAACGCGTTTTGGTGGGGACATGGGGGTGCCAACTACAGAGGTATATATTGAATGTCATGGAAAAACTCTCAATGCACAAGAATCATGGGGGTATGAGGTTCAAAAATCTTACCGCTTTTAATTTAGGCATTTAGCTATACTTGACAAACAAGGATGGAAACTCCAAACAAACACGGAAAGTCTTGTTTTGCGCTTATACAAAGCAAGTTATTATCCTCGCAGCAATTATCTTGCCTCATTCATGGGATATAATCTGAGCTATGCGTGGAGGAGTATATTGAATGCTAAATTTCTCATTCGACCAGGCTGTCGTTGGTGCATCGGACCAGACACAAATATTCCTATATATGGAGAACCATGGATCTCAAATGGTATTGTTCTTACTGCTTCTAATGTTGTGGTTGAATATAATTATAACAATACAATGACTACTTTAATTGATCCTGATACAAAAATGTGGAGCCATAATAATGTGAGAAACCGTTTTGATACCCTCACAGCTGAAGCTATAATTCATACATCATTGCTGCCACAAGTTGTTGAAGATCAGTTGGTTTGGATAGCGGAGAAAAATGATCATTATTACTCTGTAAAGAGTGATTATCGTTTGTATGTAGAAGAGTTAATTAACACGTCTCATATCAAAGTTCCTGGTTTTTGGTCTGAAATTTCGAGACTCAAAGTTCCTCCAAAGGTTAAGAATATTACTTGGCGCATTTGTCGTGGTTATTTTCCGACACGAGGTAGACTTCTTGAAAAAGGTATTCAGTGCCCATCAAATTGTGTAGTTTGTAATGATAATTTTGAAGACAACCATGACATTCTATTGTCATGTTCTCTATCTGTTCGAATTTGGCGCATGAGTGGTTTATGGAGCATAATTGAAGAAGCGATTCATGCAACAACTACTACACCAGTTACAGTTCTTTTGCTTCTGCAGAAGCTAGATGTGCAGCAGGCTGCACTTTGGGCTGCTCTTGTTTGGAGTATATGGAAACATCACAATTCGATATTGTGGAATAACTTAACAGAGAAGATGTGCAAATTTTTGAGAAATATTCTTGAAGATTGGAGACTTGCTAATGTAATCAAACCGAAGCCTCAAGCAACTAATGTTGCTAGCAACAGTCATAGTCATGTGCAGGAACAACAAAGCGATGGCCCTTTATGCAGTGAAGTTAAGTGGAAAAAGCCAAGTACGGGAATTGATTAAAATAACGCTGGCTTTGGCATATCGATAATAAATTGATTAAAATAGTAATAATTTTATGTACCAAAAGAAAAGTGGCAATAATTTTAGACTTAAGTGTTTGATTTCATATTTTACGTATGAAAAGAACTCCGATTGATAAGAGAACCCACACTGTGTATCAAAGAAATTGTTCAACAAAAATTAATCATAAATTTCTCCACAAAAGAAAAATGAATATGTTATAGCTAGACAATGTTAAAGTAAAAAATGAGTGAAATATTAAGGGCCTGTTTGAATGCATTTTGCTTTTTAGTTTTTAGAAACTGTTTTATAAATCTGTTTTTAAAAAATGTTTTTAAGAAAAAAAATAAAATAAAATCTGTTTGGGAATTATATTTTTAAAAAGTGTTTTAGAGAGCAGAAAATACGGTACTATGTAAAAAGAGAGCCGAAAAAACAAAACGTAACTTGACTATAATTACGGAAGTACTATTTATGCATATGAAGCAAGTGCTCCGCCTTTTCTTCTCTTTCCAAAACTGAAATTAAAAACCAAAACAGCTTTAACCAATTTTGCTTTTTTAGTTTTTAAAACTAAAAAACTAAAACTAGTTTTCAAAATTGTTGTTTGTAAACTGGTTTACCAAACAAATTTTGTAGTTTTCAATTTTTAAAAACTTAAAAACAGTTTTTAAAAAGTGATTCAAACATACCCTAAATTTCTCTTTAAAATTTAAAAATTTGTCAAATATCTTCTTGAAATTTAAGAATAGATAAATATTTCCCTAAAATTGTAATCAAATTGCAAGAGTCAATTTGATTTACGTTTTACAATTTTTAAGAAAATATTTGTCTACTTTAAAATTTTTAAAAAGTATTTAACAATTTTTGAAATTCTAAGAAGTATTTGACATTTCACTTTATGTGCAATTTTACGACAAAATATGTATGCATAACACATAGTGTCAAAACCATTGTGAGGACCACATAGGGCTGCTCTAAAATAGCTGGACCGGTGGTCTCTAAAATAATGAATATTGGGAGATGTCAAATACCCATCACCAGAAAACACTCATTTTCTTAAAGGGGCAATTTTAATTATATTAAATAATTTTTTCTATAGATTCTCAAATACAAGTAAAATACCAACCAGCTTATAAAGAGTAAAATTTTGACTTTGAATGAATTTTTTATTAATGGACAATAAAATTTGTGTTGTCAGATTAGTCGGGTTATGAGTAAGATATTAAATATTAAAAAAATGAAAACAATGAATTAATTTAAATAATTCTTTTTTTGAATTTCTTAAATAAATGGTAATGTATTTGATCAATGAATCCTGTAAACCAAAAAAGAATAAAGCATGCATTTTACAAGAAGAAATATGTACTATGAAAAAAGTAACACAAAAAAAATAAAGAATAACTAGAAGAATAATTTAATATTTTACGTTTTCAAAATATAATTAACATTTTAATAAAATTACTGAGGGTAATTTTATTCATGTAATAAATTAGAAGAAATAAAAAAAATGAGTGATGTGATTAATTTTAATTGGCGTGTATTAGAAAAATATGTTAGAGAATATGACCATAATATTTTTTAATAAATTATATTTTAACATTTTCTCCTCCCCTCTAAATCTCGCCAAACCCAAATTGAAAGAACAAAAACTTATTTTAGATTCCCTCACCACTCATTGTTGAAAAACATAACTAAATAAATTTCATTTAAAATATATTTGAGATAAGAGACGGTGGTAGAATAATTAAGGACAACAATTGTCACAACGGTATAATCTGTTTCAAAAATAACACAATCAAAATGAGATGACGAGCAATACACATAGATTGAAGTAAGTTTCACATCTCTAAGCCCCCTGAGAATTATTGCGGACAAATATTGCAATAAAAAATTGTATAAGACTACCATGAGCATATATCTAAGTAATCTTCTACAAGTTGATAATTAAGTCATACTTTTTACTATGAGCTCCATCAACATTAAACTAAGTCATAATTAAGATATATATGATATAAACTTTCAATCTAACGGTGAATTTTTAAAAATTTATTTGGTTAAAATGTTACGAGAGATTTAGAATCGGTGTCAAACTAGTTAATGTCAACAGATACAGATACTGACTCAGACTCGGTGTATGTTTGATTTGGCTTTTGAAAGAGCCAAAATCAATTTTAGAGGTGTAGAATTGATTTTGAATTTGATTTTAAAGTGTTTAGTTGTTCTAAAGTAAAATTGAGTCTGCCTTCAGAATTGATTCTACTAGAAGCTAAAATTTGTAACTTTTTTACAATACTGTAAAAAAAAGTATGATTTTTACACTAGAATTTATTGTTCAACTAACTTTTACGTAATTATATTCAAACATAAATCAATTATGCCAAAATCAATTCTATTAAAATCAATTTTATCAAAATCAATCTTGTCTAAAACTAAACCAAACATACGCTCATTGTTTATCATCTTTTCTCAAACATTACAAATAACTTGCTAAATATTAAACATTTTTTTTACTTTCACCTTCTGATTTCGAAAGAAAATGAGTTCTAATAATCTAAAATTTGGATTGAATTATGACATCAAATTATTCCAATCCCCTCCCAAACATATTTTGACTCAAATAATTTTTTGTTTTGAAAGATATCCTAAGATTAATTGAAAATAAACTCTTTCCACCACCTAGAGTGTAATTGAAAATCATTTTTTTAAGTATCTACTGCCGAATACAATGACTATTCTCTCACTAGATTGGAAGCACGATAGGATAGCTGGCCAAAAAATTTAAAGATACTTCTTTCGACCACTCAACCACACTCGTTGAGTTCGTGTAATTGAAAATCATGAACATTAACACCAAAAAAATAAATTAAAAAACCCACCTCTTTTTTGAATCGTATCATATAAATAAATACATAAACACGAAGAAGAAGCATATGAAGAATAAAAATCAAAGGTGAGAAGAAAACGATGATGACAGTTAGTTCCGCCCAATTTGTCTCTTTCTTCCAATTCTTCGATTCTTCTTCTTGACATCTTCTTCATTCCTTTCTTTTCTTTCAGAAATAGAAACAACAAAGGGTTTTCATTCTGATCATTATTCATACACACCGAGTCACCAACATGGCCGAATCGGTCGAACTTCCGACTCGTTTGGCGATCCTTCCCTTCAGGAACAAGGTTCTCTTACCTGGTGCTATCATCAGAATCCGTTGCACTTCCCCTAGCAGGTTCGTTGCTTCTCTTTTCATCACCGATCATTTTTTTTATTTCATTGAAATTTCTACTTTCTTAGCTTTGATTAATCCGTTTAATTATTCATTTTAGTATGTTATAGTTAATTAATTAATTTAGTGTTTTCTAAAGTTGTGTTATGCTAGTTGACTAAAATATTGGAACCACTTTATCAAACCTTAGTTGGTTTGGTGATTGACGCCAGACAGAGAGGACCACGGTTCCAGCTGACTGGAACCACTTGAGGCTAGACCTCATCCCGAAACTCTGGACTATTAGGGCCCCTTTCTCTAGAAACCAAAGGGTGGCAACCAATAAAATAAAATAAAATATTGATGAGAAATATTGATATTTGATATTAGTGTTTTAGTTCTGTTTACAGCAAAAAAAATTCAAAACTTTTAGAATTATATCATTTATCTATTTTAATCTAATAATTGTGATTATATGTTAATTTTATGCATTGGATGATAGGCGGGTTCTACAATGGACAACTTTAACTTTGATAGGTGGTCCATGGTGGGCTGGTACTTAAAAATCATCTGAAAGTCTAACGGCGTTTGAAGATGCTCCTTAGAAGTAAAAGCTCACTGTCTTTGTTATCCTTACGATTGAGATGGTGACTTGATTGGTGTTGGTTTGACTTTTGAGACACACATACTTGTTTTCTCTTATTTTTGTTGAAACTGCACTGATCAAGTGATTGTCATAACTATGAGGATGAGGAGGTTGTGTGCTTCTACTTTTGGACAGTAACGTCCGTTATAATTGGAGATACAAGTAATTGTCAAGTACTGGTTCACTGTGGACTGCCTTTCAAGTTGGTCCACCGTAAAAAATTTCTGCATGATAACTACGGTGATTTATCTGTACTTAGATCAAAAGTTAATTTGTAGTGTTGGCATGATATGTGCAAAGAAGTTGTTTGATTTATGCATTTGTCTTCAAGCACTATGTGTGACTTTTCTTTGGTTAATGAAGTGTGAAGTTGGTGGAACAAGAACTTTGGCAGAAGGAAGAGAAGGGGTTGATTGGGATCCTCCCTGTGCGTGATGCTCTTGAAATTAAGTCAGTGGGTCCTACAACTTCTCAAGGTGATAATCTGTTTTTTTATTTCCTTCCTGTTTCCAGCTTAACGAGTGTTTGATTTAAATAAAAGAGGGAGGTGAAATAATCTTCTTCTAGCTTGGTTTATAAGGGGAGGGGATAACTATTTAATTTACTACAATACTGTTGTTGTAATAAATGTTTTCTTGTGATGGTGTTGCTAATGGGTGTCAACTGTCAAGTGATAGTGGTAGAAGGAGTAAGGTGTCTGTGGCACTTGTGGATGGTACCGATGATAATGGAAGGTGTCGTGCAGTGGTGGCAAAGATTAAGATGTCAAATGGTGATAGTGATGGTGGCGGGTGTCAAGTGGTAGTGCCAACACTGGGGCTACTGGGAAGCGGTGGTGGAGGGTGCTAACTGCTAAGTGACATGGGTGGAAGTGCCAAGTAGCAATAGTGGCGGTGAATGTAATGTATATGGTGTCAAATGCGATGCTAGGAGGGGTGGCTATGATGGAGGTGTGTAGTGGTTATAGAGGGTGCATGTGGCGATGGTGACAGTTGCTTAGCAGTGATGGCAGTAATAGAGGGTAGTGATAGTTAACGGTGGCAATGAAGGCGCCCAATATTTTGTGGGGGGCGGTGTTTTGTTGCGGTGGAGGATGTTTTTTTATTTCTGAATATAAGTTAGGTCATTTTAGTATATTTAAAATGCTCTAAACCTATGTCATAACAGTTGTACAACCGCCTCTATTTTATCTGAACCAAACACTGTAAAAAACTGATTATCTAAAATGAATTTTTTTTTTCCTGCCTCTTTGCAAGTGCAGGAACCGATATTCTAGACCAAAGCTCAAAACTTCAGGACGGTTCATCAGATTCCAAAAAACAGAATGACATTGTTCACTGGCACAACAGGTAGGTGGTGTTTGTTTCATGGACTCGAATTTTATCCTGGGAATGTGAGACTAGAAATCTTATATTACCATGTTTGTTTCAAGTTTTAACAAATCATATTCGGGTATATTATATTCCTAGAAATATGATTTACTCACAAGTTTCTTAATTTTTATTCCCATGCAAAAGGTTAGGAATAAATGATAACCAACAATAACTTCCCACTCACACTATTTTGACACTTGTTTTTTACTTTTAAAATTTCAAAATTTTAAATAAAAGAAAATATAAAAATATTCCTTGGAATTTTAATTAGTTACCAAACACATCGAATGGAATTAAATTCCTCGTAATGATATTCCCGTCCGGGATTGTAATTCTAATCCCTCAAACAAACACACTAGTATAGATCAAATGAATACCTTTTCATGTCACTTAAGAACCTCAAATCTTTGCTTGATGATACAATTATAAATAATTAAATATAATAAAACTGTAACTGCTAAAAGTTCGCTTATCAATCTCAAATATGTGTGTAGTTCTATGCAGTGGCGGAGCCAGAAAACTTATGAAGCCCGGGCAAAATTCAAAATTTAAACAAAAATTTCGGTTTTGCAATGAAAATTTTCAAATTTGAAAAAAAAAACTCAATTTTGCCCTAAATTAATTCATACGAATCTCAATTTTACTCTAAATTAACTCCTAATACACCAATAAAAATTATTTTGCAGTGAAAAATCTGAGTTTTGAACTAAAAAACTTCAATTTTGCCCTAAATTAATCCCTAAAAATATCAGTTTTACTCTAAATTGATCTCTAAAATACCAAAAATTTCCGACCGAGCCCGGGCTGCAGCCCTAGCAGCCCGGGTGGTAAATCCGCCCATGGTTCTATGTATATGTCAAGGTTTTTATCTCTTCCAGTCTTCTTTTTCCTGATGTGCTCTGTAGTTTTTTGTCCTCTTTTTTTGCGCGTGGAGGATGGGGTTCTAACTCTAACTGATCGTTTCTCCTTTATATTTCCACTTTCAGTTTTTATAATTTCAAAGGCCAAATAATTTTTTAATGTTGTAGAGTGAACCACATATTTATCTTGTGGCTCTTTGGGAAGTAAAACCTGCAAATGGAGATTGATTTTAATATACCTTCAATTCCAGGGGGGTTGCTGCCCGACCATTACATTTATCAAGGGGAGTGGAGAAACCAAGTGGGAGGGTCACATACACAGTTGTTCTTGAAGGTTTGTGCAGATTTAGTGTCCTGGAACTAAGCACAAGAGGAATATACCATACTGCAAAGATATCTTCCCTTGAGATGACTAAAACTGGTATGGCGTTCATCTTTTTTCTTGGGCATTAGAATTGTATTGGAAATGTGTATTTTTTATATCATTTCAGTTTTCTTTGTAACAAATAAAAACAATTGAAGTTGGATATGACTTTAGAGTTATGGCAATTGGCACTTGAATACCTGATAGCAATATGTTTCTCTCAAGGTTTGATATTTTGCTGTAAAAATTTGCCTCACTACGTGGAGAAGGGATATGCTAGTTTACTAGGTCTTGAAATAGTTTATTATTCTATTTTTATTGTTTTCAAATTAACATTTTAGCTCCACAATAGAAGGGTTTTTTTTTTGCCATTTCCCTGATTATTTTGTCACTAGTTAGATTTGATCGCAATATCTTTTGAAGATGCTGATTTGCTTCTGTTTTTCTAATCTAGAGATGGAACAAATAGAACAAGACCCAGACTACTTAATGTTGTCTCGCCAATTCAAAGCAACAGCAATGGAGCTTATTTCTGTTCTGGAGCTGGTAAAACCTTTTAACTTCAACACTTCTACTAAGTACTGACATTCAGAAACACATGGAAATTCCATTTGAGCATTGAGCTTTAAACCTCTAGTGTTCTGGGATAATTGGTTTAATAATATCATTACATTCAACGTTTCTATAAAATGTTTTGAATTTTGGACTTTAATATCTCTATTGGGCTTCTGTATTTACATCTCGATAGTGTCTGCATAGTCTAACCGTAATTGATATCGACTTTTTTGTTATAGGTATACACTGTTAATTATAAGATTTTGGACATGTCATGTATTGTGTATTGCATTTGTATTGGTAGCTTACATTTTATTGCTTGTGACAGAAACAAAAAACCGGTGGAAGAACCAAAGTCCTTTTGGATAACGTTCCTGTTCACAAGTTGGCTGATATATTTGTTGCAAGTTTTGAGATAAGTTTTGAAGAACAACTATCTATGTTGGATTCAGTTGGCCCTAAATTGAGGCTTTCAAAAGCAACTGAGTTAGCTGATAGGCATTTACAGGTTAGTAATGGAGTCAATGATGGTTGTCATGGGTCTGGACTCCGGTGTTATATCATCTGTCTCTAATTCTACCTGTGCTTGTCTATTTTCAACAGTCAATACGTGTAGCTGAGAAAATCACACAGAAGGTTGAAGGGCAATTGTCCAAATCTCAAAAAGAGTTTCTTCTGCGTCAGCAGGTGTGCTTTCTCGAACCATCTTTTGATATATTTGTCAAATGTTAGTACAAGGGTGTGGTGGATATGTTGATAAAGATTTATTCCTTGCTAAATTCAGTTACGTTTGTAGGCAAGTTTTTTGTCGACTATTATGTCAGCTAGAGAATATGATAGGATTTAAAACAGAAACTTTATTGGAATCCACACAGAGTACACAAACACATAAGTTTGGTAGATGAACTTTCCTATCAGCCATAGATCCAATGCCCACCTTTAAGACAACAAAGCTTTAAACAAAAGAGCCAATGTCCTCGTTATCACTATACCACACACAATCAAGTAACTGCTTCACAACTGTCCTATTTCATTAATAACTACTACACAACTGTCCTACCATAGTACCATGTATCTGCCTCTATGACTACTTCTGCCATGTTATTTTCTTATTTTTCCTAGAGTAGACAAGCCACATTTTAGGCCTGTTTTCTGCATGTTCCACAGCCTTACTTACTGTTAGAAATAATATAAAACCATTGATGTGGCCTTTCCTAACAATTTAAGCTTTTGGGATAATCGGTCATTTGACATGGTATCAGAGCCTCTATGACTAAGTGGTCTAGAGTTCGATCCCCGCTCCCCTCACTTTCTAATTAAAAAAGTGGAAATTATTAATTTAAGCATATGGTAGGTGGGCCTATGCATTATCCACGCTTCAAGCCCAAATGGGCTCTTGCGTGAGGGGGCGTGTTAGAAATAATATAAAACCATTGATGTGGCCTTTCCTAACAGTTTAAGCTTTTGGGATAATCGGTCATTTGACACTTACATTTGACTATGAGCTCCGACAAATTCCTTATGAGCTGTATACCTTATCCTAGCTCCAGTTAACATTTCCTCCGATCTGTTGGGATCTCATTTTCATATGTACACTTCTATCTCACAGTCACTATTTAAGTGATACGGGGTAGCACCGAGGTACTTGACTGATAGATACTAACTTTGCATTTATAGTCTTCTATCACTTTTTATAGAAATAAAGTTTGTGTAACATGGGCAGTGAGTGTGCTGCTTAAGTGGTCACTGCTGTGCCTTCTGCTCGTTTTGAGAACCAAGGTTTGTGAGTTTAGAAGCACAGCATTAAAATATTCTTAGTTTTGAAGCCATCACTTCTAGTACGACTTAGATGTTGATTCTATGATATACCACATTTAGCTACTAGGTTATCATCACAGTTTGTCTTAGGAGGGAAAATGATACTATTATAGTACTAGTATAGATGTTTCTGATTTCTTTCACAGCAGTAATATGCTCTGATAAAATAGCGATATATATCAATGATTTAAAAAGTCTTGGTCTTCTTTGCTGCAGAGGAGCATTTTACTGCTTTCTTATCTAGTTAAGGTTTTAATTGAGATGTTCTTGTTTCCTATTTTTTGTAAAATATTATTTTAGATGAGGGCTATAAAAGAAGAACTTGGTGATAATGAGGATGATGAGGATGACCTGGTTGCCCTTGAAAGAAAGATGCAGACTGCAGGAATGCCACCAAATGTATGGAAACATGCACACAGAGAGTTGAGGTACTTTTTGCTAGAATCATAATGAAATATGGTGATGATTGATCTTTGTCAGGAATTACTTACTAAGTAAATCGATGAAAAATCAGATATTGTCATTATCAAAGTGATTCTACAACCTCGTAGCGACAATCTGTTCATTTTACTATAATTGTTTTCTCAGGAGGCTTAAAAAAATGCAGCCTCAGCAACCTGGGTATAACAGTTCGCGGATTTACCTAGATCTTCTTGCTGATCTGCCCTGGCAGAAGGCCAGCGAAGAGATTGACCTGGACTTGAGAGCTGCACAAAAGCGACTGGACAGTGATCACTATGGTTTAGTGAAGGTCAAGCAAAGGATTATTGAATACCTGGCAGTTCGCAAGGTAGCCAAATACTCTGTTACTATGTCTGTCAGTATCTACTGGATTGTAAAATATAACGTGTTTCTAATTTAAGTGTGTATGCATCTCAGCTTAAACCAGATGCAAGGGGTCCAGTGTTGTGCTTTGTTGGGCCACCAGGTGTTGGGAAAACATCATTGGCATCTTCTATTGCTGCTGCTTTGGGAAGAAAGTTTATCCGCATATCCCTTGGTGGAGTCAAGGATGAGGCCGATATTAGAGGACATAGGAGAACATATGTTGGAAGCATGCCTGGGCGGCTTATAGATGGATTAAAGGTTAAATTGCACTTTATAATTGCATGTAATAATGTTTGATATATGCAACATTTGCAAATACATGTGATAAGTTATGACGGCTTTAGATTATTTTAATACACGGAATGCTTGCATTTTCTTGTTTTCTTTTTTCCGTTTGGTTTTGTTCTAGTGAGTCAGATTAGAGTTAGTCAATATTGGGAACATTGGAGACTAAATCTAGATTTCAAATGTTTGTACAACTGTATATGGAAAATGCTGATTCAATTAAACACTACCTAGAAGAATTTTCAGTAATTTTTAGATTGGGACATTAGATTTGGGTTGTTTAGAAGAATTTTTTTTTGCATCTATGCAGATTTATTGCATATGACCGGAGGGATAGACGTAGACCATATATTTGATGGTCACATGATATTAATTTTTTTTGTGTGTGTGATTTCACTGATTTGAAACTATCCAGAGTGAATATGGAGGTTAACTAGTTTTGATTAGTGCATTAATGTAGCAGGGTTATGTTCGTTTACGATTTTATGGTGTAAGGTTTATATTTGTTATCTAATGTAAAATACTCTATCCATATTTGCCAATATTGTGTTTTTATATGAAAATTAGATAATATAACGGATGCATAGATACATTTGGAGAAGAAATTATCTCGAATATTACTGCATTGCTTCATTATAAGCAGTTTAAGGCTGTTATACTGGAAAGCAGAAAACATGGTTGTTATGCTGTTTTTTCCCATCTGGCTCTGCAAATTGAAATACATACTTTAATGTTTAGAAGGGCAAGCATGTGATTGAACCAAATAATAGAATTAATAAGATTTATTTATTTCTCTCTTTCCATTGAGGTCTTATACTAATATATGCTTCTCACATTTGACCTATAGAAAGTAGCTGTTTGCAATCCTGTTATGTTGCTTGATGAAGTTGACAAGACGGGTTCTGATGTTCGTGGAGATCCAGCTTCAGCTTTGCTAGAGGTTCTTGATCCAGAACAAAATAAAACATTCAATGATCAGTATCCTACACAATTCAAAATTTCTTCTCTCAATTTGGTCCCCCTCCCAACCCCACGTTCTTTTGGATTTGATAATTTGTGTAGATATCCCTTTCTCATGTAGAATTATTTCAGTGTCTTGTTTTTCCTTTTCATACATACAATAAATATATGTTGGAAATTCCGCCTTCATTGCGGTCCGCCCCCAGCCGCCTAATTGTGGCATCTGGCTTGCCTTCATTGCATCCTCCAACACCTTCATTGTGTTGGGTGTGAAGGGGTGGATTTAGTCTCACATTGCTAACAGGTGTGGCCTGTGTAGTGTTTATATAGCTTAGGCAACCCTCACCTTACAAGCCAGTTTTGTGAGGATGAGTTGGGCCAAATAGAAAATTTAAGAATATATGTGTGTGTTTTGTTTAAACTTAACTTTTCCCTCTTGGATGATTGATGAGGAAGAGTAAATCCTAACTTTTAATTCTTTAAAAATGCTGACGACACTGTTGATGTTACCGAAACATGTTCGCGTTTGTTGTTTTTAAAACGATCACTGTTAAGGAGGATATCTTATCCTCCATATAACTGGTTCGTATCTTTCCACCCACTAACAATGTTTCTTCTATTATAAAAAGATTCACTCTTAAGTTATTCCTTAAATTTAGCTAGCTATTTGAATGTTCCATTTGATCTATCCAAGGTAATTTTCGTGGCTACGGCAAATAGAATGCAACCTATTCCTCCACCGCTTCTGGATAGAATGGAAGTGATCGAACTTCCTGGATACACACCTGAGGAAAAGCTCCAAATAGCCATGCAGCATTTGATCCCAAGAGTTTTGGCCCAACATGGGTTGAGTTCTGATTTTATTCAGATTCCAGAGGTATTTAATTTTTAAAAATTTAAAATTAGATGAGATCTAAAACATGCAAAATTTCTGCTCATTCAGTGGAAGTGATAATATTTTGGGTGCCATCTTGATTAAAATAAAACAAACATATCCATCCATATTATAAAGAGAAAGGAATACAGAGACAATTTGATGTATTTAATTTTACATGGTTTAGATGAATGTATGAGTTAGCAATTCAGTGTTATAGTTATTCAATCCATCAGATCTATATTCTCTGTCTGCACAAGTCTTGGAAATTTTTGGTTTCTATGTTTTAGACATGGTCAGATTTCTTTTTTCTTAACTTTCTAATCAGAAAGAGATAAAAAGTCATTCATTCTGTTCTGATTTGACCTCTTGGAAAGCAATTTAGTGATATAAAAATCTAATTCAGAACTATTTTGATGCAGGAGATGGTGAAGCTTATCATTCAGAGATATACCAGGGAAGCTGGTGTGCGGAATTTGGAGAGGAATCTTGCTTCCCTGGCTCGTGCTGCTGCAGTAAGAGTTGTCGAGCAAGAACAAGTGGTTCCATTAAACAAAGGGATGCAAGGACTTTCTACCCCACTTCTGGAAAATAGACTCGCCGATGGAACTGAAGTTGAAATGGATGTGATACCAATGAGTGTAAATAGTCAGCACATCTCAAACACATTCAGGATTGCCTCTCCGTTGGTTGTTGATGAAACCATGCTTGAGAAAGTTCTTGGGGTAATTGATATGCACTACCATTACTATGTTATAATCAAAATTTTAAATCGTGGTCACTCGCGATCCTTGATATTGTGGAGAACCGCAAATAAATGCGCTTGATGTGGCCACAATTGTAGCTGCGGAAACAACAAAAACCATGATGCCGCGGCTACAGACCGTGGTCCCAGATTATAATAATGCATTTTTTTAATATGGATCTGATATATAACTTGTGAAAATTTTCCTTCATTATGATATCATATAGATGATCCTACATAAGCATAGTTTAGTTGGTCAGATACTAAGCAGGACTGATACCTCATTTGTTATTAAATGCAGCCTCCAAGATTTGATGATAGTGAAGCTGCAGAGCGTGTGGCTTCCCCTGGGGTCTCTGTTGGGTTGGTTTGGACTGCTTTTGGCGGAGAAGTTCAGTTTGTGGAGGCTACAGAAATGGTAGGGAAGGGTGAACTGCATCTCACTGGACAACTTGGTGATGTAATCAAAGAATCAGCTCAGATAGCACTAACATGGGTAAACAATCATATCAGCGGACTTACATCCTCTATCACCCTTACAGTTTTATGTGTTTAATTTACAATTAAGCTGTAGAATTCATATATATATATTTAGAATTTTTAGAATTTTATTTGGAAAATACTATATTTAGACTGATTTATTTGGAATTTGGTCATCTAGAAGTGTAAAATACTATATTTATTTGGAATTTTAGAATTTTAAAACATTATTGGGACCATTGACATAAGGGGGTGTAATGGGCTAATAGCTGTGTCTAAAAAATCGACTACATTTAGTTGTATATGATCATCTAGAGGTGTTACTTTGTTTGTTAGAAAATGAAAAAAGTTCTTGAAAATGAAATATGTCTCACAGTGAAGAGAAATGATATGCATGTTATCGCTCATTGCCTGTCATGTTTGTTTGCATTGAACTTTTTTATCCCACTGTTATATGTGCTCAACACATGTATTTGGATTGAGAATCATTACTTCCCGTTTTGACGTTAAAGGATTGATTCATAGGTAAGGGCAAGGGCAACTGATCTTAGGCTGGATGCTGCAAAGGGATTTAATCTTTTGGAGGGCCGTGATGTACATATTCATTTTCCTGCTGGTGCTGTTCCTAAAGATGGGCCCTCGGCTGGTGTAACTTTAGTCACGTCATTGGTATCACTTTTCACTCAGAAAAGCGTGAGATCAGATACAGCTATGACTGGAGAGATGACGTTGAGGGGACTAGTTCTACCTGTTGGAGGTGTTAAGGATAAGGTAAAATTCTCTCGTCTTCATAACCTGATAGTTTTTTTTCTTTCTGAAGAAGCTAAATTAGCCCACCTAAATTGACACTGGAGAGAATCAAACTTGAGACCTCGAGGAGGAGCACAGCCCAAGCCAATATCACCTGGCCAACCCAAGTGGGTTTCATAACCTGATAGTTAACTTTCTGAGACGGGACTATGGGCATTATGATAGTATTATCAAAGAAAATAAGGAAAATCCCTGTTGCACGATGAAATCCCAAGAGTATTGTGGAGACTCTAGACTCTCCCAATGCCAAAATGGCCATCAAGTCTCTACAATTGACAAAGTACCCCACTCTTCATATCTCTCCTCTTATTTATAAGCAACACACCTTATTATTGTTAATAACTCTGTCTAACTAACTAAGACTCTTAACTATCCTCTACAATTGTGCCTTTCTTTCTTATGCCGCCACACTGTCTACCCCAAAAGTAAAACTAAGGTTTTTTTTTTTATTGCTGTTAGCAATGCAGGTCCAGCAACTGGCACCACCTAGTGACATACGCCTCTTAGTTATTATTAGATCTAGATTAACCTAACATGATTATCATTTAATCGATGTTACTATGCCTATTAAGTTCGGAATTAATTTCTCTTTAGTATGAGTTGGGATAGACATATATAAAATGGGTGTCTTTTGTGTTTCAAGGTGTCCTGAACTTCAATGAATGAGAAGATCATGTCTGTAAGATTATATGAAGTGAAGCTAATATTTAAATATTCAACCCCTCACCCCAATTTTTTTTTACTGAAAGAGTTATATGAACCTAGTTTGCCATTCCAAACAGTAACATGCAAAGCAATGTAAAAATAATGTATCTGCGGGGTGAATTTGGCACGCAGTCTGAATATAACCATTTCACGTTGACGGACTGACAGTGACAGATTAAAAAGGTTAAAGTTGTTCAGAGTGGCATAATGTGATTTTTGTTTATCTCCCACGCAGATATTAGCTGCCCATCGTTATGGTATCAAGAGAGTTATCTTGCCTGAAAGGAACTTGAAAGACTTGGTTGAAGTACCAGCATCAGTGCTGGCCAATTTGGAGGTAATTCTGCTAGCAGAACAGTGCTCCGATTGTGTTGAGCTGAACATGGTTCCTACATATTCTCATTTACAAATTTTCAAATATACTGTACATCTTGTATTTGGTATTCTACATGCTTATGGTGCTAATAATATCTTATCATTGCTGAAATGAAATACAAAATCATTGTTTATCTTTTGGATTTTGTTACAGATATTGCTTGCAAAACGAATGGAAGATGTGTTAGAGCATGCTTTTGACGGAGGGTGCCCATGGAGACAACACTCTAAGTTATAGCAGTATTCTAGGCTTGCAACAACACATATTAGTACACATCTGGTGTTTCAATCATTAAGGGCTTGTATATCGATTCAAACGTCATGAAATCTGAATGTTGTTGTGATATTGGGGACCAAGTATATTCAACTAGACCATCCTAATCGAGCAAAGACCAGGAAATCGACAATTTGGATGGGTGCTGACATGTCAATGTATATCATTAAGACCCGCACCAGCCTCAACAATTGAAGTTGTTCTTATGATCACAACTTGTGAGAGGTGAGCAACATGCTCTTCATTTAATATCATCGTCTCGACCTCACCGTGTTGTAAATTGTATTTGTATGTTCTATATACCCTTTTTCTTCTAAAATAGATTGTGCATAAAATAATAAAATATTGATTTCTCTAAAAAAAAGAGGGCAGCTCTCTCTTTAATGTATTTTGGTTTTGTTACTTCTTTAACCTCGACTCTGCTAGCCACATTTGGTTCAAAATATGTGGCTTACTAATAAACAGATTGAATCATGTTGTGAAACTAAGTATTTATTTATGTAAAATACAAAAATAGTTTAAATGATGAAAATTATTTTAATAATATTTTCTTAACATTTACTTATATTTGATTTTGGTTGTAAAAATTTGAAGTATACTATTGACTAAAAGTGAAAAGGTTAAGATTTAAATGTTAGTATGTTCAAATCTTTGTAAGATTCTAAGGTTAAGTGCAAGATCCTACATTTTGGATTTCCAATGTAACATGTGAAAGAGAATTAACTATTTTTTTTAAGGAAAATGATAAACATTGTCCTTAGGGCATAAAAATAGTAAGTAAATTCTTGAATTTTTTGTTTTGTACTTTTTTAAAATAATAGAACATAATTTCCAATGTAAGTATTACCTTTTATGGTAACCTTAACAAGACCTTTCTTTTAAAAGGGAAAATTATTGATAAAGGGATTCTGATAACTATTTTACAATTGTCTCATGAGTTCTGAACTTTAACCTTTAAGTTTATAAAATCAAAACTTTTATCATTCTACTGACATCTTATGGACAAAAGTGAATTGAAGTTTAAATGAAAGTATAATTGAAAGAGTCGAAACAAAATTCACACGAGATTTGTTGAGATTACTTTTATGAAGAAAGATGCGAGGTTGTGGAGAGTTAGTTTTACGATTCTCAACTTTCCATCTTAGTTTTAGTAATATTAATAGACATCCCAAAAGTTCATGCACAAGAAAAGAAAAAAAAGTGAAAAAATGTTAGCGTGCCTTCTATTCACCAAGAAAAATGTTGGCCAACACAGGAAACATTCATCGTGATGCATCGTGAATTGTGGTGGTTGTTTAGTGCACTCATATTTCATATTTTTTTGACACTTTCATACGACAATATTTCCACTTTTTATGACAATCTAAGTGTGACAACTCGTGAATTTTATGACATTTTTGTTCTCAGAAAATAGCATTCTTCATTCGTTAATTACTACAAGGCAAATTAAGTCATTGATTAGTTTGCGTGTGGTTTCTAGTTCTATTTAAAGCAAGCTTTCTCTTTTATTTCGCAAAAACAAACAAATAATAGTAGGTTTCAATGTCGTAGAGTAATAGTGTTACCGTGTTTTAGAATGTATATTAAGAAAGCAAAATTACAAATAACGTCAAATTTATTTTCTTCTTTTTTAACCATCTTATTTTTTTAACAATCCAAAATTCGATTGAAAAGTAAATTATACATGACCAAAATTTATTTTCAGTTAAAAATTGAAGTCGCTATTCTCAATTATTTAACTTCAACTTAGCTATGTTTGGAAACTCTTGTTTCCACAGTGAAAACCCACTTCCAAAATCAATACTTATCTCACATAACTTCAACTAGCAACTCACATGTTTTTCAAACACACTCTAAAGCTTTTTTCTTCTTTAGATAATAGTACAATAAAGCTTTTAATATTTAAACATTTAAGAATGTGATATACTTATCAGTTATCTTTATTATTACTAAACTATAGTCTATACAGATAGATACACTCTTTCTTTAATGTAAAAAATTCCACATGTATCCATGCGTTACGCGACAAATTTCTTATGGCTTTAAGCTAATATGACATATATGTAGAAAAGTTACCAAATGTAACCAAATCATAACAGAAAAGCAAGCACAAAAAAACAGATTTTTAGCTTCTAATTGGCTTTTGCCAGAGTAAGTTTTCCTTATCCAATCAACGTGTAGCATCAAATTCCCACCAAAACACCAAACTAATATATAAAAACAGAATTTAAAGAATATGCATAGTTATGCCATGAGTTTAATTCAGTTAACAGAGACATCACATTTTATATGTAGGAGTTATGAGTTGGAGTTCAAATTTTGGACACTTCACTTATTTATCTTAAACGTAGAATTTCTAGCCACCACTAAATTACTTGATAGAGTAAAAAAAAGGAATATGCATTGTTAATATAAATTAATTCTATACTAACATTTAATAAAAGTAGTTTAAAATTCTATGTCTTGTCAAAAAATTAAATGAAGTGGAATAAAGTGACAAAATAGATAATTACTTAATATTTACTTAATATAATATGATATTTGCTCCTATACCCCATCACATTATAAGGCCAAGAATAATATTCCATTTCTCACAATCACACACTCAACCCAAAAAGAGAGAACTATAGAAAAACTTAGAAGCATGAAGTTCCTCATATACATAATTTTTTCTGTTCTCTTTCTTTCTCAATACTCAAATGGTTCCGATCTTATCCTTCAATCTTGTAAGGATGCCTCTAAAAATGATTCAAATTTGAGCTATGATTTTTGTGTTGCATCCCTTAATGAAGCTGCTGACAAGAGTACATCACAACCAACCAAACTTGAAGATCTTGTGAACATGTCAATGCAATTAACCAAGTCCAATGGAACCAACATCGTTTCCATAATTTCAAAGCAATTGCAAAACAAAACTCAAGGTGAATATGTGAAATCATGTTTACATGATTGTCTTGATCTTTACAATGAATCACTTTCATCTTTAGATGATGCTATGGTTGCTTTCAATAAATCAACAAAGGATTTGGACACGGCCAATTCAAACATTAGCGCCGCCATGGATGATTCCGTTACATGTGAAGATCAATTCAAAGAAATGAAAGGAGAAAATGCAACTTCTCCTTTAACAAAAGAGAATCATGTTTATTTTCAACTCAATGTGATATCTCTATCTTTCATTGAAATGATTCGTCATCATAACTAGCTAGCTCTTGAGAAGAAGCATATATACATGAAATGTTGTGAGTCATGTGAAATTAATTTTACTAGTTTCATATGTCAAAAAAGTTGAATTGTGGTTGAAAATAAGAGTGAAAATAATAATGTTAATCTCTCTAGTTTTAACATTTTCAAAATTAGAGATGGATTGCATTTACTCGTGTCTAGTTTTTGTTGGTTATTTCTTTAAAAAAAAATATGTTGTGTGTCAAAAT
The DNA here is from genome assembly GCA_951804385.1 of Trifolium dubium. NCBI lineage: Eukaryota > Viridiplantae > Streptophyta > Magnoliopsida > Fabales > Fabaceae > Trifolium > Trifolium dubium. Next base: position 48,534,022 of record OX638063.1, on the reverse strand, counting down.
AATAATAATACATATATGTATGTATGTTTTTTGTTGTTGAGACCGGGGTATTCACCGCTGAACGTAGTGACTAATCCCTCGCTAGATTGGAGGCACATCAAAGGATGGGATAGCTGGTCCAAGAATTTAAAGCTGCTCCATACCTAAGGTGATGATCGAACCCTCGACCCTTGATTAAGGGAGGATGAACCCCACCGCTCAACTACACCCCTTGGGTTCTTTATATTATATTATAAATATTATATTATTATATTATATATTACTCTTTATTTTCATATGACTTTGTTTTCTTTGTTCCATTTCCTTCTAAGGTTTGTTATGCTTTTTGTGTTGTGTGTTTTTTATGTTGCGTGATGATAACAATAATTAACAACCAAAAAGATTTTTTATTCCTTCAAGTTGTTATTATTTATTGTTATTGTTATTGTTTGATGATTGGATTGGATTGGAGGGGTGTGGCTTACAGAATTGGGGATAAGCTAGTTACTAATTGAGCTTGATTGGACAAAAGTGGAAAGTGATTGTGACATATAAGTCGCTTTTCTTCTATATGCCCAATTTTCGAACTTGGGTTGGACAGTGTTAATTTCATGTATATTCCATCTTGTGTTTCACTAATTTAGGTGAAAATAAATAGAGACAATGTTAATTTGTGCCTTTACGGTTTAATATAAAAGTAGATTTTTTTTTTGAATTTGATTTGTGTATATAATTTTTTTAGATATTATTTTTTGTAATTTTTTTTGAAGAAGTCAAAATAAAATATATAATAATTAATACAATATCTTTTAAGAAAATAAATCTCAGAATACGTTTACATCAAATTGAAATATAGCCTAAAACGTACAAGTTCAAAAATTACACAAGCATGAATTTAACTGAATTTTTTTTTTTGGTAGAACACTTGAATACAGTTAAACACAAATTATTGCGCTCCTTTCAAATTAAATAGACTAGCAACAAGACAATCAATTTGTCCGAGAACAAACATGAATTCCATTTCTAAAAGCAGAATAAGCTCCACCAAATTGATCAACATGTAAATTAACAATATTTTGTAATACTAGATTCTCACCCGCGCGATGCGCGGGTCATATATGTTATTACGTGTAACAAAAAATTATTTTATAAAAAAATATATAATATTAAAAAGTTGTGAGATTTTTAATAAAAAAAATTGTAAGATTTTATACTAAAAACGGTAAGACAAATATAATAATATTAATTTTGAAAATATAAAATTAAACGATAAAATGTGAGACACATGCATTCAATATCAATTAATTTTCGTCAATTATGTAAAACTTCTCGAGCTCATTAGAATTACAACAGTATCGTCGGTTATTTAATATCTTTAACTATTTTTATAAAGTTACTTTTAATACAAAAACATACATTTGATCATTCAAATGCATGAGTCTATTAAAATTTAAAACAAACTTTAGACTATTTAAATAAAAATTTATTTCAATTTTCAAGTGATAGTGAGAAAGCTCAGTTTTGATATATTGTATTCACCAACTTTTACAAAAACTTAAAATGAAATAACATATACACAAAACCCAAAAATAAGAAACCAGTCATACTCGTGAAAAATAAAATAAAATAAGAGAAATAGAAATAACCATAGACGAACAATTATAGCAACAATGAAATCACATTTAAAGAGGATATTAAGCATTTCACAACTATCATCAATATCGAAACATGATTAAAATATAAAAATAAGTTAAAGTAAATTTCTATTATTAATTAATGGAATGTTAGTCTCTTTCAAAAAAGGATAAACCTTAAGATACTAACTTTTTCAAAATGATTGCAAGGTCAAAAATAAAACATATGCTTGAAAAATCTAAAAGGTAAAAAAAACATTAATTAAAAAATTGTCATTTAACCCTACATTTAAAAATTGTCATTTAAAAAAAACATTAATTAAAAATGTCCGGGACCGGACAATTTTGTTATTTTATCATTTTTTATACATAAAAATAGTTTTAGCTAGTCTAATAATTATAAATGCATTGATCTAATGTGTTTTGATTGAACTCAATATAGTTATCAAGATGTAAATTAGATACTAAATTGCATACACTAAATAGTTAAAACACTTAAATATCTATCACTTTTGTCATCCGATCTTAGCGTAGAACTATTTTACACCAATGATTTCACAGCCATTAATCATTATATTTTAATAAAACAAAAAAATAAAATAAAATAAAATATTAGACAAACTTTGGACTCATAATTAATAAATCCACGTAAGCATGCACTTAATTAAAAAAGGGTTAACAAAAAATAATACAGAGACAGTTGAATACTTGAATTCGATTGATCCATCAAAATTTTCATTACATACATACAGTGAAGAAGCAAAGAACCAAATCTCAGGTCGTAACGGAATCGGAATCGGAATCGGAAAAAAGCGCGTTTCCGTTAATCGTTTAATCTAAATGGCGCCGGTTTCAGCTCTTGCAAAGTACAAACTCGTTTTCTTGGGCGATCAATCCGTCGGTAAAACCAGCATCATCACTCGCTTCATGTACGACAAATTCGACAATACCTATCAGGTTCTTTTTCCAGATCCATTCTTTTTTTCGTCGTTTTAAATATATCGCACATTTTTTTTGTCAGGTAGCCTAGTGACCAGAATTTCACATATGTCGTACCAATTGAGTTAAGTTGATGTGACAAATAGATCGCGTTTTATTCATGTGGAAATTTCCTATGAATTTAAGTAGATCGCGTTTTATTCAACAATTCATAGGAAATTTCCACAGTTTTAACACTATGATATTATATTGTACAACAAAATTTAAAAGCTTAAGAAGTTTAAGTTATTGTCTTTTTATTGATTAAACAACAAATATGAAATTACTTAGGAAATTTCCTTTATAAAGTACTATCTTTGTGTATAAATCAACCATACATTGTTTTTTGTTTCTATAGTTTTTCACTAACAACATTCACAAATCAATTTCAATTATGCATAGATCTTCTTTGTGTGTTTCTCTGTACATTTTTTTCTTGTTTCTTGTTACAATCTCTTATGGAACAACATGTTCTAGCTCTAGTTCTAGTTCTAGTTCTACTACGTTGATGAGAATAGGAACACAGCACGATATAATCAACCAAACTTGCGAAAAATGTGCGAACCAATCTGTAATTTTGAGCTATAGTTTATGTTCAACGGCTCTTCCTACGGTTCCGGTGAGTCATTCGACGAATCTTGAAGGGCTGGCTTTAATTGCAATGGAGTTGGCTTTAGAGAATGTGACTAACACGCTTGCAACCATAGAGAAGCTATTAGGTGATGAGAGTTTGAATAAGTATAAATTGGGTTGCTTAAGAGATTGTTTGGAACTATATAGTGATGCGGTGTGGAGGATATTGGATTCTGTAGATGTTTTCTTGTCGGGGAACTATGATGTAAGTAGGACTTGGATGAGTTCGGTTATGGAAGCAGCGTCGACATGTCAACAAGGTTTTGATGAGAAGGGTGAAGTTTCTCCTTTGACGGAGGAGAATTATAATCTCTTTCAGTTATGTGGTATTGCGCTTTGCATCATCCACTTGTCCACCCCTGTCACTGCAAATGCAATACTTTTTTAATCAGTTCACACTAAGTTCAACTGCAAATGCAGTACCTTTCTGTTTTAGTAGAGTTGATTATGCAGAGATCCACGTTTTAATTTTCGGATCATATGTTCTAGGCTTCTAGCTTTGATTTTATTTGTAAACTACGATTGTAAGAATGTTTTTTCATTAACTGACTTGCTGGGGACTAGGAGGATGGGAAGGAGATATATATTAGTATTTGAGGGAATAAGGGCCTTTGAGTATTGGGAGGTGCTGACTGTTGTAGTTCTGTAATCTATACTGTAATAAAGAGAATTCTTCCCTACTCTTTCTCATAAAGATACTCGTATCTATTAATCAAGGTAGTAAAAATCAATATGCATGGCAAAGTTTGAACTGTTTCTTTGGGGGCCATGTTTCTAATATACATATATTTTTCCACCATAATGTAACTGTTTGTTCATTTTTAATTTGCTTACAAACTAGGGTTCAAGTCTGGCATTTTGCAATAATATTATAGTATTTTTGGCATCTTTAACAATGCAGCAGTGTTTCTTTACCAATAGACCACATCCCATAATTGTAATATAAATGCAAAGGAAAACATATATAATATAACATTTAACTAAAATATGTATTTATACCTATAAAAAAATGGAACTTATGGGACTTTGGGCGGGCCATGGCCCTCCCTAGCCCATGAGTAGCTCCGGGCCTATATACTCATAATCCCTAAGGGCAAGCATAATCGTAAAATTTTACTGTTGGATTTTACAATTCAAATCGGGGTTTTAACTAACATGTATCAGATTCACTTGGAAAATTTATCCTCGAATTTTAGTTTTCTCTTTACTCACCGTTGTACTCATGCAAGCTAATTTGTTAACTTTGATATATGTTTCCATTTGCCCTAAATTCCTTTGCCTCCTACCACTCTAACCATAAAGTTATCTTATTTCTATTTATTGTTTTCCTTGTAGTTTGTTAAAATATGTATATTGTTTGTGTTCTTTCTAATGTTTAGACATGCATTTTAAGTTTATCATGCTACCAGGATGTCGTATGAAAATGTTGCACTATGGGCAATTCAATTGTGCATTTCCATTTCTCTAAATTCATTTATATCTCTGACTTCTACTCAACTTACTTTTTCCTAACAGGCTACAATCGGCATTGATTTTCTATCAAAAACTATGTATCTTGAAGATCGAACTGTTCGGCTGCAGTTATGGTAAGATGTGGCTTGACCATCTTGAAAATTCTTTTAGGAAGAAGGGCGAGCAATGGCATTAAGGGAGAAAATGGAAGAGAACAATTTAATTTTTAGCAATTCTAGCATGAACAGATCCCTAGTAGGCACAGTCCATAAGATACTCAATATACATAAAAAAAAACTGAAAAAACAACAAAACCCTTACTGAAGTTATTTTGAGCTTTTGATTGGTCTCTCTAATTGCTTGTATTGAGCAAATTAAAGATATACAAACACACTAAATCTGGGAATCTTTTAAATACCTAGCTTTCAAGTGAGGGATGAACAATCCTTCCCTTCCTTTTTACTCTGACCCACTCCTTATATAAGCAAATTATTTTTGTTTTCAATGATCTATTTGGTATACTGAGTAATGAATTTGTGAAGATGTGATATTTTTTGAATTCTATAACATGAATGTTCTTTCATCGTTTTTTTGGAAAATTTATCCATTTAGATCTAAAGTCTTTTGCCGTAATCTCAGACATAACTTTGAATCTCACTGTAATAATCATTTGTTATTGCTTTGAAGTATCCTATTCCTACCTTTATGTATTATTTTACTTTATAGCATAAAAACGGGTTTTAAATTTAACTATTCAATTATGAATGTAACGCTACAAGTCATCTTGGAATCTACAACATTCGGTGTTATAGTTTTAAATTTTTTATTTCCTACTTTGTTTGTTTGGTTTTAAGTCTTACTTCAAATGTTAAAATATTGATGCATATTGACGAAGTAGAGTGAGATCCATGAAGTTTGATGTGTTTAAATGAGAATTTTTACTTCCCATATATAAGCATTACATGAATGCTATATTATTGAACTGTTTTTTTCCTCTCAAAATCTTAAATTTGTGTTATAGGGATACAGCTGGACAGGAGAGATTTAGAAGTCTTATTCCAAGCTACATTAGGGATTCATCTGTTGCTGTCATCGTTTATGATGTTGCAAGTATGTCATTTAAATATGCTTTCTTTTCACTTATTCCTTTATCGACTAGTTATATTTTCATGCAGATTCTGCATTATAATAATATATCAACAGTTACCTTGAGTTTTTTACTTTCTGGATGCTTGTTGATTAAAATATTGAATTGGAAGAGTTTTGAGTTTGTAATTCATTATTTGTTTCTTCAAAATCCTACTGTGGAAGAGTTATTCTCGTGAGAACTATGTTTGCAGCTTATCAAATAAATAACAAATTTTCAATTTATTTGTGTTATTCCCTTTTCTTTCCTTTGGGTACGGGTAAAATGTTCATTTTTCAAATTTTCAGAAGCAAAGCCTTCCCCCTCCCTTCTCTTTCTCAGTTTTTTTTCCTTCTTTGTATAGTAGACTACATTAAAGTGTGTGAATATTTTTAATGGAAAAGAGTGAGTGAACATGCAAAGAACATGTGGCCTACCTCAGTGCGCTAGAGGCGCCTCTCTGCCAACTTGGTGATAGTGACAAATCAAAAACCATAAACTTTCAATAAGTTGTTTTCTCCCACAGCTGTTTCCTATTATCCATAGCCAACTTTGTTAATTTCTCTGGATGACTGGAATATTTTGGTCACTTGCACTTTGATGGATGCTTTCTGATTATTCAGTATTTCTTTGATGTAGGTCGTCAAACTTTCCTAAACACATCAAAGTGGATTGAAGAGGTGCGCAGCGAGAGAGGAAGTGATGTTATTGTTGTTCTTGTTGGGAACAAAACTGACCTTGTGGATAAGAGGTAATGAATAAATCAATTGTGGATTGAATCCAACAGATAGCTTATACCTGTTTCATCACATAGCTGTTTTGTTCTGTATTATCTAGTGTCCTCTTTTTGTTTTTGTTTTCTCCTTCTAATTACTAATTATTGTCTAATCAATACTTAGAGGAAGTTTATGGGTTAGTTATGAACAAATTGTGATTTTTCAGTACTACACAAATTATTGTTTCATTTTTCAAAGGCAAGACAGGGATTTGGGACGAGATTGGGAAAATAATACTGTGTAGTAGATCATAGATAATTGAAACAAAATCAAGCATACAAAGGAGGATAATTTGTGTTTGATAGTGAAACAAGTTATACATTGATTAAGTCTGTTGTTCTGAACTAAATAGGTGATAGATACTGTGCCACTGTCCCAAGCCTGGAATTGTATCCAGAATTTCTTTAGAATAGTTGACTCTATTGACGTATTACTTTTTAAGGTAAAATGAAAATTGTCTCAAGCAATACATCAGATATCTGCATAAGCGTATTGCTTGTATTTTACACTGCATTATAGAAAACTATGAAAGAATCTGGTTTTGCTGAAGAGCTGCACTGCCGTCTTCCCTGACACTTTTTGGGCTTTATTCAGTCTCTTCTTTTCTGCAATATATTTATAATCAGACTTATGTTTGTATGAGAGGGATATCTTTGGGGAAAAGGGAGCAAGGTCAGTAAAAATGTTATCTAGCATGGCTTTCTGCCCTTCCTGTGTTGTTGCAACATTTCCTAGAAATACAAACACGTTTTCCCCTTGCTGAAGACCACTTATAAAAGGAATATTATGCTGACCTGATGAATTTAAACAATGTTTCATTTTCGTAAAACAAGAGCTTTGCGGTCTTATATCCTAATATCCTATGATAGTAATATGAGAGGGAGACCTATATTTCTCCCAGGGTTTAGTAGTGTGAATGGATTGGCCCTTGTGAATTGTGATGCTTTGAGTGTGTTTCACATCCTTGTAAAATTTGTCTTGTATAAAATGTTCTATATTTCCTTTCAGTTGCTTGTGTCCTTGTTATTTTTGGTACCCAAAGGTGACTTTGCAAGGTTTTATTGACTAATGATTTTAAAATAATTGTTTTATAAACCTACTATATATATATATATATATATATATATATATATATATATATTTGTAAGTTGCAAATGAGATGCTATAAACAATTCATCTTGGATACCAAATCCGGGGAAAAATGGGTACCTAAATAACTTCTTTCTAACGCTAAATTTTCTTTATACTTAATATTCTTTACATGATTCTACAGACAAGTCTCCACGGAGGAAGGTGAAGCAAAGTCTAGGGAGCTCAACGTTATGTTTATTGAAGCTAGTGCCAAAGCCGGCTTTAATATAAAGGTGAACCTTCCCTTCCTTTTGTCACACATTAACATATCAGCTTGAAAACATCAAGACAAAAGCTAAGTTGCCTATTGCATTGTCTTGGGTGAGTGTATTTCAAATGGTTAAAATGTGGGATAGTAGATCGCCTGCATTGTATTCATTTTCTAATGAGACGTGCCTTGAGTGCAGACAAATGTTGGTTGTTTATACAAGCCAACTTTATAAAATGTTCCAAAAATTAGCTTCGTGTATGCAAGACCAAGACAATATATATTTGCTAGCATTATTGCATATCTACTTTTTTTAGACATTTTATTTGTACTGATTTTTCAAACTTATTAATTTAGGCCCTCTTTCGAAAAATTGCTGCTGCATTACCTGGAATGGAAACACTATCAAGCACAAAACAAGAAGACATGGTGGATGTGAACCTGAGGTCTTCTGCCAGCCATGACTCTCAACCTCAGTCTGGTGGATGTTCTTGCTGAATGAGCCTTGTTGTTATCTTGAAAAGTTTTGTATCTTTTCTGCTTTATGCTATTTGTTTTGGGTTGTGGCCTGTGGGTTGCTTAAGATGTGTAAAGGTTATTTAGTTTTCTAGACTTCAACAGCTTTGCATTGCGTGAGAAAAATTATAGAAAACAAGGGGAGACGTAGCAATATCTGATTTATTTATTGTTTAGTTTTTTCGAAAGATAAACATGGGGTTGGACTTGGACATACTCTCTTCCTTAGAAATGTGAAAAGCTTGCTAGGAATTTGTTGCAATTTACAGAAGAATATTTGGAGTATAAATAACAGCATGCTTTATAATACTGGTTTAAATGCATTTTGACCCTCAAGTTTTTCAATGATTCGATTTTGACCTTCATAGTTTCAATTGTCCGATTTTAGCCTTACACATTTACTCTTCTTTTCTGACTTACTAAACCTCCAGTTCAATTTTGACCAATTGACCAAATTCTGTATTATCTTTTAGGCTGTTGCTAAGATGATACACTACTTGTAAGCAATCTGTTTCCAATGACACAATGGTTATATTCATGCTCTATAACTGTTTCAAGCTTTCTAGTACTCTCATAGCTATAGCTTCTCTAATTTTTTGCTTGCCTTCAAATCTTCTCGCATACGCCTTCACAAATCTCCCTTGATCATCTTGTATACCTCCCCCCACACGGCAACACTGTATAAATTCTCCTCTGGGTAGCATGCAACATCAATGTTACATTTTAGCATCCCCTCGGTGGGTTGCTCCAAAGTGGAGTTGTTGAGCCTGTTTCCATTCGTATCCAACATGAATTGGATGCTTTCTACAGTTTTCATTTTTTGTGTTTTGATACAAGGCATGCTTCTTGATGTCTAATTGAAATACTGTTCATTTTGTTACAAATTGGAATGGAACAAGTTTTACTATACAATACCACACTTGATAACATGTAGGAAATAAGATCAAAATGATGATAGCAGCCGTCCGCCCGTCTGTCCCGCTACTGAACTGATATTGCACTTGAAAACAACTATATTTTTATTATGATAGCGCGAAACAAGACACGCTTCTAAAACTAATATTGAACTTGAAAACTAACTGATATTGCATTTGAAAACAACAGCATTAATAAGACCTTAGAGATGCTAGTTAACAAGGCGGTCTTACTGTAAGACCAAATATCATTGATTGAGTGAAAAAAATGGCAGTGTGATGTTTTTCCATATACTGTAGTAGTATTTAGCAACATCTAATGTTGTCTTTACAGTAGGGAAGAGAATCAGTGTCAAACATAACATCATTTGAGAGCAAGCCTACTTGCCCCTTCTACTAAATGTAACTGCCAATTGAACTACACTTGTGAAAATAATTTTACATCCTCTACTAAATCATGTATTGTTATTCATGTTGTTTGGACTTCTCTCATCAACCCGAATGCTCGAAGTAAATTCTTTAATGTTGGTTTAAATAATTGGCTTTGGAATCCATCAAGTATCATCTACTATACTACCAATATTGATGGCAACTTCGATAATTGGTAATTGGTAGTAAATCTTCTTTAAAGTTTCTGTTAATGAAATTTAAAAAACCAAGAACAATAACCCCTTATCTTGGGAAAAGTTCTATTCAGCATAATTACTTAAGCTTACTACATTTTGAAGCATTTGGTTGGCTCAATCCAACAAAATCTTGTCTGAAGTAATCACTATGTACCTGCAACTTGGTCTCCTCCTATTGGTTGTTACATAAAGTAAGTGTTGAAGACTCTCTGCAAACTACTTCTGGCAGTACAAATTCAGAGCTTTTTGCTGAGTAGTAATTCTATTTTCTTGTAAAAAACCACATTTTATTGAAAGTGGTAATAGAATAATTCACTCTTGAGAGAAAAATGATTTACCGAATAGACACTAATGCATTTCAAAATTACAGTATAATGAAAACAAAAAAATGAACATCAATGGTTCACACGCCTTTCCGTGTTACCTCTTAGCAACAAAACAAAACTATCTCAGCAAGAGTATGAACGAACTTCTCATATTTGCATGAGAAAGGTCAAAACTCAAACAAATATATTTAAGCCACCTTCCGGCTATTATTTCCTTATATAAATGTAAACAAATCAAGTAACTATATAATCCTCAAACGGGATGCATTTGTAAGGCCTTTCAGTATTTCAGTATGGGAAGTTGACTGGTTCGCGTTGAAGGGCTTTCTCAGCAATCTCAGCTTGCTCTTTCTGGTGAACCTTGAGGAAACCAGTGGCTGTTGCGGCAGATGGAGCACGACCGACATATTTGACATCATCAAACCCACCCCTACCTACAGCTTTCATGGAAGATACAAGTCGGGGTAAAATGTAAGTGTATCCACCCATGTTCATTGGCTCTTCTTGACACCAAACAACCTCTGCATCTATAAGAAACAAAACAAGCAAAATGTAAGATAAATAGCAACACAGTTAAAAATATTTAAAAAAATCTTAATATCTTTAGTGCTTGAAAGTTAAAAACAATTAATTGAAAATAAGAAATGTTCTTTAGTGCTTGAAATCTTAATATCTTTGGTTTTCCACATCAAAATCGTAACATCTATGATTTTTGTGTGAGATAGAGATAATGGTGTCACATGCGGTGTCTATTCAAATAAAACAAACTTTTCGCAGATAACATTAGACAATTATATTCCTAACAGCAAAAAGTGAACAACTATCTCCCTATTGGCAGAACTATTTGCTGTTACTATCGCGTAGTAAAAGATGCAACAGGAAAGGGAGAATATTAATATCTTACTGCCTAACAGAAAGAGAAGGTATCGTAAGACATCTTGGATATAAATACTGACAACCTCTAAAATTACACATACTTGGTTATCTTCAAAAACTATAAATACATACTTGGATATCGTTTAAGCTCTCGTTGGACAAGATCATACGGGAAAGGACAAAGTTGCTCCACCCTACATATTGCAACATCTGAGGCATCAACCTTAGATCGGTGATCATCAAGTTCATAGTAAACCTGCAGTGGAAAGTTGGTTTTATAGTCAGAAACAGCATACTTTGGAAAATATTGAAACTCTAGTGGTATATTAAGCTGAGGGACTAAATAGTTCAAAAACATTGTTCTAAAATCCACAAGATGAAATAACATAAAAACTAATTAATATGAAGACAGTTGGTTCTAATATGAGCACCACACACCTTTCCAGAGCATAGTACTAAACGTCTGATACCCTCCTCAACATTGGAGTGGGCATTTCGATCTTTTATGAGGCGCTTAAATCTGGTTCCCTGTTTGTCAAAACCTGGGTGCCCTTTGACATCATCAAACTCTGATAGATTTGATCTGCAAGCCTTGCTGCGAAGCAAGTTCTTAGGGGACATTACAATGAGAGGTTTTCGGAATTCTCTATGTATCTGCAAGAACAAAAACAAGAGGATAAGATATAAAAATGAGGAACATTAATTAAAAAACCAACATCAAACCAAGTAATTGTACCCACCTGCCTCCTTAGAACATGGAAAAAGTTGGCAGGAGTTGTGACATTCACAATCTGCAAATTACACTCCTGAATCTGTTTCCGAAGAGTTGGATCCATCTCAGGGATAATATAAGGATTGTCATCAGCCATCTGCCATGAAATCAGAGAGAAATAGAGAATATGTTATTTGACCACCAACTAAACTAAATGCAATAAATCAAATTTAACATTTATTATTTAAACAAATTTCAGACAGGTTGTCTCCTTTTCTCTCTTTTCGTTTTCCCCTTTGTATTATTGCCCAATTCTAAATTTAGGGTTAGCAAACTCTAACTAGTCTGGTTTAACTGTTTAAGTTTTGGTGTAGTTCCATAGACATTAGTGCAATTAGTATCCCTATGGAATGGACCCAAACTAGTGTGACTATGCATAAATAAGTGTTTACAGTGTCCACTTGTAATATAATGAAGAATATATCCATCATACGACAAAACAGATGAGAAACTATTGCAATTATGCATGAATCACCAAGGTCTTTTTTGAGTTTTTTATGATAGCGCCATTTAATTCAAATTGGTATATCAATTTTAATGTGGACATACTTCACAAGGACCAGATGCCACCAATATGTTTGTCCTCATTATCACTAATCAACAAATTCAACACAAATAAAAATGAGGTCGACAAACAATTGCCAAATTCAGAAAGCTGTTTCGACCGGAAGGTAAAAAAAAGCTAAAAAGTAATTATAAGAAATTATAACATCAATTCACAAGAGTACCTGAAGGAAGCGTTCCAATCTTGCACTTGAATGCTCAGGGCCCTGGCCATCGTAACCATGAGGAAGCAACACAACTAGCCCAGTCTGACGGAGCCACTTAGATTCACCAGAAGCCAAGAAATTGTCAAAGATCACATGAGCCCCATTAGCAAAATCTCCAAATTGTGCTTCCCATATTATCAAGGAGTTGGGGTTTTCCATTGAATAACCCAATTCAAATCCAAGAACAGCAAACTCTGAAAGTGAGCTGCATATTGTTTCAAAACTTATTAGAGACGAGACTAAAGTCTTGATATAAGTATCAAGAATTTTTGTCGTAAGTGTAGTATCAACTATCAGGTGGATTACTCTTTATTGTTTCAAAAAACAAAAGTGGATTACTCTTCAAATCTTATATAATATTTAAGATTAATCTTGCTATGCAAAAGTCACATGACATGACAATATCTTGTAACACTTAAAGAACAAAGCCATGAACATGTATAAATAAGTGGACGCTGGAAGCATAGAACATGAATTATCTTGATAAAGAAATGCATAAATAAGTGAAGTATAAAACTAGCTTTCATTGCAAACACAATCTAAGTGTCTTACTGTTCCGTTATTAAATCACAAATACAGCTTAGCAAAGAATTACAAACAAAATATAATTCACAAAATATGTCATGGATAAAAACTAAAATAGTAATTGGAAAAAAATGGAAGTGTTAATATTCAATAAAAAGCATGATAATATGGCAAAACAAACAGATATTTCAAAGTATGAAACAACTATAACAGAGATTTCAAAGTATGAAACAACTATAACCAAAATACCAAAAAACTATGATTCTCAAAAATAAGGGAATGCATAATAACTGCTTGGTGCAACAAACAATATAGTTGCTCATTTGTGATATATGTTTGTAACTTAACGAAGTCAACCCAAAGACAGAATATAAAAAGTTTATATCTACGGATACCAGGATAGTGGTCGATAGATATGTATGCATAGAAGTTTACCTGTTGCTAACAGTAAACATCTCTTCATCTTGGTTCATTATAACATGGTCAAGGGGACAATATTTATCCCCAGTTGTCTGATCATGAACTACAGAGTGACGGTGACTGAAAGTTCCTCTTTCAACATCCTGACCACTCAATCGAACGTGGTTACCTTCAACAAGCAAGGTAGCAAAAGCAAGTGCCTCTCCAAATCCCCAGTCAATATCTTCCCCAGTCTCGATCATTTGTGCACGCTGTTCATAAATCCTCTTCACTGCTTTATGAGGTGTGAAATTTTCAGGGATAGTTGTGATTGCTTTCCCAACAGTTTTCAAGATCTCTGGTTTCACACTGAATGGGGAAGTTCAAGTATTTCAGAAATGTGATACAAATAATAATAAAGACTAAAGCAAAAAAGAATATTAAATTTACCATACCCAGTATTTCGGACCCGGGAAAGTTGTTCAGGTGACTTGAAACCAAGCCAGTATGCTGAAAGCCAATCTCTTCTTTTTGGAATGTAATCTTTGCTAGCTTGAAATTCTTCATTTAGAATTGATGTGACCTTTGTGTGTATCTTATCAATGTCATCTTTTGTCAGCTCTCCTGTTTCCAAAAGTTTCTTCTGATAGATTTCAAGAGTTGAAGGATGGCTTCTGATGACCTATTAAGCCAACAAAGTTGCAAATTTAATTGACTTGCCCAAAAGCAAAATGCATACAAAAAGAAGAAAAACATATATTAAACAAAAGGGCGGCTAACCTTGTACATTTTGGGCTGTGTGAAAGATGGTTCGTCAATCTCATTGTGACCAAATCGACGATAACACACCAAGTCCACAACCACATCTGAATGGAAAGTTTGTCTCCACTCAGCAGCAAGTTCACAGGCATGAACAACTGCTTCCACATCATCACCATTAACATGAAAGATGGGAGCATCTAAAGCTTTAGCAACATCTGTGCAATACTGCGAGGACCTGCCAGACATTGGATCAGTTGTAAATGCAACTTGATTGTTTAACACAATGTGAATAGTCCCACCCGTAGTGTAATTTGGAAGAGCACTTAAATGAAGGGTTTCATACACCACACCCTGTCCAGCAAAACTACCATCTCCATGAAGCAAAACACCCATGTTTTTTGTCCTGTCCACGTCATTTGAGTAATACTGCTTCGCTCGAGTTTTCCCAACAACAACAGGGTCGACAGCTTCCAAGTGACTAGGATTTGCCACCAAGGACAAATGTATCCTCTTGCCACCCCTAGTAGGACGATCATAAGATGTTCCTAAGTGATACTTAACATCACCAGTTCCAGTGTAAAGCCCAACTTCATCCTCAGGCGTGAGACCACCACTGAACTCACAAAAGATCTGACGTAGCGGCTTCCTGACTACATTGCCCAAAACATTCAATCTTCCCCTGTGTGCCATTCCAATAACTATGCTCTCAACCCCAAGATCAGACGCTCTATCAAACATTTCTTTCATGCCCGGAATAAGAGTCTCCCCCCCTTCAAGACCAAACCTCTTAGCCGAAGTCCACTTGGTGGCCAAGAAGTTCTCAAACAGCGAACTCCAAGCAAGCCTATCAAATATAGCCTCACGACGCTCCCTGCTAAACTGCACCGGCGTCGGAGTTTCAATTTTGTCCCTAAGCCAATTACACTTCTCACGATCCGAAATGTGCATATACTCAAATCCAATGCTCCCACAATAAGCCTGCTCAAGCCGCGTCAATATGGATCTAAGTGTTTGGACAGGACGATTCTCAGACAAAAAACCAGCCATCTTCCAAACACCCAAAAAGAATTCCCTATCAAGATCAGCCTCAGAAAACCCATAAAGTGCAGGATCCAAATCATCCGGTATCTGTCTTGCTTCCAAATTCAACGGATCCAACTTAGCCTTCATATGACCATTAACTTGATACGCCCTCACCATCAACAACAATCTCATACTCTCCTGAATCGTTTGACCCGAAATCCCAGGAGAAGTCGAAGCCTGACCAACAAAATTTCTGAAGAAATTATCCCATGACTCATCAACACTACTTGGATCAGCCTCCCAAGCCCTCTGAAGCTCCTCCAAATACACACTACTTGTCCCATCTAAGAAACTATCAGTCAACCTGGAAAGCGGAACAGCACGAGGCACAGGTGCAGCTTGGTCCTTAAAAGCAGTAGTATGAAACTTTCTACCCTGTGTTGAAGGAAGCACTCTAGCCCTAGAAACAAGATACGAGGATCCACCACCTTGAGAAAGTGTCCTCTTAATAGCATGTTTTGCTATACTAGCACCAGCTCTAAACCACGTCATCACTACCACCAATATCTATCTCACAGTTTTACTTCAACAATCCAAAAAATCACTACCAAAATTTCAAAGATCCTCAATGTTGTTTAGCATCTGCAATAATCAAAACATAGCAAACACAATCACATCATACACCCTAAAAACAGTAGAATATTACAAAAACTTTCTGAACTTACAATGATAGTTACAAACTTGAGAATAAGAAACTATACAGTATGCACACATTTTGTTTTCTTAATAATTTTAAATTCAAATGTTGGTTTAAGTAGACTCGATAGTTTTCATCATGAGATAATAACTCCTAACAAATAAGGAAAATTGTGTTCACAGCCCTATGGTGATCAATGGTCTCAAATTCTCAAATGATGTTGAATAACGACATTAGTAAGTACAGTACCTATACTATACCTACCAAAGTGTTTTCATACTCAACACATTGTTGATCCGTAATGCTACTACGCTACGGCTGGCAATAAAGGCTCTAGCTCTCACACTCCAGCACAATAAGCAAAGCTGGCTACAAATTTATTTCCATTGATATAAAATTAATATAATATTCAAGAAAATAATTAATTACTAATAAATGTTGTTAAGTATGCATTTATATTTTTCATGTCCTCAGGATCAATGACAAAGTAGATTATAATTGTGCACATAAAAATGATGTCTTTTTATTTTAAATAAAAAATTTAATCAAAGTTAAGGAACTAACAATGAAAAGGATTTAAAACAACAATGAATATTAAAAAAGCATGGTACTAGTATGAAGCAAGCAGAAAATAAATTGCATGTATAGATCTATCTACCCCTTTATAGCTACGATAGTAAAAAAAACCCTAAAATAAAAAATAGGAGCAAAATCAGAAGAAGATAATTTCTACGCTAAAAAAAGAATACGGAAGAGAAAAGATGCATACATACAAAATGAATGAAGGTTGGTTGCCGCAGGCAGGTCGCGTGACGACTGGAGAAGGAGAAGGAGGATGACTCAATTTGCTCTCGTATATGTCTGAAAGAATGACCTTATTGGGCTTTTTTTTTTTTCCTGTTGATGATTGTTTTTTGGTTTTGATCCGGTCATCGTCCGGTGCTGCAGAGATTAATCCATCGAGTTTTATGTTAATTGTTTATTATTTTTTTTTATAGAATTAATTGTTTATTATTATTCAGTTAAAGAAAATAATTTTTGTGCAGACCAAAAAAATTTCTTTGTGAAGTTAATATATTTCTATTAGTTATAAATTATTATTTATGCTATTTATTTATTAATTATTGGACTCAAGTGTGGTTTTTTTTTTTGTGGTTGAATGATTAAACTATAAACTAGAGTTCTAGTAAGTTTGATTTTCAGTATGATTTTTTAGTTTAAAATTTATAAACTAAAAAATTAAAATTCAAACTAAAAGATGGAAAGAAAAAATCCCAATTTCTTTTGCACTTAATACATGCATATTTATGATTTGAATTGTAATTCTTCGTAATAAACACTTTTAAATAATTTTTTTTTATATACATTAGAAAAAGAAAAAGAAAGCAAAGAGGACAGCAAACTAAGCTCGAGTGCGAACAACACCTAAAACATCAGCTATCAAAACATGATTAAGTTGAGAAGGACATTGTGTCAAATCTTCAAAGATGCATCTGAGCTAGCACACTGCGTGGCAAGCCAATCTACACACTTGTTGCCTTCTCTAAGAGTATGCTAAAAAAACAACAGTCTAGTCCAAGTTTTTGAATTGTCTAATTTTCTTGATAATAGGAGCATAAGGATGGAGATGAGAGGTATCATGTTCCACTAAACCAATTACAATCATAGAGTCTGATTCAATAACCACATTGTTGAAACCTCGATCCATTGCTAAACAAAGACCCTTGTACATGGCATGGAGCTTGGCTTGTAAGCCAGTAATAATCCCAAGAAAACCAGAAAACCCGAGTAACCAATTACCTATACTGTTGCGCATGATACCTCCAAAGTTGGATCTACCAGGATTGTTGAGGGAGCTTCCATTGACATTGACTTTTATATTGTCTTCAGATGGAGCAACCCAAGATACATGACGTAACGATTTCTGCAATTGAGATGAGACAAAAAACTTGCAAAAAAATAATCAATAGAGCAATGGATTTGACTGAGACAAAGTCATTTCATCCATCTCTTATTATTAAACACTAAATCATTCTTAGACTTCCAAATAAACCAACAAGTAACCATGAACAAAACTCCATTACAAGAATTGGCATGAATGGTAAACCAATTTGTGAATTCGGTAGATGAATGAAAATATGTTGAAGAAAATAGAAGGGCATCCCAAATAGAAGTAGAATCTCGACAGTCCTTGAATAAATGGAAAAGATTCTCATCGGATGAATTACACCTTTTACACGAAGAATCAGTGGTCAGAATCAGTGGTCAAGTGTCTCATAAACCTGAAAGTATTAGTGGGAGTTGTGAAGAACCAACCAACAAAAGTGCTTAATATTTTCTGGAAGCTTAAATTTCCAAAGCCAATTCCAAGTAGGGGTAGAAGAGGGCGTCGAAGTCGAAGACGAGTTAACAGTATGAGAAATCCAAAGATACTCAGACTTAGCTGAATAAATACCAGAATCAGAATGACTCCAAATAATGATGTCGGAGGAATCTGTATCAATAAAAAGGCTTTGAATTTTCATTTGAATATGTGTGGAAATATCAGTTGTTAAGGAATTCAACTCCTAAAATCCTTGATGATAGATATCCTTAAGACGCAGCATACTCACTAATATATGAACATAAGTCACAATAGTGCAAAGACAACTATCGTCAAGCCAATTATCAAACCAAGGAGACAACACTTCATGTTGCCAATTCTAAACATCACTACTACTTATTCTATACTTACCATGATCTATTTTATCTCCATTCTTCTACTTATTTATCTCCATTTTAAACATCACTACTAGCTATTCTATACTTACCATGATCTATTTTTTTTTTTGCCTAAAATCATTGTACCTTTCCCTCTCTAGAGAATCTTAGCCAAAAAAATCACAATGCAGTAGATATCAAAATTAAAATTTAAATAAAAAAAGAATAGTTTGTGATCTTACCTAATCAGAAGGAGTGGTCGCAAGTCTGCTCGGCCGTATAAATTCTAAAGTGAAGGGGAATGTACCTGCAAAACACTTTGATGCTCAAGTAAGTTTATACGTAAAATGAAAGTTTTCAAAGTTAGGAATGAAATATCTAGCCATTGCGTACAATGAAGTTTATATACTCCCCGTCAAAAAACAATAAATTATAAGCAATAAGATAATTGAATCAAGGCTTAATTAGTTCCTTAACTATTTCATTTGTTTCGCTTTGGCCCTTTAATTATTAAAAGTTTCGTTTTAGTCCCTTAACTTATTTTTTGGTTTCGTTTTGGTTCCTTAATTATTAAAAGTTTCATTTTGGTCCCTTAACTCATTGTTTGATTTCATTTTGGTCGCTTAACTATTTTTTTGTTTTCGTCCCTTGAAATGAGTGACAAAAATAGTTGACGGAGGAAGAGTTAAAAGACCAAAACAAAACTTTAAATGATCAAAATGAAACTTTTAATAACTAATGGACAAAATGAAACCACAAATACATTAATGGATCAAAATATTTAATAATTAAAAAATTAAAATAAAATCAAAAAATAAATTAAGGATCAAAAGAGTAATTAATGTGCCTTGAATGACTTAACTTACTCATAACCTAAAAGCTACTAAGTTAATACTAAAATCATCCTTTAACATTTTTTTCCATCATTTAGCGCCCAAAAGAAGATAACGGTTAGAATGAAACGCTTATGGACAAACCGCCCCATCGTGAAATCCAATGAAAAATTATTGTCGGCGCTTGAATCATGCGACGGAATCAAACAAATCAACCAAGTACACTCCCAATTCATTCTCCGCGGTCTCTTTCAACACTCTATTTTCTCTTCCAGACTCATCAAGAAACTCTCCTCTAATCCACGCACCACCCCACGCGCCACTCTTCTCTACGACCATCTCCGCCACCCCGACGCTTTTCACTGCAACCACATCATCCGTTCTTATGTACGCAGTTCTAAATTCTCCGATGCTTTTAATTTCTACTACAACAAAATGATTGCCAGACGTGTCCCACCGAATCACTTCACTTTCCCTCTCATTCTCAAGCTCTTTGTTGACAATGGGCGTTGGCCAGAAGGGGAAAAGGTTCACGCTCAGGTTATTAAATTCGGGTTTGGGTTTGATTTGTTTGTCCGAAACTCGTTGATTCGAATGTACTCTGTTTTTGGGAGAGTTGATGATGCAAGGTTGATTTTTGATGAAAGTTGTGTGTTGGATTTGGTTAGTTATACTACTATGATTGATGGGTATGTGAAGAATGGGGGAATTTATGTTGCGCGGAAACTGTTTGATGAAATGCCTGAGAGAGATGTTTTGAGTTGGAATTGTATGATTGCTGGATATGTGGCGGTTGAGGATTTGGAAGGTGCAAATGAACTGTTTGAAAGGATGCCTTATAGAGATGTTGTGTCTTGGAACTGTATGATTGATGGATGTGTAAGAGTTGGGAATGTTTCTCTTGCTGTTGAGTTTTTTAATCGGATGGGTGGGGTTATTAGGAATGTGGTTTCGTGGAATTCGTTGTTGGCGTTGTATGTGAAGATGAAGAAATTTGGTGAGTGTTTGAGGATGTTTGAGAGGATGATGGAAAGTGGTGAAGCTATGCCGAATGAGGCTACTTTGGTGAGTGTTTTAACTGCTTGTGCAAATTTAGGGAAGCTTAGTTTGGGTTTGTGGGTTCATTCTTATATTAGGAGTAACGATATTAAACTTGATGTCTTGCTTGGAACTCGTCTTCTTACTATGTATACAAAATGTGGGGCTATGGATTTTGCAAGAGATGTTTTTGTTGAGATGCCGGTGAAAAACATTGTGACGTGGAACTCTATGATCATGGGGTATGGTTTGCATGGAAATGGAGACAAAGCTCTTGAAATGTTCGCAGAGATGGAGAAAGCGGGTCAGAAACCAAATGAGACTACTTTTGTTTGTGTGTTGTCTGCTTGTACACATGCCGGAATGGTCGTGGAGGGTTGGCGGTATTTTGATCTCATGCGTCGTGTTTACGAGATTGAACCCAAGGTTGAACATTATGGATGCATGGTTGACCTCCTTGCTCGAGCTGGTTTTGTGGAGAATTCAAAAGAGTTTATAGAAAAGGTTTCTGTGAAAGGTGGATCAGCTTTGTGGGGCGCTCTACTTTCTGGTTGTAGGACTCATTTGGACTCGGATCTTGGGGTGAATGTAGCTAAGAGACTTGTTGAGTTGGAGCCACTAGATATTGGTCCTTATATAGTGTTGTCAGATATATATGCTGCTCAAGGGAGATGGGATGATGTTGAACATGTGAGATTGATGATGAAAGAAAAGGGATTACAAAAAGATACAGCATCCAGCTTGGTTCATCTTGAAGATTTCGAATCTAAATGTATTGTTAATATATGATTTGGTCCAAACTCTAAAGGAAAATATAGTGTACTCAATGTTGGATGAATCAGAAGCACTGATGAAAATGTCTATTGAAATGTCATACCTTGATAAATGGTAGATTCTCTATACTACAGGTTGTTGGTAGAGAAGCATAATGGGTGTTAAGGATTGAGATATTGAGGTGATAATTATGGATATGGGGGACAATATGTCAGGATAGAGACATCCGTTTATAAATGGTGATCTGCAGATTAATGGAAATGCAATGTGATGAATTTCTGAGGATGTGAAGAAACAGAAAGGTCCAGATTGGTTCTCCCAACGATTTTGGCTCCAGATTTACTTATGAATTGTTTGAAGAAACATGACTTGCTCAGTGTCGCATATATAAGCATCTAACATGAAATAAATCAGTAATAATTCATTTTATCAACTTTGATTCTCTGGTGAAAATTCTTGGAACATAAGACTGTCGGATTTTACAGGGCATAAATCAATTTGAGTTTCATGGAAAGTGAGTAGCTAGTAATAAGGATCGAAAAATTCTTATTACTAGCTATTTGATATTGGTCCATTGTTATGTCTCTTGTCTAACTTGTGATCAATGACATAATATGTTCAGGCAGTGGCTTAATTATGTCCTAAACCTGCCTGGGAAACCTAGTTATATTTGTTTGTATATGATTGAAATTGAAAAGAGTACTTCTGATCAATGATATGATAAATTCAGTGGACTTATTTATTGATAGGAACTGGTGCCAACAATATATATTGAATAACAAATTATCTTTTATTGAATTGACATGATAACATAAATGTTACAAAAGATCACAGGTTGTCCTAGAGTCTGCCCTCTCCCTAATAACCACCAAACTAAAACAATTAACCCAATGCCCAAACTTCCATTTCCCTACTTTATTTAATTAGACACACCATGGGCAGTTACAACAAAAGTCAAACCGACAAAAACAGTTACAGACATAAACAATCTCAAATCTAGGTAGTTTCAGATCAATCAGATTGGGCGAACATTAATCTTAATAAGACTATTGTAGGCCTGTTACTAACATTTTTTCTTTCATGACAGGGTAATAGCCAATAATATTAGTAGCATATAAATAAACAATTTTTTGGTGCTTCTCTACTAGTCTACTGGTCGACTTGTACTCCTGAGTCATATGTTTCTCCAGCCTTCCAGTCTTCTGGTATGTTATTAACTGGAACGACCCATGTATCATCTCCATCTTCAGTACTAAACAACATCCTTAAAGATAAAGGTCCACTTGGTGGAGATGTAGCAGTCCAGACAGCGCCATGATTCCGTTCCAGTAACTTGCAGACAAAGTTCTGAGTCTGCACTCAGCAAAAGAGGTAAGTCATTACAATACTTTTTACCAAGCCAACAAAGCCTTTCTTTCTTAGTTTTCAGTTGAATGAAGAGTTTAACATTTAAAGGTGTCTTTTCACAAGTAATGGTGGTGTGATTTCTCTTCTAAAGTTAAATATCTGGCCAAATATAACCAGTTTCAATATAGGAAATTGGTATAAGATCTTAAATACTGAATTTTTCACCATGTTTTTCACCAAATTATCTGTTTGAAAGTTTTAGTTTATTCAGCTTAAATACTTTGACAAAAACTACAACTTATCACAAAATAAGGAAGTGGATAATACCTCACAGAGCTGCACAGCAGTTATGTCTCTCCTTCCTTGTTGAAACCATAGGACAAAAGCCAAGTAATGAGGGTTGCTGCTGCTTTCATCGATCTTAATTGTAATGTTTTTGTATGGGTAATTACATGAAACACTGGAGATACCGAGGAGAGGCCTTGGTTAAGTTAAACAAGAAAAATTTATGCATGCATGAAATTGTGTGGAAGAATATCTTACCGTCTGTATTCAATATCAACAACACCAAGAGCTAATAGAGAAGCGACTGCATCCTTGCTCTGAGCCATCCCACCAAAGGCTCGTTGGCTAAGAATGAAGTCAGTGTTATCACCCGAGCCTTGGTCAGTTAAGACTATAGTGACACCTTTGCCTGAGCAATAAACACTGTTGGTACACCTCACCTGACAACGGATAAAAAATACAACTTAAGGAGAAATATTACTTTTGAAGATAGAATGCATAATGTTAAGTTGCAGACTGCTGTTGAAGTTATATTTTTGATTGTCAAAAGACCAAATGGAATAACAGACAAAAAGTATTGTTTGTGGAAGTCTGATATATATATAGACAAGTTATCACCTGGTAACAAGCACCACAGCCAACTCCGTCTCGATAAAGATTAGATGCAGCCGATACATCCCCACCATTAATGGTAGCCCCAAAGGACCCAAATCCACATGCACCAGCTGCAATGAATTCAAAAGGATTATATATATGAGAAAACATTTTTACAAATATCACTTCATGTTTGTATTTTTTTTTGTTATCCATTTATCTGTTTTCTTACCATCTGTGCCTTTTTCGTCAGAGTTTGGGTAAAATGATGCACGAGATTGAACAAAGCAATCGGTGCATGAAGTATCTGCCATAGTTTGCATGAAAAGAAAGGTGGCAATGAGAACAATACACAAAGCAGAGAGTGCCATGTAAGATAGAATGGATAAAGCAGTCAGAACTCAGAATGGTAAAGAGAGTTTGATGCATGAAGAGAAGTGGATTTCTCCTATTTATAGAGAATCTGGTCAATGTTATCAACTTTGACATGCCAAAGATGAAAATAATAACTATTCACATTTTGAATACAGATGAATTTTGATACCATTGTCTCTGGACTATTTGTTAAGTATTCATTTGACATTGAAAACCACTTTCTAACCTATCAAAATTTGTACCACTTTTCCTTTTAGATATGTTTTATTCTGTTTATCTGCAACTGATATTTCCACATCATTTCCTGCACTATACATAAATTTAATTCTGAGTTAGACCCACACTAATGGATATGCCCTACGCACCAAATTGTAGTCAACATATACAAACAGATACATTTAATTATCATAGCCATTTGACCTTTGCTCACCTTAACAGGTAGGTTAAATCAAATTTTGAGTTGTACTTAATTGAAAATATAAAGAACATGGCTTGGAACACAAGAAATTAGAAGAGTTAGGCCCTTCAACACTTTAATGATCCTATCTATATTAGACATATGTTTAGAGTTCTTACTTGGTCAAATATCACATAAGGACCTTGTTCTCTATGTTGTGGTGGTAGGTGCTTAGAAAATGTTTGTTTATCTACTAATTTAGATAGTGTATTTTCATAATACATTACACTAGGTCACAAATTCACAATCCAAAATAAGCAGCCTCTACTAGCATGATGAGAAAATGACCTTACTTCTTAGGATATTCCTCTCCATATATGAAATATGCTATGCCATTAAAAGGTAATGTCATACATCGTGAGAGTTCGTTATCATGGTGTGATTTTAGAGTCCTCGAATGTGCAACCCATGATATGAGCTGGGACACTGAAGAAGTATTAAAAATAAGGTTCAATATTATTTCATGTTGCTAACCAATTCTTTCTTTCCCTAGCAAATTAATCACTTACATCTGTCTATCAAAATATAAATTAGAAAAATACTTATGTGTGTCTTGGAATATCGGTTAAAATTTTGGCAAATGTAATCAATTTTTTAAAATTAATTTTTTGTTTAATAATTTAATTAATCTTTAATTTGAAGTTATAGATAAATTAACAAAAATTAAAGATTAAATAGTTAAACTATTAAAAACTAATGATATTTTAAGATCCTAATAACAATATAAATTTTCCAATAAGTTATTTCAAACATGATACATAACACTTTTATGAGACGGTAAGGGATCTCTTCCAAATGTGATCGAAATCAGCTCTGATAGTGCAACAGTGTTAACTTTTGATATTTAAAATATTCTAAGAGAGCAAACTTCAATGTATTTTTGGTGCGACAATGTTACAAAATATCATTAATATATATTGATTATAGGGGACTATATTGTACCGAATAATAAATATCTCAATTTTTTTAAGTTACCATGATATAGGCCTTATTTAACTAATCTTCGTCGGAAATATGTGAGAGAAATAAGATAGGTTCTCCGTCGAATTTTTTTCATACGCATGAGTCAGAGATTGAACTATTGACCACATGGTGTAAGCGTATCGGTTTGGACCGGTTTTGAGTGAATTCAATATCCGAACCAATGAAATTTCAATTGATTCTGTTTAGCTCGGTTTGGTACGCTTTTCAAAAATGAATCCGATCCAAACTAGTCGGTTTGGATCAGATACTATACTCGGTTTGCAATATCTTGTTTTTCTGATGTAATCTCTGCTATTATTTTTTTCAAACGATATATTTTAATCTCTATTTTTTAAACGACTTACAATAATAACATAAACCAAGTAGATAATGACATTTTTGAAATACAAAATACAACATAGAGTGAAGTTTACCATCAAATTCAAAATACAAGTCTTAGGTGGTGTTCACCACCATACAACATCAAATAACAAATTACAACTAAAATAAAATTTCAATTATTTTTCAACTTGAATCACCAATATATCATCCTTAATAAATTGAAATATATACATAGTTAAAAATATAGAACATTGAATTTATTCTCAATTCGAAAGGAAAGAAAAGTAAAATTAACAAAGAGAAATGAAAAAAATGTGTTAACTTTTATAGACTAAACTCAATAAATATATAATAATATAATAACCATCGGAATGGTTCATCGGTTCTTCGGTTTCTAAAACTTGAATCCAAGAACTGAACCAAACTACATCGATCGGTTTTTAATTGGTTCGGTCGGTTTTTTCTTGGTTTAGATTGATTTGGATCGTCTATTTAATTGATTTTTTTTTATCCGCTTACCCTTAGTTTAAGGAGTGCAAAATCTTACTTGGACCAATTCATTATTAGTTATATATCAATTTCTATAAGAGCAATTATATAAACAAAGCAACTTCCCATAAAGGTAGACTATTTTCAAAAATATAACCACTATGAAGCTAACCGATGATTCAATTCAACCCTTTCTTTTTATGCAATCAAATTCACACAGTATACTTTTTATTTTTGCATCGGTTATTCATCTCACTTGTTATATTTATTCTTAAGATATTATTGTAACTGTAAATTTAAAAAATTTTATTCTAATAACTTACTTGTGTATTCATGTACACAGCCTTATTTAATGTTTAACCGGAAAACGCCAAGTTATAAACTTTTTTATTTTATTTTATTTTGAACAATAGTCTATAAACTGGTATGAGATTATAATGATGTGATAGAAACAGTTAGATAGGGATAAAACAAGATGTTGAATGTGTGGAGTGTTTTCAAATATCATAATTTTTAAAAAATAAAAATAAAAAAATCGACCATAAACAAAGGATTGAAATATTTGATTTGCCTTGCATTGCAAGGTAGAATGGAAATTCTAGGGATTTAACAAACTCACCACTTCCTGCGCCACCACTAGCTGGGCCAGGAAAACCCTCCATTGAGTTGTGTTAGGGTTTTTTTCAACTCATGCAAATTCTAGTCTTGTGTGTTCTTGATAGTTGACTTGTGTTTATCGACTTGTTAGGATTTATTGAACTACAATGAGTAAGAAGCAACGTCGATCCAACACACCATTGCAGACGGTGTTCCTCCCCCAAGAACTCATAGTTGAAATCCTATCATTCGTAGAGGTGAAAACCATCGTCCGACTCAGATGCTTGAGCAAGTCATGGATGGCTCTCATATCCCATACAGATTTTGTCGAAAAACATCTTAAAAATTCGCCACAAAACCCACACCTCACTTTAGTTTGGAACCAAAGCAAAATGACTTCTAAAGCCTATGGAATGCCTTATAATGTCCAATTGTACCCCGTGCATCGCTTACTCAAAAAGCCATCCATCGATGTTCACAGAAACTATATCCATACCCATCGTTTGGAGCATTGTTGTGACGTCGTTGGTTCGTGTCACGGATTGGTCTGTTTGCTTTATTATACTTGGAGACCCGAACCCGAACCCACCAAGTATTCGTTCAGATTCTTGAACCCTGCCACTCAAAGGAAATCTAAACCATTAGGGTTTTTTAGTGATAGAAACCCCAAGTACTTAGGCTATAAGTTCACATTTGGTTATGATGCTTTGACGAGAACTTATAAGGTTGTAGCGGTTCTTGCTAAAAGAACGAACCAAGCTTCATGGAAAACCAAGGTTAATGTTTTCAATCTATGTGATAGACGTTGGAGACGTATTCAGAGTTTTCCTGGTGTTCCACTTAATCGTTTGGATAATCCTACATTTCTTAACAATGATGGTGTGCATTTGAGTGGCACTATTAATTGGTTGGCTATGGACAACTCTATTACTCATGTTGTGATTGTTTCATTAGACCTTTCGACGGAGACATACAAGCAATTTCTCCTGCCTCCGGGTTTTGATGATGTGCCCTTTATTCAGCTAGATCTTAGGGTTCTGATAGACTCTCTTTGTTTTTCTCATGATTCCAAGAAAACTGAATTTGTTTTATGGCAGATGAGAGAGTACGGGGTTCAAGAGTCTTGGACACAATTATTTAAAATTAGTTATCAGAATCTTCAAATGGATACAAATACAATCTTCAAATTGGCGTGCCTTTATATAATTGGTGATATGGTGATTTTTGCAATTAAAATTGGCACCCAACTTCGCAACCAGGCCTTAATCTTTAACTTAAAAGATAATACATTAGAGAAAATTAAATGCGGAACCTGCATACAGTGGTTTGAGGAGGCAAAGGATTATGTAGAAAGTTTGGTTTCAGTTCCTTGGGAGGAGTAAGTTTCTCTTGGAATAAAAAAATTCACTTATTTGAATTTATGTTAATTAATTGTTTCTGTATCCTTATGCATAATAGATTGTGTCAATTTTTTTTTAAGATGACTTATATTGATTGTATATTGGCCTATTGTACTGTTTGCTTACTGACTTACTGGTTTCAGACGGACATTTTAGGAAAATCTAGGGCGAAAGGAAGAGGAAAAGCATTTGATATTACACGACGGGAAAAAACTAAGCAACCTTGGTTTGAGGATGATTGATGAGACAATAAGTTAGATTAGTTTCTGTGATCTAAACATTACTTTGATGTTTATTTATGATTTTACTTAGTAATTTACATTTTTCCATTTTCTTAGCATTTTATCCACTGTGATGGTAGGTCCTTAGAAAATATTTATCTAATCTAATCTAATTTAAATAATGTGTTTTTAATAGTACATTACACTAGGTCACAGATTAAGCAGCCTCTATTAGTATGATGAGAAAGTGACCTTATTCCATAGGACATTTCGCTCCATATAGCAAATTTGCTATGCCATTTAAAGGTAATGTCATACATCGTGGGAGTTCTTGTCATTGTAGTGGTTTTAGAGGTCTGAAAGGTACAATCCAATGATACTTGTCTATCAAAATATATAAATTAGAAAAATACTTATGTGTGTCCTTAGGACATCAGTCAAAGATTAAGAAACAATGATATAAATGTATGTTGTGCTGGAATGTGATGTATTCAATTTTAGTTTTGATAAATGTAATCATTTTTTTAAAATTAATCTTTTGTTTAATAATTTAATCTTTAATTTGTAGTTATAGATAAATTAACAAAAATTAAAGATTAATTATTAAATAGTTAAACTATTAAAAACTAAGATATTTTAATACTCCGTACGTACCACAATATATGTCGTTTTGAAAAAAAATTTGTACCAACACATATGTCGTTTTACAATACCAATGTAAAATTAGTTTTGATCTTCCTAAATTACCCATGCATTTATACTCTTTTTACCAACGGGGGGATGGGTAGCTGACCAGTTGAGCTAAGGGTTAAGGAGCTACTAGAGGTCCAGGGTTCAAATCCTGGCAGAAGAGATTTGTAATATATTATTTAGTGGGATCGGTTATAGTACATAAACATATGTTTATGTACCATACATAAACCTAGTTCATTTACCAATTAGCCCAACCAAATTGCTTTGCCACCCGTCTTGTTTCTTCATACACCCCCCACAAACTCAGCAACACAAAAATCACACGAAAATTTTACGAACTCAGAATCATCACACGAACTCGCCCTCGCACATGAACAACACTGAAATTCGATTCCGATCAACACACAAATCATCATCTGCAACACCGAAATCATCATCATCAACACGATCCCTACTCTTATTCCGATTCCGATTTGTTATCACTGTCGCGGTATTCACTGTATTCGCCATCACAGATCTTCATCATTCAAACTAAGGAAAAAAGGTTAATCTCTCTCTCTCTCTCTCTCTCTCTCTCGGAAATGAAATCTTGTTTGATTCTTCATGTTAGGTGCAAATTTTATTGGTTAAATCAGTAGTTCATTTCAATCTTGTACTCATCTAAATGTTGGACAGGTATTACTTCATTTCTCAAGCTCATTCTGTTATGCTTTGTTTCAATTTTGGATAAATTGGGATTATGGGAAGTTATGAGGTAGAGAAAATGAAACCCTTTTGAAATTGGGTTTCTTTGTTTAAGATGTTTTTCATTATTACAAGAGATTCATTCATGGAACATTGGAGACTTGTTGCTTCTTAAAGATTCTTTAATAAAAAAGAAGATTATTTAGTGATTCATTCATGCAAGTGACATACATCCTGCATAATTGGTGTGAATGTCATTAATCTTCACATGCTCCTTTAATTTGTTCATTTTGAATTTTATGTTCAAATGTTTTTGTATGTATTAAAGTTTGGTTGAGATGACTATGTAGTGTTTTATGTTTACACTTTAGATTCCAGGCATGTTGTGTCTGACACTTTAGTTAGATTTTAGTGTTGTTTTGTTATGATGAATGCTAGAGATTGGACAGTATGCTACACTGAATATGCTAGAGATTTGACTATATAGTGTTTTCCTGTGTTAAAAACATCTATCTGTCATACATGTTGTTAGATATTGTTTAGTTCCTTTCTTTCTTAATCAATATGTCTAAGTACTTTTTGATAAAATTCTCAACTGTGAAGACTAATAAGCATTTCTATTTAAATACTCTTTTTTATATACTTGAAATGTTGGCCACTGTTTTGTCTGAAGGTGTGTTTGGATATGCATCTCCAAAAATCCATGTACTTGATAAATAAATTTTGACTTCAATTGTTTGAAATTGTTATTGTTATCTACTATATTTGCTAATTTTATTTGTTAATTTAATTAGGATTCAATTAAACTTAGTAATTTTATTTTTCTAGGTTTATGCATATATAGTTTAATCAGGATTCAAGAGCGTGTTGTGTGCTTTTTCCTTACAATGACTTTTTCGTGTTCAAGAAACTGAAAATGATTAGTTTTTTCAATGTCCAAAATGTCAAGACACAAAATGGTCTGTTGAAAAAATTAGAACTAGGAGCTTCTCAATTTTGGTCTTTGAAACCATTAATATTGTTGCATGGTTTCATGATGTTATACACTGAAACCATTAGTAGGTTCTAATGGTTTCCATACATTGAAACCATTAGTTAATTGATTATTCGGTGTTTGAATTATCGTAACCATATTATTGACAAATGTTTCTGATCCATTATAACTGAAAAATGTTGTGATTGAACTTGTGTTTTTGAAACCAGATTTTAGTTTATTTTCGTTAAGTCTTATAGGTTACTTCTGAAGCTTTTTTTTTGGTTAGGAATATGGTGCAATATTCGTGGAATTAATTTGGGAATTTAACACAATGCCATATGTTGTTTATGCAGAAAAATCGAGCAGTGGTCGCGCAAAGCTTAATCCCTTGGTGAAGATATCTATTATTAAGAAATCTAAGATATGTAATGTTAAAAGTCATACAGAAGCCAAACAAAAGAAAAAAGAGGAAGATAATGCTATAAATGCATTACCTTTGTGCCAAAACTATGGAAGTGCAAGTGATGATGATTAGTTTTTATAAAGATTTTGAATGACTAAATATTCAACAATTGATTCCAATGAATTGTAATATATATTCTTCATTTTCAAGTTCTTGTGGAATTTCCTGTTATATTGTTTAAGACTACTAGAGAAAAGGAAGAAAAGAAGCATAGTTTCAAGTACTTTATACAACATTTTGTACATCTAAATATTTTCATTAAAATTTATCAGTTTACTCAATTTTAATACTCATTTTTTAAGTTGTTATACACTGAAATAGTAAAATAGATCTTTGAAACCATTAATATTGTTAAATGGTTTCAAGATGTTATTCAGCGAAACCATTAGTATAGTCTAATGGTTTCGATACTCAAAAATAGTAAAATAGATATTTGAAACCATTAATATTGTTAAATGGTTTCAAAATGTTATACAGTGAAACCATTAGTATAGTCTAATGGTTTCGATACCCTAAAATAGTAAAATAGATCTTTGAAACTATAAATATTGTTAAATGGTTTCAAGATGTTATACAGTGAAACCATTAGTATGGTCTAATGATTTCGAAACTCTCAAATAGTAAAATAGATATTTGAAACCATTAATATTGTTAAATGGTTTCAAGATGTTATACATTGAAACCATTAGTATGGTCTAATGGTTTCGAAACCCTAAAATAGTAAAATCTTTAGTATGGTCTAATGGTTTCGAAACTCTCAAATAGTAAAATAGATCTTTGAAACCATAAATATTGTTAAATGGTTTCAATGTTATACAGTGAAACCATTAGTATGGTCTAATAGTTTCGATACTCTAAAATAGTAAAATAGATCTTTGAAACCGTAAATATTGTTAAATGGTTTCAAGATGTTATACAGTGAAACCATTAGTATGGTCTAATGGTTTCTATACCGTAAAATAGTAAAATAGATATTTGAAACCATAAATATTGTTAAATGGTTTCAAGATGTTATACAGTGAAATCATTAGTATAATCTAATAGTTTCGATACCCTAAAATAGTAAAATAGATCTTTGAAACCATAAATATTGTTAAATTGTTTCAATATGTTATACAGTGAAACCATTAGTATGGTCTAATGGTTTCGAAACTCTCAAATAGTAAAATAGATCTTTGAAACCGTAAATATTGTTAAATGGTTTCAAGATGTTATACAGTGAAACCATTAGTATGGTCTAATGGTTTCTATACCGTAAAATAGTAAAATAGATATTTGAAACCATAAATATTGTTAAATGGTTTCAAGATGTTATACAGTGAAATCATTAGTATGATCTAATAGTTTCGATACCCTAAAATAGTAAAATAGATCTTTGAAACCATAAATATTGTTAAATTGTTTCAATATGTTATACAGTGAAACCATTAGTATGGTCTAATGGTTTCGAAACTCTCAAATAGTAAAATAGATATTTGAAACCATAAATATTGTTAAATGGTTTCAAGATGTTATACAGTGAAATCATTAGTATGATCTAATAGTTTCGATACCCTAAAATAGTAAAATAGATCTTTGAAACCATAAATATTGTTAAATTGTTTCAATATGTTATACAGTGAAACCATTAGTATGGTCTAATGGTTTCGAAACTCTCAAATAGTAAAATAGATCTTTGAAACCGTAAATATTGTTAAATGGTTTCAAGATGTTATACAGTGAAACCATTAGTATGGTCTAATGGTTTCGATTTTCTAAAATAGTAAAATAGATCTTTGAAACCATAAATATTGTTAAATGGTTTCAAGATGTTATACAGTGAAACCATAAGTATGGTATAATGGTTTCGAAACTCTCAAATAGTAAAATAGATCTGAAATCATAAATATTGTTAAATGGTTTCAATATGTTATACAGTGAAATCATTAGTATGATCTAATAGTTTCGATACCCTAAAATAGTAAAATAGATCTTTGAAACCATAAATATTGTTAAATGGTTTCAATATGTTATACAGTGAAACCATTAGTATGGTCTAATGGTTTCGAAACTCTCAAATAGTAAAATAGATCTTTGAAACCGTAAATATTGTTAAATGGTTTCAAGATGTTATACAGTCAAACCATTTTGGAGTATAAACATGAAGAGACAACAAAACAATGGTTACATTAATACAATAAGTTGAAATAAAACAAAATTCCAATATTACATCAATACATTAATCTATAAGTCCGATCTAATCCACTATAGCCGTGACAAAAACAAGAAACATAAAAAAGACCTCATTATTTTGAGCTCATCGGCTTCTTTCTCTGTGCAACCTTGAGTACAACATGAGAAAGCCAACATATCCATCTCGTATCTAAGATCCAGTGCCACAAAAGGTCCCTTCTCATGAAGCATCTGAATCAATTTGCACCCCAAATTCTCAATTTGAGGAGTGAATTTAATAGCCTGGTAATTGACACGACACCTGAGTTTCTGTAGATCAAGTGGGAGACCGTTATTTGCTAGACGTGTATTAGTTATATTGAAGGGTAACACCTTATGCTTTCCAAAAAGTGGCAGAATCTGCAGTTTGTAGTCAATAGCATTGGATTAAACAAAATGTATGTTACTTCAATACACTCAATCAAGTTAGACAAAACAACAAAACATCGTTATATTTTTCATACTTCAATAATGAAGTGCTACTTTTAGGAACCTATATTAGCTAATTTCTCCGTGTAACTGATTCATAATAATTCCATAATTGAAATCAATTTGGAAAAGACACAATTATTGACATGTGCTACCTTCATCAATCCGTGTACAAGATTACCAAATAAGAAAACAACTTTGTTCCATGCA
The DNA here is from genome assembly GCA_951804385.1 of Trifolium dubium. Lineage (NCBI taxonomy): Eukaryota > Viridiplantae > Streptophyta > Magnoliopsida > Fabales > Fabaceae > Trifolium > Trifolium dubium. The sequence continues at coordinate 48,499,818 of OX638063.1, read as the reverse complement.
ATTGTTTAAAAAAAATGCAGAATTTCTCTTAGAAGCATTGAAAAATTAGTGATTTAGAGGAAACTCCCCTCATATAAGAAATCTACAAATACCAATGCAATAAAATAAAGGTGAAGAATCATTAATCTATCATATTTTGAAACCTTAAATTGCAAATAAGAAGCACAATTATGCAACTTATAAAAGAAGCAGACCTGCTCCAAGTAATATTTTTTGTTCAACCAGCTAACAGGAAGCATCTCCAAGATAGAATATCCATATTTACTACTAAACCTTTTAGGAACTCTTTTCACTATACGAACTCGATCTCGTAAAGAATCAATGAAATGCTTCATAGAATACTAGTAAACAGTCCATGGAAAAGTTCTAGAATGAATAAGGATTTAAAACGAGTGGCTATGTTTGAAAAGTAATAAATATGCAGTGTGCTGTCCTGCTATACTCGTCTAACGAAATTTATGCTTGCTTAGCAAGTAAATTAGTTCAGTACACTATTTTGCATTTCCTGTAAAATTACCATCTACAAACCTATATTCATTCCAATCATAACAACAACCAATAACCCACATTTACAGTAGAGGCGGACTTCGAGTTTTAATCCATCTCACACACATTATTGTCCTAAAATCCTTAATGTTGACATTCATTGATAATTTGGGGAACTATTATTTTACCTAAACTAATGTTATCATGCATAATTTAATTGGGCAACTAAAAGTGCTAAACTATGCTAATAGTTAAGCTTCTAAGGGAACCCACCTGAATATGGCATTTGAACTTAACCAATGACGACTTTGCAACTTGCCGGAACACAGAATTCGCTGCTGAAATGTTTTAATTCCGCAGCAGATTTTTATGCATAATTCTGCATTAGAGCACCAACTTCGAAAAGACCTACAGTCCTCGTTTCTTGGCCAAATTCCACGAAATCCGTTACCATAACGTAGGGAAATTCGCCAGCTTTTCAACGAAACAGGAATCACTTAATTCTGAGTTAGGATGAGAGAGCTCTTACCATTTTAATCCAGGTCTTTCCAATGCAATTCCTGCATTCTTACTGCATCAGATGTCCAACTTCAAAAATTTGTACAAACCTTATTTCTCGCTCAAAATTCATGTGTCTGGTACTGAAATGACCGGGATTACGTTAGCTATCCATAGAAACTGGAATCAATTCAATCAGAGTTACAGAGAGAGAGTTCTTACTTTTTTAGTACGACCCTGTCCCAAAAACGGGTTTATTCTAACTTCACCCGAAAATCACCAATTCAAATCCTATTGCTGAAACATGGTCTTTAACCCCTTTATCCTTGATTTCTCAACTTCCAGAGGGTCTAAGATCACAGATACAATCACTAATTAAGATAGTTCAGCTAAATTGATAACTCCAAATTAGTGTCACCTCAATATTCATCACTCCAAATAAAGAGAAGAAAAACAATGAAGTCCAATTAACACTATCATACATCATACATTACCTACATACGAAAATAAAAATAAAGGAAAGAAAGATTTGTTGCTGAGAAAACAGTTTACCTCCTTCTAGCCGTCAACAATGGTGACAAAGGTCCTTCAATCAATTTTTAATTTGGGATTTAGGGTTCAACAAACTTTGGGTTCAAATTGAGTTCGTCAGATTCACCAGGTTCGTCAGACGAAGAAAGGTTCGTCGGAGAAGAGGCTTCGACAGAAAAGAAGGATTTCATCGGAGAAGAGATGTCGCCGATGATGATGATGATGATGATGATGAATGGAATCGAGAATCGAGATGAGGTTGGCTACGGAGGGATCAGAATCGTGATAATCGCATTCGAAATCTGAACTGGAATTGGAGGGATCGTGTTGTCGTGTGAATTTCGTCTGAATCGCGAACGATTGCGATAGCGTGCGTAGAGGGGAGAGATAGTGTGAGCTGAGAGGTTACCTAGGATTATTACATGTGTAAACTAAATCTAATGGCTGACAAGAGCTTATGCATGGTGCATAAGGAAAATCCTTATGCACCATAACCCTTGCCTTATTTACTAACAACTAACATTGCCTATAAAAAAAAAAATACTCTTTTCACCAACAAAAGTCATTACACTCTCTCCAACTTTATTATTTTTTCATATACCAACAAAGAGAGAGAAAGGGCAAAAGAAGAAAAACATGTATAATGTTGACAAGATTCATAGAAGTTACAAATTTCTTCATATGCGTAAAAATATTGGAACGACGTATATTTTGGTACAGAGGGAGTATCATAATAACGATAAAATTTTAAGATAAATTATTTCAAACATGATACGCAAACTTTCGAAAAAAAATATAGGGACTAAAAATGAAAACAAAAAATTTAGAGGGTCTAGAAACATATTAACCCTTCTTTAATTTAATAGATATGTTTTTTTTGGGTATATATATATATATATATATATATATATGACAAAATCATCATAAACTCACACACAAAAAGTGGAGTAATCGGAGATCGAACCCCGATCATAGATGTCCAGCCTAATAATTTCAACATTTTCTACTATGTAATTATTTTTTCTGTTACTTTTATTACTAATATTCGTAATATTCTAAAAGAGCAAACTTCAATATATTTTTGTTGCGACAATGTTATTATACAGAATAATAAATATCTCAATTTTTTTCTACCAAACAAAAATATCTCAATTTTTTTTTAAGTTACTAAGATATAAGCACGAAGTTTCTACCGTCGTTAGCGATAACTAATTTTCGTCGGAAACGTGTGAGGTATATAAGGTGAATTTTCCCTTCCAACCAAATTATTTCCATACGCATATGTCAGAAATTGAACTACTAATCATATATGTTTAAAGGAGCCCAACATCCTTACTATTTAAACCAATTCATTGTTCGTAATATATCAATTTCTAAGAGCAACTATATAAACTAGAAATTAAAGCAACTTCCCATAAATGTAGACTATTCTAATAAAAATAACCACTGTGAGCTAACAGATGATTCAACCCTTTCTTTTTATTCATTCAAATTCACACTGTATATATACTTTTTATTCTTGCATTGGATATCACTTGTTATATTTATTTTAAAGATATTATTGTAACTGTAAATTTAAATAATTTTATTCTAATATACTTATTACATGTGTATTCATGTACACAACCTTATTTAATATTTAACCAGACAACGCCGAGTTATGAATTTTTTTGAATTTTATTTTATTTTGAGCAATATAATGGTCTATAAACTATTACTAGTATAACTGACCCGTGCAATGCACAAGTTAATATTTAAATTTATATTATATGTTATTAAAATTAAAGTCGATTAGTTGAGATATTAGATATCTAATTTAATTTTTTTTAAAAATTTAAGTTAATTAATGTAACTTTTGTCAAATAATTTTATTTTTCCAATTACTTGTGAAATTAATTTTATATTTATATTATTTAAATATAAAAATAATATATATATTTAAGGATTTTAAAGAGATAAAATAGGGTGGAGAGTGATCTCCCGCTTCCCGTTTTGAACAATATCATGTTTCATTTCTAGTCCCCATTGAAATTACAAAAAAGATAGGTCGTGTATTAATATATGAGTATAAATATTGATCATCGTGTAAATTATAAAATCAAAAAACATTCATATTAATATGAGTGTAAATATAAGTCATAGTATAAAAAATAGGTTTTCCGCTTAATATGTGTATAAATATTTAAGTTCCTATAAAAAAAAGTCTTTCGTCTTGTATTAAAACATTCGTAGAAAAAATATAATTCTGTAAAAATTACAAAAAAAAAACCCGTACATGAGTATAAATATAACTGCTATAAAAATTATAAATATATATATATAGTCAACGTATTAATATATGAGTACAAATATAGATCCTCATAGAAATATATGTTCTCGTGAAATTATAAAAAAATCTTTGTATTAGTCTATTGTTTTTATTTTTATATTACGTAGACGTTCGTTTAATATTGATTTTATTCAAATATGAAAAATAATACAAATGTAAAGATTTAAAAGGATAAAATACTCTAGAGGGTGTGATCTCCCACTTTCCATTCTCAACAATATGATATTTTCTCTCCCGTCTTCGTAGAAATTATATAAAGAAATATAGACGACCATGTATTGATATATGATTATAAATATAAGTCTCATGTAAATTAAAAAAAAAACAGGCATATTAATATAAGTGTAAATATTTTTCATAAGCAATAAAATAAAATATCATAAAATTGCTTCAAAAATAATCATAAAAATATAATCTTAGTTCTTGGTGGAAATCGAACCGTTTGGTATTGAGCAACTTTAAATTTCTGAGACAGTTATCCCACTCTTTGAGGTGCCTTCAATCTAGCGAGGGATTAGACACTACGTTCGGCGGTGGATACCCCGGTCTCAACAAAAAATCAAACTGTGTATCTCATACTAAATTTTGTTCGTGAGAGAGACATAGATGACACACATAAACTTTGGTTCATTATAGATTGTCCCGTGAAATTTTGTTCATGAGGGAGACATCCGTAAATATATCATAGAGATAAAGATAGAGATTATAGAAATTTGTAACTTTTTAAAAATTATGGTTAGTAATAATTAAGTAAAAAAATACATCATAAAAATAGATTTTTGTTGTGGGTGAGAATTGAACCATGTTCCTTTTACTACAACTCCTAATTAAATCTACTTGGTATAAATAAAAATATATATATCAAAAAAATAGATTTTTTGTTGTTGGTGAGAATTGAACCATGCTACTTTTACTAAAACTCTTAACTAAAATCTAAGTAAAATAATATAAAAATTAAAAAAATGTTGATGGAGGGAATCGAAGGGAGTATATTTAGCTTGCTTAATTGCTTAAAACTTAAAGCCTTGAAATCTTGCCACATAGACATATGAAGACTTGGTTGCTTGCCACGTTGGATGATACGTGGATGATGATCGGGAGAGAGACACCCGTAATTATATTATATAGAGATAGAGATGAGATAAATTAATGATGCGATAGAAAGAGTTAGATAGAGATAAAATAATATTGAATGAGCGTTAAAAAAATTAGAAGATTTTCAAATATTATACGCAACTCGTAAAAAAATAAAACAAAAAATTAAATAAAAAATTGACAAAAAATAAAGGAATGAAATATTTGATTTGCCTTGAATTGCAAGGTAGAATGTTAAAAAAAATTGTTATAGGGATTTAACAAATGCAACACTGCCTGCGCCCGCAAAACCCTCCATCTTTGGCCCATTTACAACAGTTTTTCTATACGCAAATTCTATTTTGTTCTTGATAGTTTATTTGTGTTCATCCACTTGTGATAGGATTTATATAACTACAATGAGTAGGAAGCAATCCAAATCCAATGCACCATTGCGGAAGGTGTACCTCCCCCAAGAACTCATAGTTGAAATCCTATCATTGGTTGAGGTGAAAACCATCGTCCGACTCATATGTGTGAGCAAGTCATGGAAGGATCTCATATCCCATACATATTTTGTCGAAAAGCATCTTAAAAATTCATCACAAAACCCACACCTCACTTTAGTTTGGAATCAAGAAAAAATGACTTCTAAACTCTATCCAAAGTCTTATAATGTCCAACTGTACCCCGTGCATCGCTTACTCAAAAATCCATCCATTGATGTTTATAAAAAATATATGCATATCCATCGTTTGGAGCAGTGTTATGAGGTTGTTGGTTCGTGTAACGGATTGGTCTGTTTGCTTTATTGTACTTGGAGACCCAAACCTACCAAGTATGCGCTCAGATTCTTGAACCCTGCCACTCAAAGGAGATCTGAACTATTAGGGTTTTTTGGTGATAAAAACCCCAAGTACTTTGGCTATAAGTTCACATTTGGTTATGATGCTTTAACGAGAACTTATAAGGTTGTAGCGGTTCTTGCTAAAAAAAGAGCAGACCAAGCTTCGTGGAAAACCAAGATTAAAGTTTTCAATCTGCGTGATAGATGTTGGAGACGTATTCAGAGTTTTCCTGGTATTCCTTTTAATCGGTTGGATAATCCTACATATCTTAACAATGATGGTGTGCATTTGAGTGGCACTATTAATTGGTTGGCTATAAACAATTCTATTACTCATGTTGTGATTGTTTCATTAGACCTTTCGACGGAGACATACAAGCAGTTTCTCCTGCCTCCGGGTTTTGATGATGTGCAATTTATTCAGCCAGATCTTACGGTTCTGATGGACTCTCTTTGTTTTTCTCATGATTCTAATAAAACTGAATTTGTTTTATGGCAGATGAAGGAGTACGGGGTTCAAGTGTCTTGGACACAATTATTTAAAATTAGTTACCAGAATCTTCAAATCGATACAAATACAATCTTCAGATTGGTGTGCCTTTCTATAATTGGTGATATGGTGGTTTTTGCGTTTAAAATCCGCGCACCACTTCCCGCCCAACTTCGCAACCAGGCCTTTATCTTTAATTTAAAAGATAATACATTAGAGAAAATTAAATGTGGAACCTGCATACAGTGGTTTGAGGAGGCAAGGGATTGTGTAGAAAGTTTGGTTTCAGTTCCTTGGGAAGAGTAAGTTTCTCTTAGAATACAAATTCACTAATTATTTGAATTTATGTTAATTAATTGTTTCTGTATCCTTATGCACTAATAGGTTTTGTCGATTTTGTTTTAAGATGACTTATATTGATTATATTGCTAATTGATTATACATTGGCCTATGATATTGGTTTGACAACTTGATTGAATGAATTTGTTTTGATTTGTATGTTTATTATATTGCTACTGCCACTGTTTGTTGACTGACGTACTGGTTTCGGACGGACATTTTAGGAAAATCTAGGGCGAAAGGAAGAGGAAAAGCATTTGATATTAAAGGATGCGAAAAAACTAAGCAACCTTGGTTTGAGGATGATTGATGAGACAATAAGTTAGATTAGCTTCTGTGATCTAAACATTACCTTGATGTTTATTTATGATTTTACTTAGTAATTTATATTTTGCCATTTTCTTAGCATTTGATCTTTTATGCAACAAGTCACTATTTTAATCTTTTTCTTTTATGACTTAGACCTTGAATTAATTTGATGTTTATATATTTTATACAATTTTTTTTTGGTTAAGTACTATATATAGAGGCTAGAATTCTACCAATTTTTTTTACCAGGTTGAAAGATAAACTCAATTTATTTTATCAATATCATGCTATATTTTCATTTTGTATTTCAAAGCATATATGGAAAATAGTCTAATCTTTAATATCATTAGCCAACATATACAAGCAGAGACATTTAATTATCAGAGCCATTTGACCTTTGATCAGCTATCAGGTAGGGTAAGTCAAATATTGAGTTGTACTGAATTTTGAAAATATGAAGTAAGAACATGACTTGGAACACAAGAAATTAGAAAAGTTAGGCCCTTCGACACTGTAATGATCGCTCCTATCTATATTAGACATATGTTTAGAGTTCCCACTTGGTCAAATATCACATAAAGATCTTGTTCTCTATATTGTGATGGTAGGTCCTTAGAAAATGTTTATCTAATCTAATCTAATTTAAATAATGTGTTTTTAATAGTACATTACACTAGGCCACAGATTAAGCAGCCTCTATTAGTATGATGAGAAAGTGACCTTATTCCATAGGACATTTCTCTCCATATAGCAAATTTGCTATGCCATTTAAAGGTAATGTCATACATCGTGGGAGTTCTTGTCATTGTAGTGGTTTTAGAGGTCAATCCAATGATACTTGTATATCAAAATCTATAAATTAGAAAAATACTTATGTATGTCCTTAGGACATATATCAGTCAAAGAAACGATGATATAAATGTATGTTGTGCTCGAATGTGATTTATTCAATTTTAATTTTGATAAATGTAATCATTTTTTTAAAATTAATCTTTTGTTTAATAATTTAATCTTTAATTTGTAGTTATAGATAAATTAACAAAAATTAAAGATTAATTATTAAATAGTTAAACTATTAAAAACTAAGATATTTTAATATCATAATAATGATAAAATTTTAAGATAAATTATTTCAAACATGATACGCGAACTTTCGAAAAAAAATATAGGGACTAAAAATGAAAACAAAAAATTTAGAGGGTCTAGAAACATATTAACCCTTCTTTAATTTAATAGATATGATTTTTTTTGGTACATATATGAGATGACAAAATCATCATAAATTCACACACAAAAAGTAGAGTGACCGGAGATCGAACCCCGATCATAGATGTTCGGCCTAATAATTTCAACATTTCCTATTGTGTAATTATTTTTTCTGTTAACTTTTATTACTAATATTCATAATATTCTAAAAGAGCAAACTTCAATGTACTTTGGGTGCGACAATGTTATTATAGGGAATAATAAATATCTCAATTTTTTTTAATAAGTTACCAAGATATAAGTACGAAGTTTCTACCGCCATTATCGATGATTAATTTTGGTCGGAAATCTGTGAGGTATACAAGGTGAATTTTCCCCTTCCAACCAAATTATTTTCATACGCATGTGTCAGGAATCGAACCATTAATCACATATGTTTAAAGGAGCCCAACATCCTTACTACTTAGACCAATTCATTATTTGTTTGTAATATATTAATTTCTAAGAGCAACTATATAAACTATAAATTACTTCCCATAAATGTAGACTATTCTAAAAAAATAACCACCGTGAAGCTAACTGATGATTCACGCCGTATATATACTTTTTATTCTTGCATTGGATATTCATCACTTGTTATATTTATTTTTAAGATATTATTGTAACTGTAAAATGAAAAGAAAATATAAAATTGACCAAAAACAAAAGAATGAAATATTTGATTTGCCTGATTCAAAAAAAAAAAAAAAATATTTGATTTGCCTTGCATTGCAAGGTAGGTAGAATGTTAAAAAAATTTGTTATAGGGATTTAACAAACGCAACACTGCCTGCGCCACCACTAGCTGGACCTGCAAAACCCCCCATTGAGTTGTGTTAGGGTTTTTTCAACTCATGTAAATTCTAGTCTTGTGTGTTCTTGATAGTTTATTTGTGTTCATCGACTTGTGATAGGATTTATTCAACTACAATGAGTAGGAAGCGATCCAAATCCAATGCACCATTGCGGAAGGTGTACGTCCCCCAAGAACTCATAGTTGAAATCCTATCATTGGTTGAGGTGAAAACCATCGTCCGACTCATATGCGTGAGCAAGTCATGGAAGGCTCTCATATCCCATACAGATTTTGTCGAAAAGCATCTTAAAAATTCGTCACAAAACCCACACCTCACTTTAGTTTGGAATCAAACCAAATTGTCTTCTAAACACTATGGAATGCCTCATAATAATGTCCAACTGTACCCCGTGCACCGCTTACTCAAAAATCCATCCATCGATGTTTGTAGAAAGTATATGCATATCCATCGTTTGGAGCAGTGTTGGGAGGTCGTTGGTTCGTGTAACGGATTGGTCTGTTTGCTTTATTGTACTGGGAGACACGAACCTTACGAGTTTTCGCTCAGATTCTTGAACCCTGCCACTCAAAGAAGAACAAAATCATTAGGGTTTTTTAGAGATAGGAACCCCAAGTATTTCGCCTATAAGTTCACATTTGGTTATGATGCTTTAACGAGAACTTATAAGGTTGTAGTGGTTCGTGCTAAAAGAACGAAGCAAGCTTCGTGGAAAACCAAGGTTACAGTTTTCAATCTGCGTGATAGACATTGGAGATGTATTCAGAGTTTTCCTGGTGTTCCTCTTAACACGTTGGATAATCCTACATATCTTAACGATGATGGTGTGCATTTGAGTGGCACTATTAATTGGTTGGCTATAAACAACTCTATTACTAGTGTTATGAAATTTGTGGTTGTTTCATTAGACCTTTCGACAGAGACATACCGGAAATTTCTCCTGCCTCCGGGTTTTGATGATGAGCCATTTTTTCAGCCGGATCTTAGGGTTCTTATGGGCTCTCTTTGTTATTCTCATGATTTTAATAAAACTGAATTTGTTTTATGGCAGATGAAGGAGTACGGAGTTCAAGAGTCTTGGAGACAATTATTTAAAATTAGTTACCAGAATCTTCAAAGGGATCCAAATACAATCTTCAAATTGGCGTGCCTTTCTATAATTGGTGATATGGTGATTTTTGCGATTAAAATTCGCGCCCGACTTTCTGCAGAACTTAACAACCAGGCCTTTATCTTTAATTTAAAAGATAATACATTAGAGAAAATTAAATCTAAAAACCGCATACAGTGGTTTGAGGAGGCAAAGGATTATGTAGAAAGTTTGGTTTCAGTTCCTTGGGAGGAGTAAGTTTCTCTGAGAATAAAAATTCACTTATTTGAATTTATGTTAATTAGTTGTTTTTGTATTGCTAATTGATCATATATATTGGCCTATGATATTGGTTTGACAACTTGATTGAATGAATTTGTTTTGTCTTGGAGGCGCACTCTCTTTGAGCAGACGATAGTTAATTATGGTATTTCGCATCGCATGTTGACAGCAAACTCGGCAAACAGTTTCTTGGTTAGGAACTGCGTCTGTTTGCTGACTGACTTACTGGTTTCGGACGGATGTTTTAGAAAGTTTTGGAACAACTGTTTGCCTTCGATCGATATATGAATGCACTTATTATGAATATGAATGCACTTATTTTATGAGTATTATTATGAACTCATTTTTTACTGTGTTTACATTTAATTTTTGTGTTTCATTTTTTCACAAGTGGTCTAATGAGTGTTTTTCAAATACCAGGTCTGCAACCGCAACAGGGGAGCAGTATGGTAGGAAAATCAAGGGCGAAAGGAAGAGGAAAAACATTTGATATTACATGACGCGAAAAAACTAATTAAGCAACCTTTGTTTAAGGATGATTTATGAAAATAAGTTAGATTACATTCTGTGATCTAAACATTACTTTGATGTTTATTTATTATTTTACTTAGTAATTTACATTTTGCCATTTTCTTAGCAATTGATCTTTATGTAACAAGTCACTATTTTATCTTTTTCTTTTATGACTTTGATCATGAATTAATTTGATGTTTATATATTTTATACAATTTTTTTTGGTTAAGTACTATAGTGGCTAGAATTCAACCAATTTTTTTACCAGGTTGAAAGATAAACTCAATTTCTTTTATCAATATCATGCTATATTTTCATTATGTATTTCATAGCATAATGTGGAAATGAAGTATATGGAAAATAGTCTAATCATTAATATCATTAGCCAACATATACAAGCAGAGACATTTAATTATCAGAGCCATTTGACCTTTGCTCACTTAACAGGTAGGTTTTTTTTTTTTGATAATCGACTTAACAGGTAGGTAAGTCAAATACTGATTTGTACTGAATTAAAAATATGAAGTAATTAAGAACATGTTGGAAGACAAGAAATGGATAAGCCCCCTTTGAGAGTGTTTTAACTTTTAAGGATTTTTTATGGAGTGGTTATGGTGTATAAGCTTTTTTCTTATGCACCGTGGATAAATAATGAAAATTGTTTAGCGCACCCTCCAAATAAGCAATCTGGGGTATTAACTTGGGCCGTTTTTTATGTGTTGATTTTTTTTTTTTAAAAGCTCGGTATCCGGCTTAATGAACGACTAATCCAAGGGGATCAATCCCACCGTCCACTTGCGGGGACCCCATTTAAAGTTAGAGTTTTTGATATGTATAGATTTGCCTACCGAAATTGGCACTAGTGAGAATTGAATCTGAGATCTTGTGAGGAGCACACTCCAAAGATCCAAGCCAACATCACTGTATTGATTTTTATTAAACTACAAAACTATCCATTATTTAAACTGATTTAAAATAAGGAAAAAAGGGTATTTTAGTCCAAATAGAAAATGTGCACATTGCTAACTAACTCTCAAAACTAACCCTCAAATTATAGTTTTAAATAATAAATATAAATAATTTTTAGTATAAAGGTTAATGTTGCTAATTTAGAGGTCTCATTGCTAATTTAGACCACATGGTCTAAATATGTTGTCTAAATTTTTTTTTTGTCGAGACCGGGGTATCCACCACCGAACGCAGTGATAGCGGCTCAATACCGGTCTAAATATATAAAATCACGGTAGAAAGAAAATAACTCGCCAAACATCGTGCTATGCATTAATAAATTTTGCCTTATTAAAAAAAAAACAAAAATCGTGCTAGAGTTTTTTTAACTCATGCAAATATTCTATTTTTGTGTTCTTGATAATTGATTTGTGTACTTTGACTTGTGATAGGATTTACTCAACTACAATGAGCAGGAAGCAACGTCCATCCAATGCACCATTGCGGACGGTGTTCCTCCCCCAAGATCTCATAGTTGAAATCCTGTCAACGGTTGAGGTGAAAACCATCGTCCGACTCATATGCGTGAGCAAGTCATTGAAGGCCCTCATATCCGATTCAGATTTTGTCGAAAAGCATCTTAAAAATTCGTCACAAAACCCGCACCTCACTTTAGTTTGGAATCAAGGCAAATTGCCTTTTAAACTCCATGAAATACCTCATAATGTCCAACTGTACCCGGTGCACCGCTTACTCAAAAATCCATCCATCAATGTTTACAGAAACGATTTCGAGCCTTTGGAGCAGTGTTGTGAGGTCGTTGATTTGTGTAACGGATTGGTCTGTTTGCTTTATTGTACTTATGTTAATTGGAGACTCGATCCTACCACGTATTCGCTCAGATTCTGGAACCCTGCCACTCAAAGGAGATCTAAACCATTAGGGTTTTTTAGTGATAGCAACCCCAAGTACTTAGGCTATAAGTTCACATTTGGTTATGATGCTTTGACGAGAACTTATAAGGTTGTAGCGGTTCTTGTTGAAAGAACGAACCAAACTTCGTGGAAAACCAAGGTTAAAGTTTTCAATCTGCGTGATAGTCGTTGGAAAAATATTCAGAGTTTTCCTGGTGTTTATTGAACCTATTGCATCAACAATTGGTATCAAAGGCCCATATCCGTTTTTGTTTCAACAAAACCGTTTCAAGTGTTTTTTCCTTTCTCCCGCGTGAATCACTCTTTCTTCTCCGGCGAGTCTTTTCTGCATCTTTCATGGCGGAAACAACCCACTTCGCACAACCAGCAATTCCTCGATTCAACGGCTACTATGATCACTAGCAAGAATTGATGGAGAACTTCATCCGTTCTAAAGAATACTGGGATCTGATTGAGACCGGCGTCGTCTCAGCTCCGGCAGGAGCAACAGCAGAACAACGACAAGCAGCCACCTCACTAAAACTTCGCGATATCAAGCTCAAAAACTACCTTTACCAAGCAATTGAAAGATCAATCTTGGATTCGATCTTGGTTCGCGACACTGCAAAAGATATTTGGGATGCCATGAGAAGGAAATTCTCAGGAACAAACAAGGTCAAGAGAGCTCAGTTACAATCTTTAAGGCGTGAATTTGAGATTCTTGCAATGGCAGAAAATGAATCAGTGAATGAATACTTTGCAAGAACTCTTGCTATTGCCAACAAGATGAAAGCACAAGGTGAAAGGATGGAGCAAACAACCATTGTCGAAAAGATCCTTCGATCAATGCCTCTGAAATTCAATTACGTGGTGTGTTCAATCGAAGAATCTAATGATGTAACTTCCCTCTCTATAAATGAATTGCAAAGCAGTTTGCTTGTGCATGAAGGCAGAATGAATCATCAACAAGAACGAGGGGATGAACAAGCTCTGAAAATCTCATGTTCCGGTAGAGGGAGAGGAAGAGGACGGAGCACTGCTAGAGGAAGGGGGAGAGGAAGACAAAGCAAAGACTCAGTTCAATGTTATAAGTGTCATAAACTTGGGCATTATCGCAATGAATGTCCAGAATGGGAAAATGCTAACTTTGCAGAGTTAGATGATGAAGAAGAAATGCTGTTAATGGCAGATTCAAATCCAATATCTGAAAGTGCCAAAGAAGAGGTATGGTATTTGGACTCAGGATGCAGCAATCACATGATTGGCACCAAGAATTGGCTGCACAATTTTGATGGAAATTTCACAAAATTGTGAAATTGGGAAATGACTCAGATGGCAGTCATGGGTAGAGGAAGTGTCAAATTGCTTATTGGAGGTAAAGTTCATGTAATATCAGATGTACATGATATTTGCACCAGTTATGTTACCAAGCAATATGCAAATGGAAACAACTGAGAAGTGCATGCAATTGAGTACAAATGATACAGCTTATCTATGGCACAATAGATATGCTCATTTGAACATTAAAGGGTTGAAAACACTACACAACAAACAAATGGTTAAGGGCTTACCAGAAATAAATGACTTAAAGGAGCAATGTGAAGATTGCTTGACTGGTAAGCAACACAGGAAGAGCATTCCAAAGATAACAAATTGGAGAGCTACTCAAAAGCTGGAACTTATACATGCTGACATCTGTGGTCCAATCACACCTAAATCAAATGGAGGCAACAGGTACTTCATCACTTTTACTGATGACTACAGTAGGAAAACATGGACTTATATCTTACAAGAAAAGTCAGCAGCATTTGATGTGTTTAAAAAATTCAAAATGTTAGTTGAAAAAGAGTCTAATTGTGCACTGCAATGTCTTAGAACAGATAGGGGAGGAGAATTTACCTCATCTGTGTTTAATGACTTTTGCAGCTCACAAGGTGTGAAGAGACAATTAACAGCTGCATATACACCACAACAAAATGGTGTATCTGAGAGAAAGAATAGAACCATCCTCAATATGGTGAGAAGTATGATGGCAGCTAGAAATGTTCCAAAGAGATTTTGGCCAGAAGCTGTTATTTGGGCAACTTATGTCATGAACAGAAGTCCTACTTTTGTTGTACAAGACATAACTCCTGAAGAAGCATGGAGTGGAGTAAAGCCTTCTGTACAACACTTTAGAATCTTTGGTTGTGTTGCATATGCTCATGTACTAGATGCACACAGGAAGAAACTTGATGCCAAAAGCATTAAATGTGTACATCTTGGCATCAGTGAAGAGTCTAAAGCATATAAGCTGTATAATCCTAGTGATAAAAGGATTGTGATAAGTAGAGATGTTGTGTTTGATGAACTTAAGAGTTGGAATTGGAACACAAAGGGAGCAGATGAA
The DNA here is from genome assembly GCA_951804385.1 of Trifolium dubium. NCBI lineage: Eukaryota > Viridiplantae > Streptophyta > Magnoliopsida > Fabales > Fabaceae > Trifolium > Trifolium dubium. Next base: position 48,484,719 of record OX638063.1, on the reverse strand, counting down.
TGGCTCACTCAATCAGACCATGATGAAAATGAAGTTGGTGAAACCAGTTCACAACTCAATGAAGATAACACTGAGCCAGTCAACAATCATGAAATTGGTGAAACTACCAATATTGATAACATAGAAGAATCTAGCAGTGATAATAATAATGAATCAGAACCCCTCATCAGAAAGCTACCAGCAAGAGCTAGAAAACCACCTGGCTATCTAAATGTATATGATAGAAATCCAGAAGAAGAAGTAGCTATTGAAGAAGAAGAAAGTGATGACTCTATAAACTTTTATGCCCTATTCAGCTCTAAATAAGACCCAGACACTTATGCTGAAGCTGTCAAATATGATGTTTGGAGAAAAGCTATGGAATCAGAAATTAATTCCATTAAAAGCAATGACACTTGGGAGTTGACTGGTCTACCACAAGGTGTGAAACCTATAGGAGTCAAGTGGATATTCAAGACCAAATATAATGAAGAGGGAAAAATTGAGAAACACAAGGCTAGATTAGTTGCAAAAGGTTATGCTCAAAAGTATGGAGTTGACTATAGTGAAGTATTTGCTCCAGTTGCTAGATGGGACACCATTAGAACCATCTTAGCTCTAGCTGCATCTAAAAATTGGTGTGTCTTCCAATTGGATGTTAAGAGTGCCTTCTTACATGGTGAATTAACAGAAAATGTCTATGTTAGTCAACCACAGAGTTTTGAAACTGAAGACAAAAATCAAGTGTACAAGCTAAAGAAAGCTCTGTATGGGTTGAAGCAAGCCCCTAGGGCATGGTATAGTAAGATAGAGTCTTACTTCTGTGATGAAAAGTTCACAAAATGTGCTCATGAACACACTTTGTTTGTGAAAAGTGGAAGAAAAAACAAAGTGTTAGTTGTCAGCTTATATGTTGATGATCTCATTTTTACTGGCAATGATGATCAGATGATGAATGATTTCAAAATGTCTATGAAAGAAAAAATTTCCATGACTGATTTGGGAAAAATGAAGTACTTCTTGGGCATTGAAGTGTGCCAAACTCAAAGAGGAATATTCATCCATCAACAGAAATATGCAACTGATGTGTTAAGCAGGTTTGGTATGGAGGAGTGCAATAAAGTTTACAGTCCTATTGTTCCTGGCTATAAACTTGTGAAGGATGAAGATGGTACTCCAACAGATGCAACTTTGTATAAGCAAATGATTGGCTGCTTGATGTACTTACTTGCTACAAGACCAGATATGACCTTCTCAGTCTACTTGGCAGCAAGGTATATGGACAAGCCAACTGAAGTTCATGTAACTGCAGTAAAAAGGATCATTAGGTACCTAAAAGGAACATTGAGCTATGGTATTTGGTATAGAAGAGATGGCAAAGAGAAGTTGACTCTGCAAGGTTGGACAGATTCTGATTATGCTGGAGATTATGATGATAGGAAAAGCACTTCTGGTTATGCTTTTTCAATAAGCTCAGGAGTTATCTCATGGTCATCAAAGAAACAACCTATTGTCACTCTTTCAACAACTAAAGCAGAGTTTGTAGCTGCAGCAGCTAGTGCTTGTCAAGGTATGTGGCTGAGAAGCATTTTAAAGCACTTGGGACAAGAACAGACTAACAGCACCATCATTCTTTGTGATAATAGTTCTTCCATAAAACTGTCAAAAACACTACAAAAAAACCTTCATTTTGCAGCAAAACTAAAAATGAGTTTGAGAGGGCTTTAGCCGTCCCAAACTTTAAGACATGCAAAGCCGTCTTAAAATTAATAAAAGCCGTCTCCAAATAATTCACAATATAAAATTTATTTTTAATACATATTGAGACGGTCAAAACCGTCACAAAGTACAAGACAAGATGACTGTTATATTTTGAGACGGTCAGAGCCGTCTCAAAATTGTGAAGAATTTTGAAAAAGCTGAACAAGTTTTGAGAAGGTCAAAGCCGTCACAAAAATTAACGCGATAACATTTTGAGACGGTCAAAGCCGTCTCAAAATTATGATGAATTTTTGAAAAAGCTGACCAGAATTTGAGACGGTCATAGCAGTCGTAAAAATTGACGCGCCATTATTTTGAGAGGGTCAAAGCCGTCTCAAAATGTTGCTGAATTCAAAAAAAAAAAACGAATTTTGAGAGGGTCAAGGCCGTCTTAAAAATTGACGCGCCATTATTTTGAGAGGGTCAAAGCCGTCTCAAAATGTTGTTTAATTCAAAAAAAAAAAACGAATTTTGAGAGGGCCAAGACCGTCTTAAAAATTGACGCGCCATTATTTTGAGAGGGTCAAAGCCGTCTCAAAATGTTACTGAATTAAAAAAAAAACGAATTTTGAGAGGGTCAAGGCCGTCTTAAACATTGACGCGCCATTATTTTGAGAGGGTCAAAGTCGTCTCAAAATGTTGCTGAATTCAAAAAAAAAAAGAAACGAATTTTGAGACGGTCAAGGCCGTCTCAAACGGATTGGCTTTCACGTTCCCCATTTCTCCCCCAACAGTTACTACCTTCTGATTATATATACCATTCTCTTCAAAAATTTCATTCACAAATTTCATTCTACACATTTTTTTCTCTCTCAAACTCTTACAAACTATATTATTCTCTCTAAATCTCTCTAACATTTTTGCCCAACACTACATTTCAATACTTATTCCAAATTTTTATCAAGTAAATATGTAAATATTTTCCATCAAGATTGTGTTTTTTTTTTTTTTTGAGAAAATGTAGTTTATTTATTATATTTTATTTGCATGAGTTAATTTGTAATATTATGACAATGTTTTATTTGTTTTGGGTTGTAATATTATGACAATATTTTGTTTGCTTTGGATCGTAATATTTTTATAATTATGACAATGATCTATTATTAAATGTTTATACAATGTTACAATATTTTAAAAATAATTTATTTTAAATATAAATTTTATATTTAAAATTAATTTCTTTCAAAAATATATAAAATGTTTTTTTTTAAACGAAATTTGTTTTTTTTAAAACGAAAATTGATTTTTTTTTTAAAAAAAATAAGTTAAATTTTGAGTGGCCTAAGCCGTCGCAAAATTTTATAACGTGGACCAGTTTGAGACGGCCATGGCTGTCTTAAACTTTTAAACCGTTCTGACATACATTTTGAGACGGTCTTGACCGTCTCAAAATTGTAACGGTTCTGACATGTGTGGAACATTTTGTGACGGTCCAGGCCGTCTCAAAATTGGTCTTTAAGTAGCTTATCATTTCGTGACGGCTTAGGCCGTCTCAAAAGTTTGTGACCAGCTATTTTGCAACGGATTGTGGCCGTTTCAAAATTATCACTTTGGGACGGTTTTAGTTACTTTGAGAGGGCTTTAGGCCGTCTTAAAATGGTGTTTTTCTTGTAGTGAAAATTCTATTATGCATGGCAGATCAAAGCACATTGATGTTAGGTATCACTTTCTCAGAGACTTGTACAAGGATGGGATAATTGAATTGCAACACTGCAATTCAGTTAATCAGCTAGCAGATATCATGACTAAAGCCTTGAAGTTGGAGAGCTTCTGCAAATTGAGAAATGAACTGGGAATGTGTGATATAAGTTGTGTAAGTTGAGTCTGTTAGATGTGTGCTTGCTTTACTCTGATAAGCTGCAGAATCACCAATAAGCTGTTTCTATAAGCTATTTTTCTGTTAAGCTGTTTTTTTTCTGTTTTACTAGTTTTTGCTGATGTATAGTTGATTGCTAGAGCAATCAACTTAGGGGAGAATTTGTTAGTTGTTTTGATATGTTTTGGATTGGGCTTTTATGTTTAGGTCCAATCCACTTATGAACACTTGTAATTGATACTCCTATATAAGCCACTATAATATAGGTATTGAACCTATTGCATCAACAGTGTTCCTATTAATCGGTTGGATTATAGATATCCTAACAATGATGCTGTGCATTTGAGTGGCACTATTAATTGGTTGGCTATGGACAACTCTATTACTCATGTTGAGAAATTTGTGATTGTTTCATTAGACCTTTCGACAGAGACATACAATCAGTTTCTCCTGCCTCCGGGTTTTGATGATGTGCCATTTTTTGAGCAAGCTCTTAGGGTTATGATGGGCTCTTTGTTTTTCTCATGATTCCAACAAAACTGAATTTGTTTTATGGCAGATGAAGGAGTACGGGGTTCAAGAGTCTTGGACACAATTATTTAAAATTAGTTACCAGAATCTTCAAATCGATACAAATACAATCTTCAAATTGGCGTGCCTTTCTATAATTGGTGATATGGTGATTTTTGCGGTTAAAATTTGCGCCCCACTTCCCGCCCAACTTTGCAACCAGGCCTTTATCTTTAATTTAGAAGATAATACATTAGAGAAAATTAAATGTGGAACCTGCATACAGTGGTTTGAGGAGACAAAAGATTATGTAGAAAGTTTGGTTTCAGTTCCTTGGGAGGAGTAAGTTTCTCTTAGAATAAAAATTAACAAGTATGAATTTATGTTAATTAATTGTTTCTGTATGTGTTAATTTTTTTAAGATGACTTTATATCGATTGTATTGCTAATTGATTGTATATTGACCTATGATATTGGTTTGACAACTTGATTGAATGTATCTGTTTTGATTTGTATGTTTATTATATATATAAACATAGTAGTAGTTAGTAGTCAGTTTTGGCCTGATATGTGTGGATAACGTAGTAGTCAGTGATATGAGCTCGTGGGATGAGAATATATGGTGCTGGACATTGTCTTGGAGGCCAAGCAGACGATAGGTATCTCGCATCGCATGTAGACAGCAGACTCGACAGACAGTTTCTCGGTTAGGAACTGCTACTGTTTGCTGACTGACTTACTGGTTTTGGACAGACGTTTTAGAAAGTTGTGGAAGAACTGTTTTCCTTCCATCGATATGAATGCACTTATTATGAATGTAGAACATATTTATTTGTTTACATATGAATGCACTTATTATGAGTATTATGAATTCATTTTTTACTGTGTTTACATTTAACTTTTGTGTTTTGCTTTTTCACTAGTGGTCTAATGGGAATTTTTTGAATACCAGATCTGGAACCACAACATGGAAGCAGAATGGTAGAAAAATCAAGGGCAAAAGGAAGAGGAAAAACATTTGATATTGCAGGGCCGGAAAAAAACTAAGCAAAAGCAACCTTGGTTTGAGGATGATTGATGAAACAACAAGTTAGATTACGTTTTTGTGATCTAATTAAACATTACTTTGATGTTTATTTATGATTTTACTTTGTAGTTTACATTTTGCCATGTTCTTAGTATTTGATCTTTATGCAACAAGTCACTGAATGGGAGTTCGAACTTCTGCATATAAAATTAAATGCGATGTCACCACCAACTTAGCTAAGTTCACATGAACATGTATTATAAAATTTAATTGCCGTTGATTTAACATTTTAATTTTGTAATATAATGGTTTCTTGAACATTTGATTTGACACATGCATGTTCTTCAATATTCATCTACCACATATTTTTTAGAGAAATTTTTATGTGAGTCCTCACATAAGCATTAATGATTAGGCACAACCAATGAAATCATTACAATGTACTCCACTTGTTTATAATACATTTGACATTGAACACCACTTTCTGAGCTATCAAAATTTGTACTACGGTACTTACTTCAATTCCATTTATCTACTTGGGGCTTCCGGTTGGTGCAAATTCGAGGAGAGCGGCTGCTTGGGATCCAGTGGTTAAGACAATTGAAAGAAGGTTATTATCATGGAGAAATCGTTATGTAAGTTTGGGTGGAAGGGTAATCTTACTAAATTCGGTGTTAGCTTCAATTCCGGTATTTTATCTCTTACTTAAAAATTCCAACGAGTGTTAGGAAGAGGCATATATGTATTCAAAGGAATTTTTTGTGAGGAGGGACTTCGGGGGTCAACGGTACGGTAAAATCTCTTGGGTAAGTTGGAAAGAAGTATGTAGACCAAAGTGTGAGGGATCTTGGAGTGAAAAATCTTAAGTGGTTCAACGTGTCTTTACTTGTGAAGTGGTGTTGGCGTTTGTTAGTGGAGCATGGAGCACTTTGGAAAAATGTTTTGGAAGCAAGATATGGAGCGGTGGGTCGTCCTAATTTGTCGATCGGAAGAGGGAATAACTTCTCACTATGGTGGAAAGATTTAGTGGGGTTAGGGGTGGAAAGAGGGGTGGTGGGAGATTGAACTCATGAAATATTTGCCAAAATATTAGGAAGAGGTGACTCCATTAAATTTTGGCTTGATCATTGGATTGGAGAGGGGCCTTTATGTGAGAGTTTTCCAAGACTTTTTAAAGTATCACTTCAATCGGAATCCTTTATACAACACATGGGTGCTTGGGTGGAGGAGAAGTGGGTTTGGGATCTAAGTTGGAGGAGGAATTTCTTTATGTGGGAACAACAATTGTATGAGAAGCTTGTGGAGGTAACTGAGGCTCAAACAATTTCGAAGGAGGCGGATGCTTGGTCATACGCTAACGGAGGTGTATTTTCGGTTAGCTCTAACTACTCATTCTTATATTTCAAATTTATTCCACAATCTCCGGTGGGATTGGCACATTCTAGGGTGGTTGCTCAAGTTTGGAGTAGTTGGGCTCCATCAAAAGTTATTGTTTTTTCATGGCAAGCTCTTTTGGGACGACTTCCGACAAGGTCCAATCTAGCATTTAGAGGGATAATTCAAAGTGGGTTGGCATCTCGATGTGCGTGTTGTGAGGGGGCTTTGGAAAATGAAAATCATCTTCTTGGAGTTTGGTATATAGGTGGTTTGATTTGTGTACGGTTATACCGGAGACTATTTCTTCCTTGTTTGAGGGGTTCTTAGCATCATTTCGAAGGGGGAAGGAAGGGTGGAATGGCATTCTTATGGTTTAGCATGCGGTGGTTTGGGGGTTGTGGTATACTAGAAATGGGACGATATTCGAAGCGAAAACTCTAGATGTGGAAGACATCTTCAAAAAGATTAAGTTGGTATCATGGAAATGGCTATTGGCTAAAAAGTGTAGCTCTTCATGCTTATTTTATAAATGGAGTGTTAATCCTCTAGACTGTATTCTTAGATAGAATTTTAGTGGAATATGGTGAATATATTCTATTGGGAATGTTGTTAGGATTAATGTAAGTCATTTTTTGGATTTAGTACTACATGTACTTAACCGACGGGCGTAGATAGAGTACTTCTTGTACTTTCTTCAAATTGTACTATTATTTTTTTTATACATATAAAATTTGTTTGCTGTTAAAAAAAATTTACTTTCCCCTTTAGAAATGTTTTATTCTGTTTATCTTCAAATGATATTTCCACATCATTTCCTGTTATACATGAATTTAATTCTGAGTTAGACCCACACTAATGGATATGCCCTACGCACCAAATTGTAGTCAACATATACAAACAGATACATTTAATTATCATAGCCATTTGACCTTTGCTCACCTTAACAGGTAGGTTAAATCAAATTTTGAGTTGTACTTAATTGAAAATATAAAGAACATGGCTTGGAACACAAGAAATTAGAAGAGTTAGGCCCTTCAACACTTTAATGATCCCATCTATATTAGACATATGTTTAGAGTTCTTACTTGGTCAAATACTATCACATAAAGACCTTGTTCTCTATGTTTGTGGTGGTAGGTGCTTAGAAAATGTTTGTTTATCTAATTTAGATAGTGTGTTTTCATAATGCATTACACAGATCACAAGTTCACAATCCAAAATAAGCAGCCTCTATTAGCACGATGAGAAAATGATCTTACTCCTTAGGATATTCCTCTCCATATAGCAAATTTGCTATGCCATTTAAAGGTAATTAATGTCATACATCGTGGGGAGTTCTTGTCATTGTAGTGGTTTTAGAGTCTCGAAAGGTCATTGTAGTGGTTTTTGTAGTGGTTTAATATTATTTCATGTTGCTAACCAATTTTTTCTCTCCGGTTGATTGTATGCTCCGATGATATTGGTTTTATCGTTATTGTGGTATTGTAGTGCTTTGGGCATCGAATGGGTGTTCTATTATTCTGGCCTTTTGTTGATTGCTGCAACATGGTTGTTATGTTGTTTATTGTCTTCTTTGCTTTTTTGCTTTTTGCTATGTTGTATTTTTCTTGTTGTTCCCCTGTGTTGCTTTTGGGGGCGGTGCTGCGTTGGTTTAGATGGTTTGTGCTCCACCTTTTGTAATAGCTCTCTTATGGCTCAACCAGTACCTCTTGTACTCAACTTGCCTAATCAATAAAAGTTTTAACAGTTCAAACAAAAAAAATCACTTACACTTTGTCTTGTCTGTCAAAATATAAATTAGAAAAATACTTATGTGTGACCTTAGGACACGGTTAAAGAAACAATTATATAAATGTTGTGCTCGAATGTGATGTATTCAATTTTAATTTTCGCAAATGTAATCATTTTTTTAAATTAATTAATAATTTAATCTTTAATTTGAAGCTATAGATAAATTAACAAAAATTAAAGATTAAACAGTTAAACTATTAAAAACTAATGATATTTTAATATATACTAATAACGATATATTTTCAAAATAAGTTATTTCAAACATGATATGTGAATTTTTGAAAAAAATGTAGAGACTAAAAATGAAAACAAAAAATTTAAAAGGTCCAAAAATATATTTAACCCTTTTTTGATTTAATAGATATCATTTACATTATGTAATTTTTTTTATGCTAACTTTTATTAACTTTTGATATTCATAATATTCCATAGGAGAGCAAACTTCAATGTATTTTTAGTTCAATAATGTTTTTTTTTAAGAAATTTGGTTCGATATATAATGTTACAAAATATCAATATACATGTATTAGGGGAATATATTATACGGAATAATAAATATATCAATTTCTAATACATAAGTTTCAATGCAAAATTGTTATATTTAATTGATGATTCAACCCTTTCTTTTTATGCATTCAAATTCACACCCGCGTATACATTTTATTCTTGCATTGGATATTCATCTCACTATTTATATTTATTTTTAAGATATTATTGTAGATGTAAATTTAAATAATTTTAATCTAATATACTTACATGTGTATTCATGTGCACAACCTTATTTAATGTTTAACCCCAAAATGCAAAGTTACAAACTTTTTTATTTTATTTTATTCTAAACAATGGTCTATAAACTAGTATGAGATAAATTAATGATGTGATCGAAAGAGTTAGATAGAGATAAAATAAGAAGTTGAATGCGTGTTAAAACATTATAGAGTTTTCAAATATCATAATTCATTAAAAATAAAAAAAATAAAATCGACCAAAAACAAAGGATTGAAATAATTTGATTTGCCTTGCATTGCAAGAATGCAAAGAACATTTGATTTAACAAACGCAACACTGCCTGCGCCACCACTAGGTGGGCCAGCAAAACCCTCCATCTTTGGGCCATTACAGTACTTCTATACATATGCAAATTCATTTTGTGTTAGGGTTTTTTTTTATACAAGTGTTAGGGTTTTTCAACTCACGCAAATTCTATTCTGTGTTCTTGATAGCTTTATGTTCATAGACTTGTGATAAGATTTACTCAACTACAATGAGTAGGAGGAAGCGAAGTCGATCAAATGCACCATTGCGGACGGTGGTCCTCCCCCAAGAACTCATAGCTGAAATACTATCATTCCTTGAGGTGAAAACCATCGTCCAACTCAGATGCTTGAGCAAGTCATGGAAGGCTCTCATATCCCATTCAGATTTTGTCGAAAAGCATCTTAAAAATTCGTCACACAACCCACACCTCACTATAGTTTGGAATCAAAGCAAATTGCCTTCTAAACTATATGGAATGCCTCATAATGTCCAACTGTACCCCGTGCATCGCTTACTCAAAAATCCATCCATCAACGTTTACAGAAACTATTTCGAGCCTTTGGAGCAGTGTTGTGAGGTCGTTGGTTCGTGTAACGGATTGGTCTGTTTGCTTGATTGTACTTGGAGACCCGAACCTACCAAGTATTCGCTCAGATTCTGGAACCCTGCCACTCGAAGGAGATCTAAACCATTAGGGTTTTTTAGTGATAGCAACCCCATTTACTTACGCTATAAGTTCACGTTTGGTTATGATGCTTTAAGAAGAACTTATAAGGTTGTAGCCGTTCTTGTTAAAAGAACGGACCAAGCTTCGTGGATAACCAATGTTAAAGTTTTCAATCTGTGTGATAGTCATTGGAGAAATATTCAGAGTTTTCCTGGTGTTCCTCTTAATCGGTTGGATTATCCTTGTATTCGTAGATATCTTAACAATGATGCTGTGCATTTGAGTGGCACTATTAATTGGTTGGCTATGGACAACTCTATTACTCATGTTGTGATTGTTTCATTAGACCTTTCGACGGAGACATACAAGCAGTTTCTCCTGCCTCCAGGTTTTGATGATGTGCCTTATTTTGAGCCAGCTCTTAAGGTTCTGATGGGCTCTCTTTGTTATTCTCATAATTCTAACGAAACTGAATTTGTTTTATGGCACATGAAGGAGTACGGGGTTCAAGAGTCTTGGACACAATTATTTAAAATTAGTTACCAGAATATTCGAATGGATCTTCCTATAGATACAAATACAATCTTCAAATTGGCATGCCTTTATATAATTGGCGATATGGCGATTTTTGCAATTATAATTCCCAAGGGAGATGACAACCAGGCCTTTATCTTTAATTTAAAAGATAATACATTAGTGAAAATTAAATCTGAAAACCGCATACAGTGGTTTGTGGAGGGAAAGGATTATGTAGAAAGTTTGGTTTCAGTTCCTTGGGAGGAGTAAGTTTCTCTTAGAATAAAAATTCACTTATTTTAATTTATGTTAATTAATTGTTTCTGACTTTCTGTATCCTTATATATGCACTAATAGATTTTGTCAAATTTTTTTAAGATGACTTATATGATTGTATTGCCAATTGATTATATATATTGGCCTATGATATTGGTTAGACAACTTGATTGAATGAATTTGTTTTGTCTTTGGAGGCGCACGAGCTCTTTGAGCAGACGATAGTTAATCTTAATGGTATCTTGCATTGCACATTGACAGCAGACACGGCAATCAGTTTCTTGGTTAGGAACTGCGTCTGTTTGCTGACTGACTTACTGGTTTCGGACGGATGTTTTAGAAAGTTTTGGAACAACTGTTTGCCTTCAATCGATATATGAATGCACTTATTATGTATGTAGAACATATTTGTTTGTTTACATATGAATATGAATGCAGTTATTATATGAGTATTATGAACTCATTTTTTACTGTGTTTACATTTAATTTTTGTGTTTCATTTTTTCACAAGTGGTCTAATGAGTGTTTTTCAAATACCAGGTCTGCAACCGCAACAGGGGAGCAGTATGGTAGGAGAATCAAGGGGATTTCTTGTCATTATATATCGTGATCATTTTAGAGTCTTGGAAGTTGCAACCCAGTGATATGAATTTACTTAGTAAACCTTTGTTTAAGGATGATTTATGAAAATACTCCCTCCGTCCCATTATATAAGCACTTTTACTACAAAAGTCTAGTCCCAAAATATAAACCCCTTTTTTACTAGGTACATTTGTTACTTTTTTGCTTACACATACCCCTAATTATTACAACTAAGTTGCATTGGAATACAAAAATTGTAAAGGGACTTATATTTTGGGACTAGACTTTTGTAGTAAAGGTGCTTATATAATGGGACGGAGGGAGTAAGTTAGATTACAGAAAGTGATCTAAACATTACTTTGATGTTTATTTATGATTCTACATTTTGCCATTTTCTTAGCATTTGATCTTTATGCAACAAAAGTCACTATTTTATCTTTTTCTTTTATGACTTTGATCTTGAATTAATTTGATGTTTATATATTTTATACAATTTTTTTGGGTTAAGTACTATAGTGGCTAGAATTCTACCAATTTTTTTACCAGGTTGAAAGATAAACTCATTATCTTTTATCAATATCATGCTATATTTTCATTATGTATTTCATAGCATAAAGTGGAAATGAAGTTTAGTATATGAAAAATAGTCCAATCTTCCTTTAATATCATTAGCCAGCATATTGAAGGAGAGACGTTTAATTATCAGAGCCATTTGACCTTTACTCACCTAACAGGTAGGTTAAGTCAAATATTGAGTTGTACTGAATTGAAAATATGAAGTAAGAACATGGCTTGGAACACAAGAAATTAGAAGAGTTAGGTCCTTCAACACTTTAATGATCCTATCTATATTAGACATATGTTTAGAGTTCCTACTTGGCGGTCAAATATCACATAAAGACCTTGTGTTTGTTTATCTAAGATAATGTGTTTTCATAATCCAAAATAAGCAGCCTCATATAGCATGATGAGAAACTGACATTATTCCTTAGAATAATCCTCTCCATATAGCAAATTTGCTGTCATTTAAAGGTAATGTCATATTAATTTTTGGTAGGACATATTATAAATTTTAACCTAAGATTAGCAAACTCAGTGTAACTTTCCACTAGTCTCCTGGACAGAATTTATTTTTCATATAGCCTTGTAAATTATATATATATATATATATATATAGCCTTGTAATTTCTTTTTTGAAAACCCGGTATCCTATCAGGCATAAGGACCGACTAATCTGAGGGATTCCACCGTCCACTTGCCCACGGCCTTGTAATTTGATTGAGGAAACTTTCAACTCCCTACTTTAACAAGACTTTTAAACGTCAGAAAGGAAAAATCATCCCCATATTTAACAGTAAGTTGATCAATTTTCCTTTTGGGCACATTTGATGAAACAGTAAAAAAAAAACCAAGATTTTCCAATATGCATTTTTCACATAGGCTGTAAGTAAACACATAAACCACTCAAGCTCTGAATCAGATGCCAGGGTAATGAGCATAAAAAATCAATCAATCAATGAACATAACAGTCGCGGCCAATAATCTCAAACTTAGCTACATTATATCACAGTCATTTTTATCCTTCTAAAGTTCTCTTCATATTCATCTCATCCAGACCAACAAACTGCATCAATCTCATCTCTTGCAGACTTATACAACTCCAGCCTCTTGGCACATTGCTGTCTCCTTTCCATTAATACAGAATCTTCATCCAGCAACTGTGCAAGTTGCATTGTCTGAAAAATAAACAGCAATATTTAGTCTATAAATATTTAGTAGTGTAGATGAATAAGAATGCAATTTGATGCCGTATTATATACCTCTTTTTTGCCGAGTTGTGCGTAAAAGTGATCTAGCAGAGATCTCTTTGCTTCCCTAACTTGACAATGAACAACAGCCTTTGGAATGGTATTCCTCAATGTGTCAGATACCATCCCGACATAAGATAAAACGTTTGAACCAATCCTATGGAAGTGTCCCTCAGCAGAGGCAGGAGCTTGATTCCCTACCTTGTCAACAACTTCTTGTGGGAGTTTACGGAAGAAATCAACAGTGATATAAGAAGATTCCATTTCCACTAGTCTTAACGTTGTCTTCTTGCTGTCTTCACGGAATCTCTCTAACGCCTCATTAGCTGCTACTGCTATTTCAGATCGAAGAGTTGGAAAGCGCTTCAATTCCTGCAACCATTGTCAAAACTCACTAACAAGGCTAAAACTACATTTCTTTTCATTTCTTATACAGTATTCCAACTCAAACCTCTGTTTCGGAAATTGACTTTCTCACGAGCTCCTTAAGGACAAAATGAACCTTTGCAACAGATAACATAAATAGGAAATTAGGAATCAATAAACATAATAAATACCAATAGCATAAAACAAGATTAATCATGAAGAAAACGAAAACAGAATCAGTGAACTATTTAAAGCAAAAATGAATCACTTACAGCATCAACAGAAGCTTGTGCGGGACCTTTGAAATAATTGAGTGAGCTCTCTAGGAGGCGTCGGTAACCTTGCTCGGGAGCGATCAGATGAGGTTGGTATCCATCTGCCTCAGAAATAACGTTTCTCACATTTTGCAATGATAAATGACGTTCCAGTGGAATCTTTCTCAATGCAGCAGGAAGCTGGTAATCGAAAACTATATAGATTTTGTCACCACCTGGTCGCCTAGGAGGGGAACAAACAACACAATTAAACTAGAAAGGTCAAGGATTTTCCCCTCTTACAAGTATTTAAAAAAAAAGTTGTATTTTCAAGAGTTTCTTAAAGAAGCAAGTATCAACTTGTATCCCAATTTAAACAAACTAAAAAAACATAGCGATAAACTAATGATCTCTACATTTAAGCCCCAAAATAAAATTTCTTACCCTCCATCTAAATGCTCCTTAAATACCCGGTCAAAAGCGCGGCACAATTCTAGAATAGTGTACAGTTGGGCCTGACAAAAGCAGAAGTTTGATAAATAAATACCCTAATAAGAATTATTTTAGCCAATAGCACAAAATGCTCCTCACCCCAGCATCTATGGAAACTGGTCTACCAAGGAGAGCCAACTCTGCTTCAAGGTCATCAATGCTTCTATTAATGAAAGATGCGATCCCTGGAATCCGAGCTCTTATCACAGACTCTAAATGCTGAAACCAAATTATAAGTAACCAAATAAATATGGAAAGTTACAAGGAAAAAAATAGCCAAAAAAACCTATCCATCCAACACTACCAATAATACAAGGATGAGTAGAAACCTTTGAGAGAAGCCTTGCTAGATATTCCGAGCCCATTTTGCTGGCCAAGTGTGCGTAATCGGGATTGGTGGCAAAAAATTCACGCTCTCTTTGCCGAGCAGCAATCATATCTACATTCTTATTAATATCTTCCTGAGAGCGGTTTACAATTCCCACCCAAGGAATACGAAGCCGATATGATCTTCCCTCAAGAACCTACAGCATGATAGAATGGGAACATTAGCTACCCCAATATGCAAAAATCATCGAGTTCCCATGTTGATCACTATTTCTAGAAAATCCACATTAAGTTTCATCAAGGAGCCAAATATATAATATTGGGAGTTTACTGCTCAGTGCACCAGAAAAGCTAAGATTCTTACATCCAAAGCATTTGTGCCTTTGTCCATCAAATCAATCTTTGTCAACACACCAAATGTTCGTTCACCTAAGTGGAAAATATTTTGAATAATAGTCAAGAAAAAACACAATAGTTTTTTTAGAAAATAAATGCATCCTGTTTATATAGTTCAACCATATTTGTGAGCTAAATGCAGCAAGCATACCTGCGGGGTCAACTTGTCTGGAAACCTTGATGGCATCAGATGTCGCTACATCTTGATTTGCTGGAGTGATGGCCAAAATTAAGCAATTAGGCTGCAATTCAAAGAAAATGAATCATGAATGGATAAATAAACTGATTAAAAGTGTAGTCGTACGTGAAAACTTCAAAAATCAAATTATTATTATTTTTGACACAGGTCCAATAGCATTATATCAGAATGGAAAAGGTTGCAAATCTGCATATTTAGAATTCAGAATATGACCAACTATTGCCTGTCATCATTCACTAATCACTAGTACTATTGAAGTTATTAAAATAAAGATGGTGTATTTATTATATCATCGTCCAATATGAATTTGAATTCTTCAACCCAGGGCTAGCAACTACTTTTAAAGGCCATCACATAGAAATACAGTAAATGCTATATAAGAAAAATAAGACAAATGAAATCACCTAGTGTACTCTTTTTCAGGCATAATAAACACAAATCAACAACTTTTTCAAAAATGAACACAAGAAATTCTGTTTGTAGCATATGGATAAAATAAAAGTATGTCTTTCAAGTTTTATTTACCTTATCAACATATGAGTGGATCAAGCTTTCAATGTCTTGAACAATACTTTCTGGCTGGCCCTCTGACAAAGTTAAAAAAAATTAATAACTTAAAAATACGAAAAATGAAATTGACAAGATGAAGATAGTGAAAGAAAACATACCTACAGCGACCTTTGTCAAACCGGGCAGATCTACCAGTGTTAAATTGACAACTACCAACAAAAAATAATAGCAACAATATTAATCAGATGAATATTACAAAACAAAATACAAATTCCACATACAAACTGAAACGATTACCACAGGCAAAAGGCAGATCACACATAAACGATAATATTAGAGGTAGTAGAGGTCCCTTAAAACATCAGAATGGGTGATTTCTAATCACCAAATTTCTTCTGACTTAGACAGATATCAGTGCTTGAACAACTTAACAAATCATAATGCAATTCAAATAGAAATAGTGTACAAATGGAAAAACAGAATCACCCATAAATCCACAATTGACAAGCAAGGAACTCAGCATGTAACTAAAATAAAACAAAAAAAACAATATCAAATACAGCAAAAAAATAGCTCAAATAGTTAAAGGAGGTCAACGCTATCAAATACATATTATTTCCAACAAATATCTATTGCAATTTGGTAACTGAAATCATGTCAACAAGAACAACAGCCATTTACTACTAAGAAATCAATCCCAGAACAATGAGAAACAAAATGGAAAACAAAAATGAAGAACGTAACCAAGAGATGCATGCAACTTGAATAAAATGTAAGATATAAGCTCTTTACCATTTGGTGAGTAGATGCTTAGATGAATAGGAACAGGAGATATCTGATTTGATTTCCCAGTCATCCTATTAGTTTCATCTTCAATTTCCTTTCGAACCTTAGCTACAAAAGATAATAGGAAGTAATATGAAATTTTCTAGTAGTTTCATCTTCAATTTCATATGTTGCTGTGTAAAAATCCTAAGAAAATAGTGGATGTAATATGAATATTTTTTCACCGGTACCGACTTGTACCACAAGTCCACAACTACCAAAATAAATTAATAACACATTAACAGTAGCCAGCAGCCAATGTCAGTTGAGACAACCTATGAAATGAGTACACTCCAATCAAAGTGGTACAACATAATCTTAGTAAATTATCCTACACTATAAAATAAAACGATTCCTTATATCATCACAATACTCCAAAAGAATATTTGGAGCAAGTTTTATGCTTTTAATCTACTAGACAACATCATGGATAATGTAGAATGGCCAATGGAGGCTATCTGGCTAAGACACCGAGTTGAAGTTAAGCATGCAGTCATGCACACACTAACAATACCAAGCAATGCAGAAAAATAATTAATTCTTGTGAGAATGATATAATGTCAAGTCAAATTGCACACTTTGAAAGTTCTATTTTTCTTAAAAAATAAAAGAAATGCATGCAGGGTTTGTAATGTGGACTGTGGTCAAACTACACTAATTTCCATAATCTTCCGATGTATATCCAAAATCTAAGAAGCGTGGACACTTCTCGGAATAGGCATGTCCCAGTGTTGGACACAACGAAACCAACATTTACGTTTACATTGAAATATATCATGTCGACGTGTCAGTGTCCGTGTTATGTCTGTGTCGCTGCTTTAAAGTCCAAAATCAAACATGCATTACATGAAAAAAGACATACAAAAATCAGTAAACCGTTTCTTCGGCAAATGCAGAAACTCTGCATGCTCTTGTAATCCTTCCTCAATTCTGTGCAGTTGCAGTACCAAAGGCCTCCGCGTCACAATCCCTAAACATCACTTCAAATTGTAAGACATAACAAACAAAATCAAGAACAAAAAATTTCAATAAATAAATAGATTCCAACTCATTTTTTTCTCAATTCTAGCAACAAAACAGAATTTGAATATTCAAAATTAAAAAAAATTAAAAAAATAAATAAAATGAAAATTGATCAACGGTGAAACTGATGACAGTAATGTACCTGATCCACGAGGAAGAAAATCACGTCCAACGATACTCTCTAACACCGATGATTTTCCAGAACTCTGCATTTTCATCAAAACAAAAAAAAAAACATGTGAAAACGGCGCAGAACTAAACTAGTAGTAAAATTGGTGAATCAAATCGAATTTTGCAGAGAATCGAAGCGAACCTGACCGCCGACGACGGCGACTGAGGGAAGAGACTCCCAAAGAGAGTTCGAAGCGTGGTCGGCGCCGTGGTCACCGAGAAGCGTGCATGCTCGTTGAATTCGGTTAATGAGAGAGATCAATGAGTCCATTGTAGACATTGGTTCGCGTGCTTCTGGTTCGGATTCTGGTTTGGATTCAGGTTCGGGTTCGGAAACGGTTTTGAAAGTGTTGATGAAGAAGAGTAGTAAAGGGAAGAAGAGAATGAGAAGAAGAGAATCTATTTTTATTTTTTTTGTGTGTTTTTCAGTTACGTTATTACGCTTTTTTTTGTTTGTGTGAGAGAGTTTTGAAATTTGTTTTAAGTTTGAGAGAGCGGAGAAAGAGGGGCACGTAAGTGAGAGTATCGTGGACTTGAGGAGCTGAAACTGAAACTGCTTTTTAGTTTCGAATGAGTCAAATCATTTTTTATTACTATTAGTAAAAACGAAGTATTTACTTCCCTTTTTTATTCAAGATTCCATTTTTTAGTAGTATTTACTTAAGAACATTCTTTCTTTTTTTATTCATTCTTTGACTATCAATACAGATCTAATTCGACCGGTAAGAGTTGAATATAAAAATGTTTGATCTAATGAACTCTCTATCAGCTTAAACTATCATAGATAACCATCAAAAAAAAAAATGTTAACATGTATCTTAAGTTTTTTTTGACATAACATGTGTCCTAATTAGTTTATTAGTAGTAGTTGTCTAAATGGTAATTGATTGATCATAATACACTAAAATAAAAAATAAAAAAAAGTCACAAGGAACCAACAATGAATTGATCCAAGTGATAATTAAGGGTCTTTGTTCATTTAAATATGTGGTCAGTGGTTTGATTTATGACTCGTGCATATGCAAAAAATTCAGTTGGGAGAGAAGAACTCACCTTATGTGCCCCCGCAGGTTCTCTAACGGAGATTAGTCATCGCTAACGGCGATGGAAATTTCGTATTAATATCCTGGTAACAAGAACATATAATGTCACGCACAGAGTTGACACACATCCCTCAATACACGAATAAATAGTTAGGGCCGACTGCTTTCGAACATCCCATTTGTTCACTACTATATTTGTAATCGTATTAAAAAAGCTCATAAATTATTAATCTTGATCGGTCTCAATAACATATCAAATAATTTTTAATTTCTTTGAAATTTGATAAAGATCATTTTATATGTTATAAACTTTCAACCAAATAATAAATTTTATAAAATTCGTATTCGTTATAACAACATCATTGATTTGTGCATTACGCACTGTATGCACCACTCGTGCATATTAGAATTGACATTGTTTTGCCGTTGGATTTTAACTTTTAAGGGTTTGAAGTCTTTTGAACCTGCTTATGGCGGGATTCTTTCTCACCAAACTTGTCATTTATCATGTATGGTGGTCCATGCAGCATGCACCTTGCTCTCTGTCACTGTTCAATGTGGCTTATCTCTGTCTGTTATCTTAGGAGAATAATTTTTTGATTCAATTTTACTAGGAAAGATATAATTATTTCATTTCATTCATTAAAATAGGGAAAGATAGAAAATGGTATGAAAAAAAATCTTTGTCTTTGTATTTGACATTAGTATTAGTATCATGCACTTACCCTAGTAATTTTGCTATTCAAGATTTCAAGGGTAACTTGTATATTGTGTTTATCATAATATTATACAAGGTGTTTTCTAAAAGAAAAAATCCAGAGCTATAATTGGACAAAAAATATACAATTTTCAAATTTGCAGCAGCAACATAATCATTGTCCTAGATTTTGTCTCAAACTCAATTCCAAAACAAATTACTATATAGATTCATAGAAATTTGGTCAATTCCATCAGCAAATTTCTACCTCACCCCTTGAAACCTCAAGATTATGAGATTTATTTGCCTTGCCTTTTTTGTCATCTAGATAATGTTGATAAATATAGGAAAGAAATCCCCATATTGCTAACATTAATGCTATAAACTTCACCCCATTAATCTTGTCATGGAAGAAAATAACAGAAAGGATAGGAACTACAGGTAGTACCACTGTACCTATTACATTTGAGAACAATGAAGATACATTTAAAACTAACCCTATCATACCAATGGAAGAAATTTGCCAAGTCACAGCAATCCAAAACAAAGTCATTATATATGACACTTTTCCCTTTTCATATTCCTTCATCTCCTTATCCAATGTTTTCCATTCTCCACTCACAAACAACCCAACAACACAAACACAAGTAGCGACGAATGAAGGGTAAAATTGCATGTCTAAGATAGCAGAAAAGGTTTCACTTTTTATAACTTTGTCAAAAGAAAGCTGCACAAGGGAAAGATATAAAGAAAATGTAGCAGATGCACCAAGAGTACATAGGAATCCAAGTATTTGCTTATGTCTAGGAAGATCCGTCGAGTCATCAGAATCAGAATTGATTGCGAGCAGCGAAGCTGACATGGTAAGGAGGATTACAGAATTGAATATGAATGCTGTGAACTTTTGGGAATTTAAGAAGTAAGAAAATATTGCATTGAAGGCTAATTGTGTTGCACATAGTAAAGAATATGTGGAAAGTGAAAGATATAGAAGTCCATAGGAATACATCAAATTATCACCTGCTAAAAGTAAGCCAAAAAATATGTAAAGGGAAACAAGTGTGGAAAATTTTGGTTTGGTTTTTTTGGAGGAATCATTGATGTTTATGTTAGTAGATTTGGAATGTGGTTGGAAGTTAAAGAAAAGTGGAAGTAGTATAGGGAATCCAGCTGATTGAACAAATGTTGCCATCCATTTACTATTACCACCTTTGTCATAGTATAATCTTCCCAAAAGAGTGGCTGCAGATTGTCCTACCAATAGAAATACTATGTAAAGAGATACGCGAATCCACCATTTGTAGTCTCGGAATCTTTGTGGTTGAGGGTGCTCTTTTATTTCCTCTGAGAAATTCATAACAAGAAGTTAGGATTATTAACTATGACTCTTATGTTTATATGATTTGTTAGAACAATAACTCGGTTCAAAAGAGAAAAGAAACAATAAACGCAAACAATGAACATGCGATATTTGGTAACGAAGTTTGGCAAATTTACCCATATCTACGACTACGACTACAGAACAGCTGCAGTTATTTTGTATTATCATTAATTAGCGTTTACGGTGTACAACTTGTTTTTAATTATTATGGTCTAGATTATTACATTAGCCTTGAACTATAAGCCAGCCATACTCAACATGTTTTATGTCCTATTTGGATAAACAGCTTAATCTGCAACTTATAGTACAAAATAAACAACACTTATCATGATAAGCACTTTTGTATGCTATTTCTATAACAAAAGATAACATAAAGTTAAATTGTTTTTGCATAAGCTATCAGCTGTTTTCATAAACTATTTTGAGAACTTATCAAAATAAGCTAAAAACAGCTTATCTTTAAGAATGAAAGAAATTTTAGAGTTATGTTCCTAACCTCTAATAACAGTAGTAGTAGCAGCAGCAGTTTGTGGCTGCAGATCCTGAACTATCTCCATTAAAAAAAGTGTAAAATTAAGGTATGATATGAACTTACTTAGGAAGGAACTATAACATCATGATTATATGCAAGTGGAGCTGTTTATATATACAAAGTAGTAAAATTTGTGCAGCCAAATTTGAATGTTGGATACTGATGTAAACAAACAATAGAAGCCAAAATAAACACGACAAAATGAAAAGTTTGACTATGTTGTATTGTGAGTGAATTTATCGTTGCAGTTATTTGAAATACCACAATTACATTCATATTGCTGCGTTTGTTGATTTTCTTTTCTCTTTGATTTGTTGATGACACCTATATTCGGCGTTGGACTTGTTGGTGTGTTCTTACTGGTAAAAACTCCATTATACGGTTGGTTCGAAGAAAACGGTGGAAATGTCAAAATCACTGTAATTTACTTTGATTTTTCAAACCTACATTTTATAGTTTTTGTAAAATTATCGAGAGTCGCCGTGATTCTGCATAATTCACCATGATATCAAACATGTATATAATAATTATTTAGCAACATTGTACATAATATGTAGAGATCGGAGTAGCTACTTCTATCTTGACAAGGAAAACAGATTTATTTTTAATTTATGCGGTCCTTGTTTTCTGTTCTTATAGGCAGAGAGAGCATTAAGTTGAGCTATGGCGGTGGGGTATAGAGTATTCATTGTGGCACGTTAGCTCTGTATGGTGCCAACAAGTTAAGTGTTGATCAGTTCAGCATATTTAGATTCAAAACTTTCATTTACCATTAAATATTGCACACTAATAAATAATACTTCCATTTTCATAAAGCCATAAAGTGAAAAATTATGTACCAGAAAATTAAAGTGAAAATTTTTTACTTCCTTTTGCTGTTTTGAAGGAAAATGAGTTTGCTTTCTAAAATGTGAGAAAAATGATGTTGTGTATGACTTACTTATATGATTAATTATGCTTTAAGTTGTATGATTATTTATTAGAAATTGGGACGTTTATATATTCAATTACAAAAACTAACTTGAGAGTTAAGATTTATATTATCTTTATAAAAACTATCTATATCGTATCTCTAAATAACGTGAAACTTCTAACATTATTTATGATGAAAACAACATTTATAGAAAAATGATTTGTAAGAAATCATCACTAAAAATGATCTTTATGGAAGGAAGCGTTCCTATGTAAATAGGAATAACATAATCTAGGTGATGGAGAATTCACATACAATATCAATAACAGAGTAATATGGAGAGGAAATAAAATTCTTCAAATTTGTAAGAATCTATGAAGATCATTCAACAAACAAATGAAAGTTAATAGAAAAAATCTGAAATTTTAATGTAAAAAATATTTTTTCTTTTTGATAAGCAATGTAAAAAATCTTTGATATGAGAGTAAAAAACATTGATCATCCAAACCAAAAAAAATAGTTTTACTATAATCAAATAAGAGTATAAAAGAGTCTTTTTTTTGGTATATCGAAAATATAAATTGCTCCTGCTAAGGTTCGAACTTTGGACTTCCCCCTACCCAACCCATATAAACTATCTTACGGGGACAGAATATAAAAGAGTCTAATTAGTGCTAACAACAAGTCAAACAATAAAGTAAACTAGCTTACAAATCAAGAACAAGAAAATGAAAAATACTAAACTGAATTGCTTCAATGCGAACACAATTTCTCCCTACTTATTACTCATTTTGAAGATCCAAATGGTAAAAAATAGCCACAAGTATTGCAAACCTGCTCTCCAAATATTAGTCTGATCTAACAATTAACGAATCTGCTTATAAAAAAAAACGATTAACGAATCTGATATTAAAATTTTACTATGTAAGAATAAAATATTAAATAGTCCAAAATTAAATGAAAGGAGTACATACTTACTGCACAGTAATCTTAATCAAAAGTTGTTTATCACAAAAAAAAAAGTAGTTCAAAAGGACTACTTGGGCCCTTTAATTATTTAATCCTAGGTTCGATCCTCGGCCAGTGTGTATGGAGAAATATTTATTGAAAAATATCAACCTCTTAAATAAATCTCAATTACTCGAATAGATTAGTCTCTTTAATTGCACGCAGATGATACTTTTAGTTAAAAAAAAAAGTAGTTGAAAAGAAAGTGGATAAATCTTAATCAAAAATTAATTAACATGAAAAGGATTGAGTACCAAATTAAGATCAACTATCAAGTAGTATCACTAGTTGATTAGTTAAAGTTTCAGCAGTAGAATTTATAGAAGTAAAGTCAATTCTGGTCTGGAACTGACTCAACTAGTGTATATTTTACTACCTTGATTGATGAATGAGTCTGTCGGCGGATAAAAACACAACACAAAGGTCAAATAACATGATCTGATGCACTCCAACTGTCAACACTCGTCTTCTGTCCCCTCTCCCATCTCATCATAAGTAACACACTCTCACTCTCTCTCTCGACTGTGATCTACTCATCTCACTCTCTATACCACTGCTGGGATCTCTATTCTCTTCTCTCTTATCAAGGTTATTCATTTTACTCAACTCACTCTAGATTTCTCAAATCATCATTTTTTTTTATATGCTGCTGTGCTATGTTTTTCTTATACCCATTTAGCTTACAATTCAACATATACTTACCCAATTATGTGATTTCTTACATTTGCATTATAAAGATTCCATTTTTATAACTGGGTTTCTCTTTTGCTCATCATCTTAGTGCAGATCTTTACCTGATCCAGCTAAACGTTACAGATTTCGGATTAATTATGTGTTGTGCTATGCAGTACAGCAATAAAGCTTTTCTTTTTATAGTCACTATTTGGATTCTGTCAAATCAGAGAAAATATTTAGTATATAGTAACACACCAATAATTATGTTTTTCAGTTTCAGCATGTTCTTTGTCTCTGTAATTTTAGTAGCAAACTCCTTGCATGTGTGAAAAATAGTTTACTGATGTAACTGTGATTCAAAGGGAGTTAAGTTTGTTTAGCTTTCTTTTGTTTATAGGTAAATATAAGATCTACCTTTGATAGAGATTGTGCTATAAAACTAGCTAGTAAATCCTAAATCAAACTTTGTTAAATTGTGTCAAGTATAATTATAGAACTGCCATTGGGAGGGAACTGGAACCATTTGATGTCAGAACTTGTCCCGAACTCTGGACTACTAGAGCCCCCTTCCCCTAGGAACTAGAGGGTGAAAAATAAAAAAAGTATAATCATAGATATATAATTCTGCAGCATATAAAGGATGAAAAATAGTTATAGACACAAATACTGTACTATATTTCTTTGCTGGTTTCTCAGACAACATCTCTATATTTTTATTTTGTGGAACATTAAATACTTTGAGCTTAGATTACATGATTATATTATTATTATTCAATATTTCATTGTTGGTGGTTTGGTTGATTTGTGATGATCTACATCTACTGTAACTTGTTACCAACTAATTTCAGAGTAAACATTTATAGGTTTGACCGTTTGGAAGCAAACTTCGGAATTAATGGGTTCTAAAAATGCTGCACCAGGCAGCAGGACACGAAGGCCTTTGTCAATTTTCGCTGTGCTAGCTCTGTGTTGTTTGTTTTATCTTTTGGGAGCATGGCAAAAAAGTGGTTCCGGAAAGGGAGACAGCCTTGCATTGAAGGTTAATAAGATACAGGCAGACTGCAATATTGTACCGAACTTGAGTTTTGAACCCCATCATAAATATGTAGAAAATGTTGAACCGTCTGAACCGAAAGCTAAAATGTTCAAGGCGTGTGATGTAAAATATACTGATTATACACCTTGCC
The DNA here is from genome assembly GCA_951804385.1 of Trifolium dubium. Taxonomy (NCBI): domain Eukaryota; kingdom Viridiplantae; phylum Streptophyta; class Magnoliopsida; order Fabales; family Fabaceae; genus Trifolium; species Trifolium dubium. The sequence continues at coordinate 48,459,572 of OX638063.1, read as the reverse complement.
ATGAGCAAGACCGAGCAATGAAATTCCCGAGAGAAAACATGATCTATAGGGAAAGACATTGTCCACCTGAAAACGAAAAACTGCATTGCCTCATTCCTGCACCCGAGGGGTATACATCTCCTTTTCCTTGGCCTAAAAGCCGTGATTATGCCTACTATGCTAATGTTCCTTACAAGAGTTTGACAGTGGAGAAGGCTGTTCAAAACTGGGTGATATTCCAGGGAAATGTGTTCAAATTTCCAGGTGGAGGAACCATGTTCCCTCAAGGAGCAGATGCGTATATTGATGAACTCGCATCAGTTATTCCAATTGCAGATGGTACTGTCAGAACAGCTTTGGACACTGGTTGCGGAGTAAGTTTTCATGTTAAATAATATTTTTGATATAGCATACTATTTTTCTTTGTTTTAGAGTATATGCATAAACAGAATGATGAGGTTGTTTCTGTCAATTTAAAAAATACTGTTTGGCCTAACTTCTTTTAAGGAGAAAAGAAGTAAAAAATAAGTCAGGCCAAACAGAGCCTTAGTATGCAGAAGTCAGAATCATTAGTCGTTTCTTCGTTTTCGGTGTACTTCCTTTCAGTAAGTACCTTTCAATCGGTTATTGATTGCTCTAGTAATATAAGCGTGAACGATTATGCAGGTTGCAAGCTGGGGAGCATACTTGCTAAAGAGAAATGTGATAGCTATGTCTTTTGCTCCAAAGGATAACCATGAAGCACAAGTTCAATTTGCACTGGAACGAGGAGTACCTGCTATTATTGGGGTTCTTGGTTCAATCCGTCTTCCATTCCCATCAAGAGCCTTTGATATGGCTCAATGTTCTCGATGTCTAATACCATGGGCTGGAAATGGTTAGTGCTAAATTTGACAGTCAATAAGACTAATTTAGAATAGAATATAGTATTATCGGCATTTTCTTATGTAGATGATGATACACCTGAGAGGGAAGTAAAAAATTTATAAATGTAGTGAAACGTTGTTTAGGGAAATTAACTTGTTCATTTGATCGAATAATTTAATGCAGAGGGCATGTATCTAATGGAAGTTGATCGTGTTTTAAGGCCCGGTGGATATTGGATTTTATCTGGCCCACCAATTAATTGGAAAACATACTACAAAACGTGGAAGAGATCAAAGGAGGATCTGAATGCAGAGCAGAAAAAAATCGAGGATTTAGCTGAAAGTCTTTGCTGGGAAAAGAAGTATGAAAAGGGTGATATCGCTATCTGGAGAAAGAAATTAAATGCGAAATCCTGTCTAAGAAAGTCTCCAAATTTATGTGATCTAGATAATGCTGATGATGTTTGGTAAGTCTTGCTCAATTTACACACTTCAATCAAACATTTGGACCATTATACTTATAACCATTTATAGTTGGAGTGATTTGAATAATACTTCGCTCATATGGTTCCCCAAATTTGGATTATATTGTGCTCGTGAATAACTTTCTCTATGCTTCAAAATTTGTAACTGTAGGTACAAAAAAATGGAGGTATGCAAAACCCCTATTCCCGAGGTAACCAGCAAAAGCGAAGTTGCCGGAGGGGAATTGAAGAAGTTTCCTGCTAGGCTTTTTGCAATTCCTCCTCGAATAGCCAAGGGTGATATTCCAGGCGTAACAACTGAATCCTATCAAGAGGACAACAAATTATGGAAAAAGCGTGTTACTAATTACAAAAGAATTAATAGATTGATTGGCACCTCTAGATATCGGAATTTGATGGACATGAATGCAGGCCTTGGAGGATTTGCAGCTGCACTAGAATCACAAAAATCTTGGGTGATGAATGTTGTGCCCACAATTGCTGACAACACTTTAGGTGTTGTCTACGAAAGAGGTCTCATTGGTATTTATCATGACTGGTAAGTTTCTAAAATTATCTTATTTCATAAAGTTTTCAAATTTTATGATGACTTACTTTGCAAGTTAATTAAACCGATATTTTTGGGGTTTATGGGTAGTTTATTGTGGTATTAAATTGCAATGACATTATTTTTCTTTCTTCAGGTGTGAAGGTTTTTCTACATACCCAAGGACATATGATCTTATTCATGCTAGTGGTTTATTTAGTTTGTACCAGGACAAGTAAGTTTCTTCCTTTTCCATGCACAATTCATAGGGATAGTTGGTAATTTGAAATGATAACCAAACCTAAAAATTACAATTTTTTTTATAGTTTTCCAATTCTAACATCATTGAAACCAAAATTTGTTAAGAGTATCACATTGGATGAAATAAGGTCTGAAAATGTGTTTATAAGTGGTGGATGGTCCATACCTTACAAGTCAGTTTTGTAAGGGTTAAGTTGTGTCCAATCCAAATTTTCTTACGGTATTAGAGTCTATCCAAAATCTATTGAGCCACCCGTCACCGAGTCTTCTGCTATCCGGCCACTTCGGTTACGCTCCTGATGTCCGGTCTTGGACGTGAGGGGATGTGTTAAGATTCTCACAATGTGTTTTTTAAGTGGTGGACAGTTCTTACCTTATAAACCAATTTTGTATGGTTCTGATGAAATTAGAGAATTTCAACATGTGACTATAATTTTGACATAATTTAACAAAAACATCGCTGATTTGATTAACAGGTGCAACCTAGAAGACATCCTTCTAGAAATGGACTGCATCTTAAGGCCCGAAGGATCGGTCATAATCCGCGATGAAGTTGACGTCCTTAACAAGGTTAACAAAATTGTTAGAGGAATGAGATGGGAAGCTAAAATGATGGATCATGAGGATGGCCCACTTGTGCCAGAGAAGATATTGGTTATTATAAAAGAGTATTGGGTTGGCAGCAGTAAAAACAGCACATCCACTTAGAGAGGACTTTAAAAAAAAGACTTCTCTTCAGAACTTATTATAGTGTAACATTCAAGCTTTATACAAACCCAAAGGAAAGAAGAAAGGGAAAAGGTTGATGAATAAAATGAAAAGAGAGAAAGATTAATAGAAGCCAATTACAAGCAAAGATTGGTTATGTAAGCTTATTCTACTTCTGCCTTCTATCAAGTGTAGAACTGTAGATAAATTTAGTTTTAACTAGTCTTATTTAATTGATTTTGGAGGATATAGATCAACAAGTCTTAGATCCTCACCCAAATAAATTATAAAGCCAAAGATATTGGGTTGATGCAAGAATATTAAAATGTTTCAATTATATTTTGTTCCTTATTTAAATAATTTGTTTGTGTCCTTTTTATGCTAATTTTTAATATGGTTTTTTAGAGGATGAAAGAAGAATATTTATGAGTAATATTTTCTTTTGTTTGAGAGTATTTTTGTTTTGGTACAATGTCTGAGAGTATTATTATTGAGAAGTGAGAATGAATTGGAAACTTATTTAAAATCCTTTACTAATTTTTGAAGCCCTTATTGCATTTTTTTAAATTTTTTTAATTTTTTTTAGTTTTTCATTTTGGTGACAATCAACTCAAATGAGAAAGTTGCTTTTATGGTTCTTCTTGAGTTCATGAGTTCATTTTAGTTATCATGAGTTTATTTTAGTTACTAAAGTTCCCATGATTTTTAATGGGCTAATAGTATCCAATCACATAGCCCATATATCAAATTTCTTGGTAGTCTAACTCTAGAGTGCTCTCTTAAATTTAGTAACTTGATCTCCCTCTAAATCTTCACACTTTTAGTGATGTTTCACTTTGTTAATTTGTTTAATAGTAAAATGAAATAGAGCACCTTCTTTTCAAGATATTATTTATTAGGGAAAATATTAAACCACTCTCTTTTGGAAAGAAAAATATTAGTTCAATCTAAAAAATCGATTTCAAATAAATCATTGACAATATTTGCATAAACTCAAATAAAGAGTAGTACACCAACTATTTTATGAACGAACTAAATTAATGGTTTAATCACAAATTAGAAATTAGGCAATAGGAAGTAGTACACCAAGTAGTTTATAGGGTATATACAGTAAAAATATCACAAGCCCGTCTAGCTCAGTTGGTAGAGCGCAAGGCTCTTAACCTTGTGGTCGTGGGTTCGAGCCCCACGGTGGGCGTTTTTGTTATTTTTTAGTTTTTTTTTTTTGACACTGTTATTTTTTAGTTATTTACTGAATTGTGGACTTTTTGTTTCATTTTCAGTTTTTCACCCTAAACTTTGACCGATTGATGTTTGACAAATGATGACTACGAATTCGAATTACTAAAAAAGTAATTTAACACACACTTATAAAGTTTTAATTTAACAGAAAATTAAAATAAAATTGCTAGAATATAATTTTCATGGGAAAAGCAATGAATGGTTTTACTAGCCTACTTTTATTCACACTAAGTATTTGAAAACTTCAAAATAATAAATTGTATAATTATTTTACACCGTTTACAATTATTTTACACCGTCGGTGCATATAAATTAAATTCAAATTATTTATACTTGTGAAAAGTATTTAAGATGTAAATATGTTTTTCATTTTCATCTCTCTATAAAAAAATCACATATTTCATTCCTAAAATATTTCCTATATGATTGCTCTTTGCATAATATGACATGCATCACAATGTTTTAAGGCTTCGCCAAAACGCTAAACAGTGACATCATAATTTGGTTTGACTTAGATGGTAGTAAGAATGGATCTAAGTGTTCAATCAATGTGGAAAATTTCTCTTTAATCCCCCTATATTCTTTTTCCCCCCCTAATTACTTTATTTGCTCTTAGGGGGTGTTTAAGCAAAATTCGGGACGTAATTCCCAAAATGTATTTCGGGATGTAGAATCCAAAATCATTTCAGTATCGATGCTGAACTTAAAAATTTGCACCATTTTATCCCATAAATCATTTCAGCATCAATGTGTGGATAGTCTCACACTTAAGGTGTAATATTGTTGATGTGTCAAGTGTGTATTAAAATTCTCACGTTAAATAATTAATAATATTATGTATATTGAATAATATGAAATGATTAATATGTCTAATGTATAAATTATTTTTTTGGTGCAAGTCTTAAATTTTATTTTATAAAAATGTAATGTTCAAATTAGTATTTATGTTAGGTTGTTTAAAAGCTATCTCAAACAAAACTTACAAAATATTCCAAAAAAGAAAGATGAGAAACTTTCAAATTAGTATTTATGTTATGTTAAGTTGTTTTGTAAAGGGGTATGCTGTGGACATTAATACTTGTAATCTAACTCATTGTCACATCTTAGAGGTTAAAATGATTAAAACTAAATTGTTGTGATTTTTAAATTTGGTGCAGTCTTCTCTTTTACCAATCTTATTATAGACTAATATGATGAACAATATGCAATGTCAAATATTATTGTCATCTTGTGTATTCCAATATAACATTCTTTTTTTTAAGGGTTATCTCCTATTTTAAATTATGTAACGAAAAGTTCCTTTTAGTAATTATTTTGGATCTACAAGGAACTTAATTGGACATACCACATTAGGGTGAAAACATATTCCTTATTATAAGTCTCTCTTTATCCCATATTTATCTAACAAAAGCATATATTGATTCTATGTGCCCATGGTCCTAGAGTTAAAGGATGCCTCACCCACAGCATTCTTTTCCGCTATCTACATAAATGTTTATCCGTATAAGTAGCCATTTTAGTCATGTGTGAGGTTTTAGTCATGTGTGACTGTGTGAGGTGCTTTCACTATACTTCTTCAACGTACAGAAGATACAAATATTTCTAGAGTTTTTTTTAATAATAATTTTACCAACTAAATTGACTAACAATAAGTTTAGAGTATTAATTCAGCTTCTAGAAAATGTTGAAAATGTTAGGCCAGACATTTATGAATGAAGTTCGATCTTGGATTTCTTCAATTCAATTAATTAATTGTGTGTGTGAATTTTCGATAATTTATTATTTTATCTACGTACCGAAAAAATTGACTAACAATAAATGTATCTAATATCATACCGTACATAAAAAAATATCTAATAACTAAATTGATTATCTAAAAATATAGTATATAAGATTAAAATGAATAAAAAAAAACAGAGATACTTTTATATGTGTTTGTAATTTTGATATAGTAAAAAATTATGATGATAACATTTCATATTCGAAATAAAAGTAATTGTTTGTCTTTCTTGTTTGAAGAAATGTCTTAAAACAAGAAATTAAATAATTACTTTTTAATAAATAGGGAGCTATCAATAAAAATTATACCTTCCTCATTTTTTACATTTTAAAGCTAATCTTTGTAATTTTTATAATCCATCGGTTAATATTTCCCCTCAGTTTATAAAATAGGGGCTTGAAAGTTTTTTTTAAAACAAAAGTTCTTTATTAAAATAAGGTGGTTAATTCAATTATATTAATTAATTAATTAATAATAATTAAATAAGATCAACAATAAATTGATCTAAGAACTCCTTAACCAAATTGTTAATTTGTGTCTCTTTGTGTATAAAAAAAATTGATTCGGAGAAGAGAATTCATTTTGTAAGCCCTATAAGTTTTTAATATGGATTAGTCATTACTAGTAACTCTGGTAGAAATTTCGTGCTTATATCTAGGGGTGATGCGGTGCGGTTCAGTTTTGAACATAAAAGTTAATTTAACCGCGAGATAAAAATACACATGGTTCGGTTTGGTTCGGTTGGTTTTTGAAAAGTCATCCAAACCAATACGGTTTGGATTAGATCGGTTTTTGCGGTTTATCGAGATATAAAAAACATAACAATATTATCAATTTATTACAAAATAAACGTAAAAAATATTAGTATTTTATTGTTTACTTTTACATGAATTATAGTTCTTAATCGTGTAAAATGATATATTTTGACAACCTACTATTTTATAGACTCACTTTTGATTGAGCTTATTAAGTTGGATTGTGTAATAGATTGATCGTTTATAGTTGTTATGATTAAGTTAAATATTGTGGTTTGATTTTATGAAATGAAAACCGCGAACCTAACCAAACCGCGCAGTTTAGTAGAAAAGTGATCTGTACGATTTTAACTAAAGGTGATTTTTTACGGTTTTCAAGTTAAATTAGTTCGGTTTACGATTTTATTTTTTGGATTGGTTCGGATACGATCACCCCCTATAATAATATCATCGCAATTCAAAAAAATAAATAATTAAATAAGCATAAAAATATTGACATTGTACTTTTGGGATGGAGATTCATCCACGTCAATGATTCCAAGTGTGTGGCTATGAAAAGTGAAGCAAAGTGACTTTTACAAGTTAAATTATCAAAATTCAAAAAGAAGCTCTATACACCATTGTCCATTACTCTATTATTGATTAGAGTTTGAAGCCATAGCATACCAACAAAACAACACTGATGAGCAAACAGAGATCCCTGCCACCATTGGTAATGGGTCCTTGTGCTTCCATATCTCATATGTCTATTATTTTCCACTACCATCACCACATGCAATTTTGTTGCATGTTTGACAACTCCACTACATTATAAACCAACATTTTTGCTATATTACACTCTTAATTTCTTGGTACAAAGCAAAACAGTTTAGTTTTTTTTCTCAAAGATTGCAAGTTACTAGCTACTACTACGTACTACTAGGACGGATGCATTTTGCCTGTTGTTACTGCTTCACGCAATACCCGATCTCAGCCGTCTATAAAAAAATTAATAACTCCGGTTTACTTAATCAGTTTTGCACATAATTTAATCTCGGGCCTTCATTTTTCATCGGGATTGAAAAATAATTATTGTGTCGACGGAGTAACTGCGCGAAATCCGAATTTTACTAGTTAGGGCTATTGTTGTTGTTAGGTACCAGCTGAACCGTAACATTCACGTGTACTATAATGTTTGTTGATTTTTTAATAGGACCAAATGATTCATTCAATAGCAAAACAAAACTTGTCAAAGAGTAACTACAGTTTCTACTTTCTAGTTTTAGTATATAGAAACAAAGAATGCGTGCGGGGATACTTAATTTGCACATGACAACATTTATTTTTCTTGCTGGAGATTGTGTACTAACAAATTGTGTGACGAAAAATTAAGATTGAAAAAAAATATATGAGAATATTGTGAAAAAATGAAATAAAATAACAAATGTAAGCCAACAAGGGATGATTCTAGGATACATGCACTTTATGATCAAAATAAAATGATGAATGTTTCTCTTTATTATAAATTCATTTCATACCTTTTTTCTTAAATGGGAACAAAATTTTCGCGATATATAGTGATAATCAATCACACAATTATTGTCTTTTGTCAGATAATTTAATGACTAAAATTCACCTGATAAATAAATAGACATACTAGAGTCCGAACCGCGATCTTTGCACACAACATGAATTTTTCTCTATAGTGATCATCAATCACACAATTATTTTTAAGTATGATATGATTGTGAACATAATTATGCCAACAATGCAAATATATGATATGATTGAGAAAATAATTCTAAAAAGAAACAAACAAAACTAAAACACTAGTGATCTAATAAATGTCTTCTGTCTTGATATTAGGCATTCAATCAAAGTGGAAAAAGAAGTTGTCATCAAAAAGATAACCGATGGTGACAAAGTGCATGAACTCAACAAACCATACATTCCATTAATATTCAACCATTGAAGGACAAGGAAAATGACATTGGGCGGTATTTTTGAATTTTGGTAAACTAGAAGGGTCTCATATATATATGACTCAACAACACATAGGAAAATATATATTGATTTGAAAAAATAATCACGGATGGTATGATTGGATGGAGGAGACATAGATATCTGTGGATTGATCATGTGGGACTTTCCACTAACTTGAAGATAAATTAAAAAGCAAAACTGTGGGCGACTGTACTCACTCAATTTCTGGATTGTGGATTCCCCTATGTACTTGTGTGTATTAATACTAATAGACAAAATTACCAATGTAGTAATTTTTTATTTGGTTTTGTAATATTTTCTATATCTCATCTATGTCATTTTTTTTAAATCACATTTATTATTTATAAACAAAAATGCTCTTCTAACTTATAAATTATTCAATAAATTTAAAATATACATTTTTGCTAATACATGTGATGTGACCGGAAAAAAATATTATGATTGAGAGCGTACAAAGAAAGAAAATCATAGGTTTAAAGTTTAATTCTTCGAAAAGAGCTCTTGTGAAACAAATTAGAAGACTCGTTACGCTTGAGTGGAAAGTTGTGATTCATCATTCTTATTATGAGGCAAACTTTTGTGCGGATACTTTGACGAATCATGGTTGTTTGATGGATCGTGGAATGGTTTTTATGAGACATATCTGCCGCAATTTGTCAATTATTACTTGCTGATGTAATTGGGATCTCTACCCCCTTGATCTCAGTGTAATATTGTTTTTCCTTGAGTTTAGTCCTCTATACATTATAAAATAAATTAAAATTCATATTCAAACATAAAAAATGACTAAATATCATGAAATATAAATAAATTAATCATTTTCCTAAATAGTATCTTTGACCTTCTGTAAAATTTCATAATGATTTTTATTTTTAAATCAATCTATTGTTATAAAGAAAGTCCACAATAAAACTTACATTTGAATTTATAATGACAAATATAATAAAAAAAAACTCACCTTAATTATTTTCTCTCTTCTCTTTGTCTCTTTCATTATACATGTGAGAATATGATTTTTGTTCTTGTTGATATAGATAAGGCTAGACTCTAGAGTAATAGGGTTCATGGGGTCAATATATATATCTAGGACAGCATGCTGAGGTGGTAGTTTAAAAGTCAAATATCTTATTTTCTATGTTTCTTTTGAAAGAGGAAAAAAGAATTTTATTAAGAAAAACTTGCACAAGATGTGCAAAAGAGTTACACCAGATTAAGAAATGATCTTATTATTTAGACATGAGTAGTTTAATTGGTTAAGTTACTTGAATTAAGAGTTAAGTATGAGGTTTAGAGTTTAAGTCTTGATAAAAAAGAAAAATTAATATTGTAATATACTAACAATTAAAGTCGGCCTCATAGCATGTGTGGGATGAGTGACCGAACAAGACCTCAAAATTTCGACAAATTCCAAGCCTCAAAATTTTAAAATCCTACAATAATAGTTATATATTTTTAATATTCATAAAATAACATATGTATATCAATAGAGTAGTGGTTAGTTATGTAGAATGTGAGTGAAATAGTTCAAATATTAAATTTTACAATTTTTAATCCATAATTTTTATATCCTATAAAATCCTTGTTAGATATTTTTTTTACCTTACTTACAGTGATAATTATTTTTTATGTATGTACCGTATTTTTTGTTATATATAATTTAAATATATGATGTTTTATTTAAAAAAAAAAACATTTTTTTATGAAAGATCCATTTTTCATATTCGAATATGACCTCTAAAATGTCGGGGTCAACTCTGCTAACAACTAACATTGCTGATAAAAAAAAAAAAGAATGATCTTATTTTCTAAAGTTAATAGATTTTTACGTGAGTGTAATTTAGGCGAATTTTAATTTATTCCCTGTAATTTTTTTTACTACCTCATATGTTGACTTTTTACTGGCATGACAAATAAAAGTCAATTGTAATGTTAGCAAAAGTCAATTGTCACGTAAAAAAAAATGAGTTTTTGTTTGCTACGAGCAAAAAGTCAATTGAGGAGATAAATGATGAAAATTTTACAATATTACAAGGAATGCTAAAAAAAATAGCAGGGAATAAAGTAAAATTTGCTCACATTACAGAAAATAAAAATCTATTAACTTTATTTTCTATTTAGCTAGTAAAATGATGAGGTGACATATGACAAATACATGTGGATTAAAATTGATTAATGTTTTGATTTTAATTATTGATTGAAGTAATTATTGGCTAAATTTTATTTATCTTAGTCAAAATTTTAATTATTAAGTTTTCTTCTTCTGAATTTAAAAGATTAACATCAAAAAAGTACAACTTGAAATTAATTTATTTTTGAAACATAATTAAAATTTATTTATTTAGATAAAAAAAATTGGATAAAAAATTAAAACCTAAAATTATGAGTGTTCGCTCATCTTCTTAATACATGTTTTTATTGGTACATCGGAAATTTAAATTACTTCTGTCAGGGATCGAACCCTGAACCTCTCCCTACCCAATTTATATGTCCCCTAGCTCTTATAACTTGAGCTATCTTGCAGGAACATTCTTAATACATATTTAATATTATAATGATTGTTATGTAAATTTTAGAATTACAATGATCCAAACGAAAATTTTATGCAAAATTATAATAGATCAATATGGATATGACATATCCACCTTAATATCAAAGCTGGACTTATTTTTGTAGAAAGGTTGAAATTTGTAAATGAAAATGAAAATGAAAATGGACAAGAAAGTGGGTCCATTCGTGGGTGTTACTGTTGGTGTACAGTCGTTAATTAATTAAAGAACATGCCATCAAGTTCAGAGCTATTGTCGTTTCTTCAACTACATGTGTGTTGGAATCTATGATGCAAAGTTGCAAACTCTGTTATATATGATCACACCTATGCATCTCATAACTATTCTTCGAGAAAAAATTAATCAAAAAAAATTGAAGTATCTGATTAAAAAATTAGTTCAAATGTAACAATTTTCTTTGAATAATTTTATGTTATATTTTAGGATGAGGAAATAACATAATGATATAGTATTTCCCATCTCACAAGAAGTGATTTATTCGATCATTTATAAAGTCAATGAAAATTTACTACTTTGACAAAAAAATGTCAATAAAATTGTATAAAAAAGGTCTCTTTTTACTAAATTACTTACATAGTTAGATTTTTTTTGACACTAAGGGTATGTTTGGTTTGACTTTAAATATATTTGATTTTGATAGAATTGATTTTGGTAGAATTGATTTTATCATAATTGAGTTTAATATAATTGATTTATGTTTGGATACATTCAACTAAAAGTGAGTTGAACAGTAAATTTCAGTATAAAAATCAATTTTAAAGTCAAAAGCTACAATTTCTAATTTCAAACAAAATCAATTCTAGAGACAGAATCAATTCAATTTTCCAAAAACAAAAGATGTCAGAATCAATTCTACACGTCTAGAATCAATTCTACCTTTCTAGAATTGAAACTAAACATACACTAAATGTTGCAAATAATCTTAATTAGATAGTATAAATTTATCAAAAAAATTTAATATATATTACATTGAAAGTTGTTTTGGGACAAATATTTTTTACACATGGATACCTTTATTATAGGTAGGGAGTATGAAATATTTCAATATAATATTAATTTTTTAATTTGCAAATGTTAGTAAAATATTAATTTATAAAAAAATACTAAAGATAGTACATATTAAGATGACAAATATAAAAATATTCTTTTAGAAATTGTACATTCCAACTTCTTAAACATTAATTCTTTATGTTATTGAACACAAAACTTTTATATTTAAAAACTTTGATATACATTTTTATAATATATATTAGCATGACCTTTAATTTATTTATTTTCATTTACCAAGAGTTAAAACCTGCATCATTCACTCATTAAACTCCATAGATCACTATAGCTCACCTTCTATGAAGTTCGGATACTAGATACGACACAAATATGATACGGATACAGTGATATGAGAAAATATTAAAATTTAAGATACGATAAGGCTATGATACTTTAGTAAATAAAAAGTTAAATATTAAATGTAAAATATATAAAAATAACTAAAATTGATGATAAAGAAATATTTTACATTATTAAAATCATCAAAACACAAGTGAATTTACATATCTTAAGTAATATCTAAAAAGCGAATCATGCGCATCTCTATTAATGTCCTATAATCTTATTACTCATTAGATATATTCTTCATCTTTATTTCACAAGAGTTGAAAATTGGTTTGCATATAAACCAAATCTTTAGCCCTTTTTGGATACATTTTATTTATTATCAAAGAATAAATAAAATATAAACATCGGATACTTCTATGATACATATCGAGAAGTATCAGACAAGTATCGCAGAAGTGTCAGAATTTTTTATTTAAAAGATAAAATTTAATCATTAGATACTTCTCTAATATGTATCAGGAAATATATATCTGACGTGTATCGATATCAAATATATATCTGACCCGATACTTCATCAATTTTAGAGTACCGGCGGGTTTCATTGCTCACCTCAAACCAGTCGAGGCACTTATCCTAATATAATAATCTCGTATCATTTTTTTATTTTATTATTAAATTTGGAAATATAACTTAGCTATTATTGGTTTACCAAAAAAAATAGCTTTTGTAAAAAATAAAAATAGCTATTATATATATTATTATATATATGGAAGACCTAGAGTAAATGGAGTAAACTTTGTTTTTTTAGCTTTCGTCCTCTAGTTCTTAGGAAAATGTGTCATAGTAGTTCAGAATGCGAGGCGAGTTCTGTCATCAAGTAATTTCAGTCTCTCTTAAACACAGCTGCGGGTGATCGAACCGCACTTATCTCTACCAAATTCATGGTCAATCACCATTAAACCAACTAACATACGTTTGATAAATAAGGTAAACTTAAATGAAGCAAACCTCAACTCTTATTTGAATCATATCATAAATAATAATCAAATACAAAAGTATATAATAAATGGAGAAATTGTCTGTATCAATTTTCTTAAATACATTTTAAAATTAGTTACATCATTTTCAGAGAGAAATTTTTTTAACATTGATTTATCTACTGTACTAGCTTCACTTGATGGAATAGTTATTTTATATAGATTAGATTTTTAACATTGATTTATCTACTGTACTTGATTGATTTATCTTTATATTTTTTTGCTTTTGGTTTAAAAAAAAATTAAGTACAATAAATTAGTATAATACAATGTATGTAATCTCCATTCCCCACGAGTCGTCACTTGAGTAAGTGATGATTGGAGTTTTTTTTCTTTTTTCTCCGACGAAGTGATAATTGGAGTTATTAACTACTTCAACGTTTAAATGCATGAAAATGAATGGAAGCAATGATACTATATTTCCACTTATTATTATTATTATGTGTACTTCATATTTTTTATTACTTAATTAATGAAGTTGGTTTTTACCGTAAAAAAAATTATATATATTTTTTTGACAAAAAACAAAAATGATATTCATTAACTTAAATTGATAAAGTACATCAAATACAACTATATATTCAATATCGCTGAAAACGTAAAAGATAAATCTACAAACAATCCCACAACATCAAGTTAATTGCATACAATGTAAAAATGGTCCAAAAACAACAAAACAAAATATACATACCATGGCTCTATTTGTGAAGGCATACTTATAATATATTACTCCGTCCCAAAACATAAGAGAAAATTGATCAAATAACGTTGATATATTTAGACAAAATTTTTAATCAAATACATCAATTTTCTTTGATTAATTTTCTCTTATATTTTAGGATGGAAGGAGTAGGTTGGAGTTGGCGGATAACATTTACTCATTTATTCATTTATTTATTTTTGGTACAAAATAACATTTGCTTTTAGATAGTAACATTTTTCATATACTTCTTTTTGTGGATTTCACATTTTTATATTCTTTAAGTCATATTGTCTTTTTGTCTTATAAAGTTGGGTCGAAAGATAAGCCAAATTTAGTTGAGGATTGTTCCATCGAAGTTCCTGGTACTCCTGGTTGTTTTCTTCCTTAACTAAAATTTAATCACATTTGTTCCATTGGAGTAACATTTTCTTTCTCCTTTCCTACTTTCATTTCATCATTTTAATTGTGAAAAAATAAATCTAATTTATAATTACTTTTTGTGTCTTTTAATGATATTCTTGGGAATAACTTTTATTTTAGTGAACACTTTAAAATTTTGTTGGATATGATAATATTGTCGAACTTAAAAGTGTTGTGACGAGTGTGACTAAGTCTCACATTAAAACTTTTATAAGTGAGAAGACCCACAAATTTAATGCTTTAAGATTTTTGATAAAAGTGTGATGTCCATCTCACTTGTATCGATGTTTTTGTACCCATGTGAATGATCCCCCGACTGCCCCTCGATGTTCTTGGGCCCAATATGGATGATTCCCGGCTGCCCCTTCCATCTCCGCAACTTCCAATTATTCAATGAATATAATTTTTTTTTTTTGAAACGCAATGAATATAATTTTTATATTTAATCATTTTTAAATAAATTTAGACTCAAATACTCAAAAGAACTTCAAAAAAAAGTACCAAAAAGTTTCATTTACTTATTATTTTTCCAAAGAAAGGCTATATATATTATTTCCTCTGAAACCATTTAACACTAATTATCTTCATTGTCACAGACATTGAACATCTCTGAGAGTCTGAGCTATTCTTGGAACACTATCTGTGTAGAAACGAAGGGTAGTGTTGGAATAAATAAACAAGTTATATATGAAGTAGTAGTGGCAGAAAGGTTCTTTGTTCTTGTGGTCCGCAACTACACTGATTGCAACTTTTCATTCTCAGTCAGTAGTCACAAGAACGAACTTCAACTCTCTTTCTCTTTCATCTTTATCTTTCTCTTTTATTAATAATGCAGTTACAATGAAAACCAGCTAATGGTATTGGAATTCAACTGATCAAACCATTTTCTTTTCTTTTATTCCAAGGTAGTTAAAAGGGTCTCTTAAAGTACAATTTTTTTCTTATTATGTGTTATGTCTATGCTGAATCTGTTTCAAGTGTTATGTTTGGAAAATATGTGCATGCATGTGTTTATGTTTTATGTTATACCCATTTGAATTTCTTGCTTATTTTTCTTAGTTTGTGCTTATGATTTGCTTGTTTGACTTGTTTTTGTTGTAAAGTTATGTTCTTTTGATTTCTGTTTGGTCTTTATGAGATCTTAATTTTAATCTTGTTGTGTTTCTGCTTGATGTTTTCTGAAAGTACCAGCAGCAAATGTGATATTTGTTCTTTAATCTTTAGTTATGATTTTAAATTGCAATTGTGATCGCGTCTGCGGGCTGCAGGCAGTTAGTCTGTGAACAAGCTTTATATTTCGAGAAAACATGGTCGATGAGGTTGAAATTGTAGTTGTGATGCTGTTGCAGATACTTCGAAATCCTTTTTGTTGCGGCCGGAATTTTGGGTTCTGGACTGCAATTTTAGAACCATTAGACTACTAAAGAAAAGTCTTTTGCATACTTAGAAATTATTGAGAAATTGTAGTTGTGATGTCATGTCAGTGTTTATATGAATTAGTATGTTTTGGAGTTTATCTTTTTGTGGAATGCCACAGTGTACTATGTTATATGCCAGCTAGTTTTCTGTAACCTTTTTAATGGAGTTTTCATTAATTATAGTCTAGTAGGTTTGCAATTGAAGCATGTGATCTCATGGTTTTGCAGAAGGAATTGAATGTTGATAAGATGAGATGAAAGACTGAGAAAGGATGCTAAGCCAGCTATGGTTTGTACTGCCAATGATTTACAAGAATGGAAAGATTTTCCCAAAGGACTCAAGGTTCTTCTCCTTCAAGAAGACAGCACTTCTGCTGCCGAGATAAGAACGAAGCTTGAAGCCATGGACTATAATGGTAAGAGACTTTTTGGATTCTTTCTTTTTGTTTTGGTGTGTGTGTCTGTGTGTGTGTCTCATTTCTTCATCTACATGAAATTTTGGTCTGCCAATTTTCACATGTGGTTTGCTTTGAGGGTAAAGTTGATCTTTTGGTACAATGGTATCATGCAAAGTGTCAGTGCTGCAGAATAATTTAATGTCATTGCTTTAGAATCATTGTATAGTAACCAAGTGGTTGAGCTCAAGTGCTTAATGGGCTTCTGGTAAGATCAAATTGTTTGAGAGAACACGAGTTTGAATCGTGGTTGGAACAATCTTTGGCCAATTTTTTACTTACCTCCCGGCCGATCTTCAGATTAGGAGGCCGTTCCCTTTAGAACCGGAGGGTTAAGAGCCAAAAAAAGAAAAAAGGAATCCTTGTATAGTTCTTTGTAAAACTGTGATCTCAGGATTTTCCCTTTGTTTTTATGTACTACAGTTCCATGTATGGTAGTAATTCTTTACATGGCATATGAACATGTCTAAGTTTTCATCTCCTTAAAGTATGTACTTTGTGTTTTCAAAACTGGATATGGTCCAAAACTCCAAATTGTAATGATGTTGAGTTTGAATCTTAGCTATTTTTGTAGTTTGGTCTTTTTCTTTCTTTCTATTTCTTGGTTGCTACTCAATATGAATTAGTTGGCTGCAGAGAACATAACATATATTTGTTATGGAAAACAAAAGTTTCCATCAAAGCAAGTTCAATCAAAAATAGATCTTAAGGACCGGCCGAACTATAACTTGATTTTATTGAAATCCTCACGGTTCTTTTACTTTACTCTTTGTCTCTTGCATCTCTGTGGTCCTTCTTTTCTACACATGCTTGATGCTTGTCTTTTCTGTTAATTTGTTTATTGATCATCAAAGTTTATGTACAGTTTCTACATTCTGTGATGTGAACGAAGCCATGTCAGCAATTTCGAGTAAACCTGAAGGCTTCCATATAGCCATTGTGGAGGTAATGGACTTTCATTTTCTATATAAATGACAAATCAAGATGTAGTAAATTTGAAACTTAGATTTGTGTGGTTGTTGAGAATAAAACAAGCATCTTTTGGGAGAAATGGTGATCTTGACTTGTTAACTGCTGCCAAGTTATGTATCTTAATTTTGTGTAGTAATACAGCTTTGATGATGCTATTTGTAACCACATGCATCCATCTTAATTGTAGGTGAGTTCAAGCAGTTGCGAGGGAGGTTTCAAATTTCTTGAGAATGCCAAGGACTTGCCAACCATTAGTAAGTACATAAACCGAGTCAAATTCGCTGGTTTAACTTTTTCGAGTTCTTTAAACCTCCAACATTTAGTGCTGGTTTAGATAAACTTCTCAAGAGGTACTCATGGAAAAATAAATATTAAACAAATAGCTTCTCATATAAATTGAAATTAATTTTCACATCTCAATTTTTTCAGAATCTTCTCGTTTAATATGCCTATAAACATCTATTAGCTTATATGGATTTTGTAAGTGAAGAACCATGAACATATTTGCTAAAATACTCTAATAAGTTGGAAGCTAGTCCAATAATGAGAGAAACATCATTTTACCTTTAAAGTTCTATTTTCTTTTTATTTGTCTTGTGATTGATGTTATTTTATATCATGCAACACCTTTTTAGTGGCTTTTACCAGTTGAAACTTGAAATTGAAAAATGGTAGGGAAGACAAAGTGACATGGTCATGGCAAATAGGAGGAAAAATTTGACATTAATACTTTTGTGTTTGCTGCAACTTTTATAACCAACAACCTTTTCAATTTCTGATGCAGTGACTTCAAACAACGATTGTCTGAACACCATGATGAAGTGCATAGCAGTAAGATTTTGGTTATATTCTTTGAACCAACTCCAATTTTTGTATATTGTTAGTTCATGCTTTGGATTCTTTCCATTTGTTGGTCAAATTTTAACGATATCCTTTTAAAATTAGTGCGCTAATGAAATTAATTTTATTTGGTTTAACTGTTCCATTACACCTTTTGACTCTTTGTTTCGTTTTTCTTTTTTAAGCTTGGAGCAGTTGAGTTCCTCAGCAAACCACTCTCCGAGGACAAGCTCAGAAATATCTGGCAGCATGTGGTTCACAAGGTATGTTAATAATATTGGCGATATTCCACGTGCATTTACTCTAAACATATGACGAGCAAAATAGTTCTTACTTGGTTTAACTCATGCAGGCATTCAATGCTGGGGTAAGTGCGCTGTCTGAATCACTGAAGCCTGTCAAGGAATCTGTAGTCTCCATCTTGCAGCTCCAAACGGACAATGAACAAATCGAAAGTAGAGCCTCAATTGAGTTAGAGAAGGTATCCCAGTTTTCTGACAATGACCATGAGCATTATCCAGCTCCTTCAACCCCACAATTGAAACAGGTGGAAAGATTACTAGATGATGGGGATTGCCAAGAGCAGACTTGCTCTACAGAAAAAGAAAGTATGGAACATGATGGAGAATCTAAATTCGTCGAAACTACTTGTGAAAATTTGAATGCTGAAAGTGCTCCTCAACAAAGGAAATCTGAAGTTACTTTGGTTCAAAAGGAAGGTGAGGTATTTGCCGACGCTTCTAAGTGTGAGAGTGTTGTTTCACTACATCCACAAAGTGTGAAGGTTCTCAACCATAGTGAAAGTAATACAAGGCCTACGAATAAAGTTAGTCTTCGTAGTCATAAATGTGAGATAAAAGCTAATAGGAAGAAAATGAAAGTAAGTTGCTTTATGACCATTCATTTTTCTCACAATTTTCTTGTTCCTTTAACGGTCTTTGCCTCATTGTTTTCTTGCAAATTATGATATACTGTATGGCACACATTAAAAACAAGTTTCCTAGTGTGGCTTCAAACTGATCTTAAATAGCTTTAGTAGAAACTTTCTGTATAAGGGTATTCATTTTATAAACAAGTAATCTGCTTAACCTCATTATCTTAATACAGTTTCGGTACTTTGGTCTCAGGTAGACTGGACTGCTGAGCTGCACAAAAAATTTGTGAAGGCAGTGGAACAACTAGGCATCGATCATGCAATTCCTTCTCGAATATTGGATATAATGAAAGTGGAGGGCTTAACAAGGCATAATGTGGCAAGCCATCTTCAGGTTATTATCTACCTTTCTGCGGTTTCCAAAACTATTTCAATACCTCATCTTGAATTGTCGATAATACAAGGATATTCATATATTTTCTTAGGCAACACGTACATACTAACATATATATTTTATTGTTTAACTTAAAACAGAAATATAGAATGCATAGAAGACATATCTTGCCGAAGCAAGATGATCGGAAATGGCTAAATCAAAGAGATCCGTCGCAAAGAAGCTATTGTATTCAAAGGCCAATTATGCCTGGTCCTCCATCATATTATTCTAACCATACTCTTCCTCCACCTCCTATATATCCTATGTGGGGACAATCTGGAACTCAAACGTCCGGCGGCATGCAAGTTTGGGGCCCTTCTGGTTATCCCATGTGGCAGCCTACAGAAACTTGGCACTGGCAACCGTTTCCGGGGGTAATATATTTGTTTAAATTCGAAGATATGAAGTTTTTGTTCGCATCAACAACCCTTCTCTCTTGCTTGTTATGTAGAAATTATGGTTATGGTTGCAGTTTGACATGTGATGATGTTGCAGATGCATGCAGATACATGGGGTTGCCCGGTGTTACCACCATCTCAACCTCCTTGCTATTCTTATTCTCAGGTCAGTATCATCAAATTGAAGATCTTAACTTTATCTCTTTGCTTTTCTATGTGTTGATGCTTATTAATACTTGATAATGTAATTATGCCTGCACTGCAATTGTAATTCATTTTTTGCTAGTTATCTAAATTATTTATGGGCAATTCTAATCATATCTTTTCATCAAACCACAGAATACACATGCAGTGAGTAACACTAATGCAATGGATTACACGTTTTCCATGCCCCACAGTTCCTTTGACGATTATCTGGTAATGCAATACTTTTAACTTTCAGTTTCTTTTTACTTGATCATAGTAGCAACAAACAAGTAACCGGCTTATACATTCTGGTTGGCACTCAATGGAAGTAAATGTTGTAATGAAATTGCAGTCCTACTTAGAAGCATTAAAAGGATTAAAAACCAGAATTTTTTTAGTATTTCTAACTCGACTCATAGAATTGCAGCGAATACTTGAGTACATTGACATTGAGAAAGTATATTTAACATGTTTTCTAGCAAGCATGTATGTCATGACATTGACAGCCATGGTTATAAGCTTATAATTGTAAATGGCTAAATGCTGATTATCAAAATGCTTTGAATAGTACTCGCATGCAAATTAAAGTAACCTTAAACACTTAAAGTTAAACTAGTAGCAATGTTGTGAAGGAGGCAATAAGTTAAACTCTTCACTAATCTACGAAATTGTTATTTTATATTAGTAAATAGACCCTCCATGAACTCTTATCATATAATGTGTTACAATGTATGCAGGCAGATGAGGTTATTGACAATGTTGTGAAGGAAGCAATAAGTAAGCCATGGCTACCTTTGCCGATAGGCCTCAAACCTCCTTCGACGGATAGTGTGTTGGCTGAGCTATCCAGGCAAGGCATTTCCAATATCCCTCCAAGCAATAATGGTTTTATTCCCAATTGACATGCACAAGTCATTAGTAGGTTCTATTGGTGACAAACTTCTATACAAAGGGTCCACCAGATCAAGACCCTGTTGTCATTTTTTTAGTTTCTCAAATTTATGAAGTTAGTTTTTCAAATTTGTCAAGTTCCAACTAGTAGATTGAATGAGAATAGGAGAATTAGGACCATTTTGCTTTGCCATATTAGGTCCCCCGCTCCCACATCACACAACCAATAACCACTTCATACGATACCGTATGCAACAACCAAAAATTAGCTATGTAGCACTAACACTACATATCGAAGACATATCCAGTATCAGACACCATCAATGTGTCTGATGTCGACATGTTAGTGTCACGTGTCTGATGTCTATGTCAGTATCAGATCTTCATAGAGTAGTAGACATTGTTCCTATCCATCTCCACATGTGAGAATAAAGCAAAAATGAAAACAAAAATAATGTCAGGTGTGGGGACACCGGTTTAGGCGATTTGGACGGCTGAGAATTGGCCACACATTTATTGATGCTCTCTACAAAACTTTGTGGTTGTAAATAGATGCTGATATGGTTGTAAATGTGGTATTTTGGGAAGCATAAAACAGTGATAGATGTGTTTTGTTGGGGTTGTATTTTTGGGTGTGGGAATCTAATAATGGAAAGGATAGGAATAATGTTCTGAATAAAAAGATGAGTTCAAAGCCTTGACGGATGCTAACTTTTTCTTCTTTTTCAAATTGGATTCTTTTCATATTAGAATTTAAGAGGCCTATACTCAACCACAAAAGTTAATATGGTATCAGAGCCTCTCAAAGATTTGTTAGGCCGCTTGCTATAAGATTTGTGTCATTGGACCACTCACCATTTATATCACACACCAAACCTAATAGTGTTGCCGTGTTGGGCGTGAGGGGTGTGTTAAGAAGTCTCACATTGGATGTGAGATAGTCTGAGCATGAATTTATAAGTAGAGACCATCATCACCTTACAGGTTGATTTTGTAGGGATGATTTATGCTCTATAAAAATCTAAGATTTCCAAGCTGATTGCTAAATTCAAATGTAGTTTTGCATGGAATTATAAGATACAACGAACTAAAAAGTAAAGTTTCTTTTATATTAAGAACCAGAGGAAATATAACAAAATAAGATAAAGGATCGTGAGACATTAAAGAAAAATGAATTGCTCTTATCAAAATCAAATTTGACAAAAATAAAATTTACAATACAGGGCTAAAAAATGTGTTCATATTTAATGTCCCAAACGTCCCAAATATCATTACTAACAAAAAAATCACAAACATATCTATTTATGCAAGGAAGGGTAGTTGTTTTCCTTCTTTTAACAACGGTTAGATGTGAGGTCGATCAGTTATTCTGCATTCTCTGTGTTTGAATATTACTAGTTCTTATTCAGAATGTTAGTTCATGAGTTAATTAAGGAATTCATAATCAAAGAGAATTATGATTTTGATCGGCTCTTATCAAACTTGTGCTATGTTTTGGGCAAAAATTGTTCATGTAGTTAAAGGAAGATTAATGTTTATTGAATAAAGAGTTGATATTATATTGGCTTAAATATGTGATAAGTCCCTGCAGTTTCATCAAATTTTGGTATTAGTCCCTGTAATTTGTTTTCTTTGCTTTTGATCCCTGCAGTTTCAAAGTATTTTGGTTTTAGTCCTTCTGTTAGTTTAAATGTTACAAAAATAGTTAGATTTAACAGAGTGCCATGTGGCCCAATCAATATACGCCACGTGGCACAGTAAAAGACAAAATTAAATTTTCAATGTGAAGAGAAAATAAAATAAATAGGTGAGAATTTAATATTAATATTTTATTAATAATAATAAATTATTAAAAAAACAAGAAAAAGACAAAAAAAAAGAGGTTAGTTCTTCTCTTCTTCTACTTTGTGAGCAGCCATGGGAGAGGGGTTTTTATTTCACACCACAAGAGAAAAGACCATAACAGAGCAAAGAGCCCTCATTTTCCCTTCCCCTCTTCACGCAAACCCTCACCCTTCTCGCTATAAATTCTTTCACAACTCTTGAATCGAACATCACATGCAATTCTTCATCATTTCAGACCTCTGCAAGGTTTCAAGTCTCCACTTTTCCCCCATCTTTGCTCTTAATCATGTATCCAATTCTTCATCATTAGTGCATACTCACATGCATGTATGGGTTAAGGTCTTAGTTTTGAAGCAATTTCTATTTTAAAGAGGGTTCGGCAGGGGGAAAACAAAACTTAATCCATAGCCATAGTCCATAGATGCAGGTCACGAAATAGAAGAAGACATCCTTCTTGCATTTTTGTTTTTTAAAAATTTATTATTATTAATAAAATATTAATATTAAATTCTCACCTATTTATTTTATTTTTTCTTCACATTGATAAATTAATTTTGTCTTTTACTGTGCCACGTGGCATATATTGATTGGACCACGTGGCACTCTGTTAAATCTAACTATTTTTGTAACATTTAAACTAACAGAAGGACTAAAACTAAAATACTTTGAAACTGCAGGGATCAAAAGCAAAGAAAACAAATTACAGGGACTAATACCAAAATTTGATGAAACTGTAGGGACTTATCACATATTTAAGCCTATTATATTTATAGCTTGAGTGTGATTAAATTACACAATAGAGATTAGTGTCTTAGTTATAGCTAAAATGATTGAAGTCAAGTGTGCCAAAGAATCACGAGTAGGTAACTTATCAAGTAATAATCTCCAACCAAAAATTGTGGCTTTTGACGGTGCATTAATATGCCAAAGCTGCTTTAAAACTTTCTCTGTACTAGAATTAAGTGTCTCCATTGCCAACCTGTTCTGCAATACCTCATAGGCCGATTTGACTGTAAAATTTTCGACCTCATGCGGACTCCATCTCCGTCTATCGCACAGACCTCTACTTGGCCGAACCTGCTCCAATAACAACATTAAATCATGGTATAAGACCAGCTCTGGACCAGTCAAGGCATCCTTCCATTCAAGCTGCCAAGACCAAGAATCATTCACCCAAGTGCCCATAGCTGAAACAAAACAGTCTTGCTGCCCAGATAATAGATATAAAGATGGAAAAGCAAGACGAAGCGGTGTCAATCCTATCCATTTTTCCTTCCAAAAGCAAATATATATCGATGCCGTCTCATAACTTGCTACTAATATTATCACTAAACCAATCACCATCATCCTCCCCTCCTAACCTCCAAACATCTCGCCACCAAAGGGAAGCCTTATTGAGACCATCTCTACCTTCTCCATATAGAAAATTGTGTACTAATGAGCCGTACCTAAACCTCAAAAGTTCATACCAAGAAGCCTCTCTATAACCGAGCCCCTCCATTTCCATTTGCACAATAAAGATTCATTGAAACGTTCTAAATTTCTTATCCCCAATCCTCCTTTGCTTTTAAGTTGACAAATACGGTCCCAACTAATCCAACACATACTATCCAAAACAGCCCCCCCCCCCCCCCCCCATAGAAAACTCCTTTGAATTCCTACCAATTCCTTCAGTACACATTTCGAACTCTAAAGAAAGAAAAGTAATATAGCGGTAAACTAGATAATACTGAGTTAATTAAACAAGCACAAATTACTTGAACACACGTTCTTAATCTAAAAAATAATTTAAACATTATGTGTTTCTCAAATACCATAGATGAACTTTCATAAAAAAAAAAACACCATAGATGGCTTAAAGTTAGCTATTTTATATATACTAGCGGGCCAAACGGGCACGGTGTGTGATGCTTATTTTCTATGTTAATTTATATGTTGAAGATGATTATAAATTTTTTGCATATCTATTTGTTTTATTAATAAACAATTGACTTTTTTAGAAAACAACAAATAATTAAGTCACATAAAGAAGGGTGAAGGCACCCAACAATGGTACGGTATGTCACATGCTTGTTATTGTTTTTAAAAAATTCGATAAAGTTTCATCTTATTTCTTTCTCGAATGTTTCCTTTTATCCATGGCAACAATAGTGAAGTTAAGGTTTGAATAGAAAATTGAATAAAAAAAAACAAACAGAATCAATACAATAAAAATAATGTATGACTTTTACGAAACTTCGCACCAAACAAAATATAATTCATGTATCCTTATTGTGGTTTTTGAATGGTAAAATAGAATGAATGAAAAAGTAAACCCCAAAATTGATATAACAATAACATATCAATTTTATAGTAAGTAACCATTTTCATGTATCCTTAATTAGTTTTAATAACACTGAAAATGTTCTATTGATCACTGAAAACATAAGGAAAATTCAAGAACTTACCATTACAGAAGGAGAAAAGTTGTAGGGGTAACTAATGTGTGCATCTTTGGATGAAAGTATAAATTAAAAAATGAATGAAAAAATTAGTGATGAAAACATGTAGAATTTGACCTTTTTTATTGAAATTAGAAAAACCAAGAAGAATTGAACTACTGCGATGCATGCAAAATCGTGGATGACCAAGAATACCCATGCACCTTCCCGTTTATTTCATCTTTGATCTGTGTATTCTCTGTGGTGCGGCAAAAATTGATGGGCAGTTACTAACAGTTTAATTTTAAAATTTTCTTTTCCTTTACTCTCTATAAGCAAGGAGGGTATTTTTGGAAAGCAAAAAGCCAGCCTAAAATATGTATCCCCTTTATATATTGGTAGAGTTAAGCAAGGAGGGTATTTTTGGAAAGCAAAAAGTCAGCCTAAAATATATATCCCCTTTATATATTGGTAGAGATATATATATTTGGTTCTTACGAAATGACAATTTTTTAAATTTAATTATTACTTAATTTTTATTAAATTTTTATACTTATAAAATTATTATGTATTCAGTTTGGGCACAAGTTATGGTGCATAAGCCATATGTTTATGCACCGTGCATAAATACTCTAGATTGCTTAGTGCATCCCTCAAATTTCTAGCGCACCTCCTCAATTTCTAGCGCACCCCTCAAATTTGTAGGGGATGAACTAGAAATTTGAGGGGTGCGCTAAGTAATCTGAGAGATGTACTAAGCAATTTGGAGATGTAATAAGCAATTTTCATTACTTATGCACGGTGCATAAGGAAAAAGTTTATGCACCATAACCACTCTCTTCAGTTTGAGGCCTTACTAGTTAACTCAACATGTATTTTTGAATGATTTTTTACAAATATGTTAATTAGAACATCATAAAAACTTTCTCCAAAAAAAAGAGCTTGGAATATGATTTTCAGATCATAAATTTTTATTATTTTTATCTTAAACTTTTGCCATTTAAAAAATACACATTTAATTCATATCTCAATAAAACATTTTAAGTTAAATTCTTATTTAATTTTTATTATATTTTGAGTCTCTATTAAAAAATTTCTTACACATAATTTTGATTTATACTAAAAATAAATTTATTTAATTATTATAAAACTCAAAAAAATTTGAATGAGTTTTTATAAACGGATTTAAAATTTTGACAACATTCTAATTTTATGTCTGGATCTGTCCCCTGAAGGGAATAATTTTAATGAACAAAAATGAATATTGAACATCATCATTAGATTCACGAGTGTTTTAAAATAGCCATGACACCCCGAAAATGTCTCTGAATTGTCTAGAAACGTCATTGAAATTACAACGTCGTTTAATTGTAAAATAAATAAACGTAGCGGATAAGGGTATTAATGTCATTTTAGAAGTTTAATTTCAGACACGTTCACGTTCCGACAAACATACCGTCATCGTTTCTTCTCTTTTCTCTTTTTCCGTTTCACAAAAATTTCAACTTCGCAATTCGATTATTCTTCAACAATCATCGATTCTATCTGTGAGTAATTTTTGATTCTCTTACCATTTCTTTAAAACCTTGCCCCTTTTCATTTTCGTTTTGGTTGAATTAATCTTCAATCATTTTCTTAGCTAGATTATTATTATTTTATTTTTTTTGAAAATTTGGTCAATTTCATTGATAATAACATGATCAATAATTTCATTGAATGAATGAATGTCATTTTTACTAAAAAGAATAATTTTTTATATTTTTTTGAGGGGATTTGCTGAATATTCATAAAAATCTATGCTTTAAGTCTCAGAGCAGTTTTTCCCCTAAGATTTTTCTACTGGGTCTCTGAATTTTACAAATATTGACGAAATTAAGGTTAGGCTGTTCAATTTTCCAGTGTAATTGACACGGGTTATTTCTCTTCCTGATGTTTTACCAGGAAGACAAATAACCGTGTCAATTGCGAAATGTGTATATCAAAAACCAATCTTTTATTGTTTGGGTGCCTTTTATTAAGGTTGTATTAAATGGAGAATAAGTTAGAATTGAAACTCTATTGTAGGTATTATTGTTGTAGTGGTAGTTTCATTTCATGTTGGTATTGATGTTTTATAGAAAGGACTTTTGTGCAGAGAAAAATAATATATTGTGCATTGGACCCGTTTTCGATTCTGGTTGAAGGATTCAAGTGGGATTGTTAGAGAGGAGGATGGCTTGTAGGGGTTGCTGGGAATGTCTTTTGAAGCTTTTGAACTTCATATTGACCGTTACTGGTTTGGCGATGGTGGGCTATGGGATTTATTTGCTTGTTGAATTCAGTAAAGCTCCGGATAATTCTGTGTCGTTTTCTTCTGTTAGTAGTGATGATCAAACTCTTGTTCAACTTGGTCGACCCATGCTTTTGGCTTTGCCTCTTTCCAACAATATTTTTGATGATTTGCCCAAGGCTTGGTATGAATGCCGTTCCTCTCTTGCCTGTTTTGGGCGTATTGATTGAGAAATGTGTATTTATTGCTTGTAGAGTGTACAGGAAACAGTTATACCTTTTGTTTTCATTGGTGTTTGCTAAGCTTCATTAAACTAAGTAATTTGTGCTGAAATTAGTGCATGTGCTTATGGTGCAGGGGATTGGTTTCAAATTTATATTAGAATTGTATCGCTGTGATAAAAGCAAAAACTTTTCCAACTTTCTTTGAAAAAAATAATGGCTAAAATGCTTTTAGGTTTTCCTGCTAGATTTACTTAGGTCACAGGAATCAGATGTCTACAGTTACCGTTACGTAAGTGACATGACCTGTAGTTTAAGGTTTCTATTTTTGAGAAGCTATATATGTGGTGATCTGCTAATGCCAATCGATTTTAGTTGGAATCATGCTTCATTTGTTGGTGTAATTGATGCATTACTTATTGTTGCTAGTACCGAAGAAACAAACTTAATGGATTATATTCACTACAAAGTACAAACTGTTACTTTTATATACATCACATACTATTTTATCTTCTGGCTTGCTTACTTACACTGATTGTGTATTTCATGTTTGGCACTTGGCAGGTTTATTTACTTATTCATTGGAGTTGGGGCGGTGATCTTTGTCATTTCTTGTTTTGGCTGTATTGCATCTGTGACACGGAATGGGTGCTGCTTGAGCTGTGTATCCTTCTAGAATGTCTTATTGATATATTTAATGTGTTCATAGTATTTCTACTAATATACAAAAGTACTAGTTGAAGCATCTCTTCCACCTTCTCTACCTCCGCTATGTGTGTGTTTGTGTTTAACTGAGTGCATGTGTTAATCTTATAGGAATTGTTAATTTAGGTTTCCTTAAGCCAACAAAGTATTCATTTTTGGTAGTCTTGCTGATCTTAGTAGAGCTTGGATGTGCAGCCTTTATATTTTTTGACAAAAACTGGAAAGAGGTAAGTTTTCAAAGGCAGTTTATGATATGAAATACTAGAGGTTATAATTATCATCTTATAATTATCTTCTTTTCAGGAAATTCCGAAGGATAAAACAGGAAATTTTGATACGCTATATGGCTTTCTGAGAGAGAACTGGACTATTGTGAAATGGGTTGCCCTTGGGATTGTTATATTTGAGGTAAGCAAGAACTGTTATGATTGAAAATATGCTAAGAACTAATAACTTATATCCTAGACACGTTTGAATTCATGATCTGGAGAATATACCGGTAGTTATCCTAGACCTGCCAGACAACCGAGTTGCTTGATTGTAACCAACATCTTGGTAGTTATTACGCATTTACACCTGAGTCAACTTGTAGTAAATGATTTTTTTGGCCATGCTAATAATAATGTTATATCGATTAAAAGTGAAATTATAAAGATATAGTTCGTAGGGAAGTGTTGAAGAAAGAGCATTTATTAATCTATTCTAAGAGAAAGCATAAAGAAAAGGGAGACAAAATGATGAAGGGAGTACAGATAAGGTTAAAATAGGCATATTTGAGTAATTATGTGGTCTTCAACTTAGAAATTCAAATGTCTCGGAAACACAGGGACTTACCCTTAACATATCTTTTGACTTAATTTTGTATTACTTCGAAATTTCAAAATGTTTTTTTACTATAGTGAAAAAGTCTCCTCTTACCGTACCCTACCTACCTACCTCCAGGATTTTGGAGAGGTGCACAGTAAGATAAAAGATTTTATACATGTGTTATGTGAATGTGACGTGTTGATTGTATGCTCATGGAATTGTAGGCTCTTCTTTTCATCTTAGCACTTATTGTTCGGGCTGCAAATAGGCCAGCAGATTACGATAGCGATGAAGAGTTCATTAATCCAAGGCAGCAAGCCCGCCAGCCTTTGCTCAACAGACCAGCAGGCCCTGCACCAGGTGTACCAGCTACTGGCACAGTTGATCCACGTTCCAGCAGAAATGATGCATGGAGTGCAAGGATGAGAGAGAAGGTGCAGTCTTTTGTCTCTGTAGTGCACTTTGTTTATTATTCCTGTGTTGGGAATTTTTAATTTGACTGTCGTAAGTCTTAACTTAGCAGTGCTATTATAATCAGTGGACAACGGTGAAGCCCTTTGGTTTTGGGCCAAGGAGGTTTATGATTCACTTTTATTTTGTATTTTTAAATGTAAATGTGGCTGCAATTTATATAGGGATTAGTTTGTCCTTAGACTCTGATACCATATTATAAGTTTTATGCCCAACTCAACCCCAAAAGTAGCTCAAGAGGCGAGGATTGACCTATAAATACAACTTTTTCCATTTGTTGGATATCAATAGTTAGTATAGGCCACATGGTACCCGTGTCGAATTAAGTATCTGAGCTTCACAATGAGACATTGTGAAGTATCTTGATCATTCCGTTAGCTTCATGTCTTAAATGAGTGGCCAAACCTGATTGTACGGTGTTCCTCTTGTGTCATGTAAAGCATGATATCCTTTTCGCGTTGGTATTTCACATTAACTGTCTACCTGTACTCTTTAGTGTAGATTTACTATTTACATAACTATGTTTAGGTGTTAGGACCATCTCTGATTATTGCAAGAGATTATTAAATATGTCACATGATTATTCTTGTTTTGTAAAATGATTATTGCATTGTGTATATGACTATCTAACACCAATGTTGCTCCTTCTGCAGTATGGGTTGGATACGTCGGAATTCACATACAATCCATCCGAGTCACACAGGTTCCAGCAAGTAAACGCACAGCCAACTGAAGAGAGAAGCCGTTGTACCATAATGTGATCACTCGCAAAGTCACAGCTGAATTTCGAAGATTGTTATTGTGGGCAATGAAGTTGAGGCTAGAAGTTTCAGAAAAATGTCTTTTGCTTAATTTGTATATTGTTCAATCAACTGGATTTCCATAACTTTTTTTCGATTACATGAATACACATCTTCATTTTGTTGTGTGTAACATTCTGTTGGGTGAGAAATCTGTCATAGTTTAGAGGAGTAAATGAAGTTGTTAACCGTAATGTTGTCAGTATTTTGGGGTGAAAACCGGTGCTTTATATCGCCCTAAATTTGAGTCTGATGTATCTATGTGATGCTACTCCCACACCAATTAAACTACATCACCTGCATTCTGGTGTTCTTTTGTGTGCTGAAGTCTAGTGGCAATAATCATGTTTGGTGTGTGAGATGTAACGTGTAATACATGATAAAAACAAGTGATTAAACTTTTTTGTAAGTATTTCATATTGCCAAGATAAGATTTATTAAGAAAGTTGCTTTCACTTATCCATCCATCCCTTAATTCTTGTTTTGCCAAAAGTTTTTAACATTGTTTATTGTATTTGTTCAGTTAACTTAACAGTATTTAAAGTTGAAACAAAGAGAGTTGTTATTCCCCTACACCAACTTGTTTGTCCATTTGACATAAAACAGATTAGATTAAGATGGATGAATGCTTTCAAAACTATTACCTATAGTGCTCTAGCCTAACCCTACATTCATGGCCTCACGTTCTCAAATCATCATTCAACTTTGAGGGTCAATTTAATAAAACAAATATACTAAGTTGTCAATTCTACATCTGTTTTAGCATGGAAGGAATAGGAAAAAAAATATTAAAAAAATAGAAAAGAATATTGTCTACCTACCTACTCTATAGCCTATGGCTGTTAATGGATCTTAATTAATTGCACTCTGGCCGTCTCTAAGACGCGGCTTGAGTGGTTGAGCCGAGACATTCGAAGAAGTTTGAGAATTTACGTCTAGAGTTCAAACTTTGATTACTAACGTAAAATACTAGCAAATAACATTTGATTTGGTTATAAAGAAATTGCAGTCTGGTTAGTGGCCTATTTGAGCTAATCATCCACTTATTAAGATCTCAAATCTGGTTCTTTTTTTATACTATTAGATAGTTTCTGTTTTGGTTTCTGCTGATGTATTCACTTCTGCATTTTGTGGCTGCAGTTAATTCTGCAACTATAGTATATACTAGTTTCTGCATTATCTGTCTAAATAACAATACTACAATAGTAATACCATTTGGATTATTTTATGATTTGCACTAATATTTTTCATTAGCTAGTTACTTGTGGAACGTGAAAAATAATATAGTATATCGTCTGTTCTGATCGCTATGAATATGTTGTTCAAGTGATGTCGGACTATCATTTCAATGGTAAAAGTTTGAGTTTATAATTTTAAGAGACAAAATTCAAATTCGACCTGGAATAACAGTAATATGGTGTACCACAATTATCAATAATAATCGCTATAAATATATATGGAACAAAATACCGAATATTCATCGGTTAAGGTGACTGCTGATGTATTAACATCTATGTTTGTGGCTGTAATGAATCTGCTAATGAAGTAGATATTAGTTTGTGCACTATTGTTCTAAAGTAATAGAAAAAATGGCCATTTGCATTATTATATAGTTTTAACTTCTTTTTTTAACTAGCTAAGAACAGTTTTGTTTTTTGAGCACTAGCTCACTGATTTATCTTGTAAAAATCTCTCTTTCTTTGTTAAAAGTGAGATTTACATAATTTACTTTTGAGTTTTACCCAATATTTAAAAAACAAATTCTAAACCGGCTGATTCAACCGATTGAACTAGGATCAGCTAGTTCATTGATTGATTTGATCTCGATTGTACCGGCTTCTGGTTCTGGACAAACTTTAGTTGTTGAGAGTATGTTTTCCTGTGTTTTATTATCAGAATGTTGGGGTGTGTGAGGACCAATAGTATTCTATATATATATATATATATATATATATATATATATATATATATACTATGAAAGTTGTGGTTGTGGATATCTTGCTGATATTTTCATGCATGACACACATTTTTGTCTGTCCTTTTATTAGGATCTCCTTTCTATTGTGCATTTAAACAATTACATCTTTTCAAATACAAAAAGTTAAAACTGTTTTATTAATTGTTACAATCTGAGAGTGCATATTAGGTAGTTACTTATATATATTAACAAACAGATAGTGGTTAAAAGTTGTAAGCTTCCATGTTTAAGAGCTTGAGCTTTGAAAGTAGGCCACAATACAAAGTACTTTCACTGCAGTTATAGTATTTTGATTTATGCAGAATGAAATCAAAGCAAGGAAAACGCTCAGAGGTAAGCTTTAACATGTATAGTAAACTTCTATGAGGATATATGAGTCCTTTTCCTTATATCCTGTTCATCATTGAAAATATACTAAAATGTATATTATGCATCTGTCTTATTATTTGCATGTTTGAATTTGTCGTGAGTTTCACAGAATCACGGTGTAAGTTTTATTCATTTATAAATATTTGATGCATTTTCGTAAAACCTTGTAATTTGGTTTGATTTTATAGGTGTTTTGGCCCTCCACAGTGATGAAGAAATGGTTGAATATAAAGCAAAAGGTGTATGATTTTAGTGAAGATGAAGCTGACACTGACACTGAAACTGAAACTGAGAGTGAAGATGATGGTATGTGCTTCACTATATATGTACTATGGAATATAGATTCTTCTTCCTGTTTAGATTCATTGTTTGTGTTTTAGACCATGTCAATGCTTTGAATTAGTTTTATACCCCTTCTTTGCCATAATAATAGTCACACTTTGCAAACAAAATTGTCCCAACATAAAGAGTGGGAGTGAAGCTGAAATTGTTCCTTGGAAAAGAAATAGGAAGTTTGAACTTTGAAGTCATGTTAATATGTTGCCAACCAAGAAAGTGTGTGAAATTAACATAACTGTATTGTAAATTCAAATGATTGACTGTTTTTGATATACCTGATGAAGTCACAGAGTTAAAAATCACTATAGTATTGTTTGATATTTGTTACTATTCAGATAGGTCTTGTAAGGATAAGGACTACAAAACGAGACGGCATAGAAGAGGAAAATCAGAAACTTTGCGCGCTCAATACATAAATACGAAGGAAGTGAGGTCTGATGTTTATTTGATTATGTAACATGTTTATCATTAAGTTTTAAGGATATTATTTAATGAAATTCATTATAAATGGTTAACTTTCAGGGTAACAATTGGCACATGGAATGTTGCAGGAATAGTTCCATGTATTGATCTTGAAATTGAGGATTGGCTTTGTACTCAAAAACCAGCAGATATTTACATTATTGGGTAAGTAAGTAAGTAAGTAGTTGCTTAATCCATGTGATTGATTACATAAGAGTTAGAGAAAAATATTTTGAAGTTTTCAATGACTGCAAATATGTCCCACATCGCCAAGCTCATAGGCAAGATATGTTTCAGGTCATTATAAATAGCTGAATTTGATGCATTGAAAAGCATCTTTGCGCTTGGGGCAATGACGCAGCTAATGAGGTTCTAACCGAGGCGCGTCTATTGCTGGTTGAAAACTATTTCCAAACCCCCTCTTAGGCCTGAGTTCTGCTTAGGCCTTCGAGAATTTCTGGAAGGGCTCCCCTAGGGGTAAAGCCCTACAATTAAATTTCAATTTATTTATTTTGTATGCTAAGTTAAATGTTGATGTGATTTCTTAACAACAGTTTTCAAGAGGTAGTTCCATTGAATGCTGGAAATGTATTTGGATCAGAAGATATTAAACCAATCTCAAAATGGGAATCAATCATTAGAAGAACTCTAAACAAATCTTCTGAACATGAAACTAAACCGAAAAGCTACAGTGCCCCTCATTCTCCGGTTACAACAAATTTTGCTTCTAGCATACTAATAAATCCGGATATGGTGGATGAGGACTATATAGGAACTTTAGACAGTGATGATGAGATAAAAAAGGTGGAAGATCTATATGATATTGATCTTCAAACTATACTTGATTGGCCTGAACGTCCATTAGATGGAATCCACAGTCTTGTTTCGATTCCAAAATTGCGAAGAATACTAAGCAGCTCGGACGTATTTGGATCTAACTTGATAGATAATGCTTCCTTGTATGGTTATGGAATGAAAGGTTCACACCAAAGTTCTGGAAATTTGAGTTTGTTATTGAAAGAGCAACAACAGGAAACGGTGCCTCAAGTATTTCATTCCCTTTATGGTGTATCTGACTTGTTATCTGATGAAGAAAATGATACTTTCTATGAATTACCTAATAAGATTACTACTAATGGAATAGTTAGTGTGAAATCACATGCGAAGTATGTTAGGATTGTGAGTAAGCAAATGGTAGGAATATATGTGTCTGTTTGGGTGCAAAGGAAGCTGAGAAGACACATTCATCATTTGAAAGTTTCTCAAGTTGGAGTTGGTCTTATGGGCTACATGGGAAATAAGGTAGGTAACTCATATTTTCATTCACTACATGAGATTTCAAATACATAGTTACATTACAAATTATCTAATCTTAATTCAACGACTAAAATCCATCGATGAAAACATATCAAATCCGCAATTTTATATGTTGATCGTAAGAAGACTCAATAAATGTGTCCATTTAGAAAATGTGCTAACAGATTATCACTGATGCAGGGATCTGTTTCGGTTAGCATGTCTGTCTTTCAGTCGCGCATGTGCTTTGTCTGTTCCCATTTGGCTTCTGGTCAAAAAGATGGAGCGGAACAAAGACGAAACTCAGATGTTCATGAAATTCTACAACGCACTCGTTTCTCATCAACCTTTGATATAGATCAACCACAGACAATCGCATTACATGAGTAAGCAAGTTTTGATTTACTTTAAAAGTATCGTTGACAATCATTTTATGAGCTTAATTAACAAAAGCAAATAACTTCAAGAAAAATGTACAAAGGATAAATAACTTCAAAATTATTTGCTAACAGTCAGATGTTTTGGTTTGGCGATTTGAATTACCGTATCAATATGTCGGATGGAGAAGTTCGGAAGCTAGTAGATTTAAAGAAATGGGATAAACTCATGAATTATGATCAGGTGAGAATTATAAAACTTAGACCAAACTACCAGTCTGCAATATGGTGTTCAAAAAACTTGGATTCAGATTTTAATCTACATTTGATTGTTATCAAATATCAGTGATGCTTCAGAATTTCTAACTGGATCACTTTATTTGCAGCTAAGCAATGAATTATGTAATGGACATGTATTTGAGGGATGGAAAGAGGGAATGATAAACTTTCCACCCACATACAAGTATGAATTTAACTCTGATAAATATGCTGGGGAGGACACACAAGAAGGTGAAAAAAAGAGATCTCCAGCATGGTAAGTGCATGCATGCCTATGAATGTTTTTTTTTCACCGCCAATATCCGGTCTACTGGACTGACTAATATGGTTTGGGGCAAGTTATGCCATCAAGTGGTTCCAATGTCCTCGCAGTTGCGGGGGATTGAACTGTGACCTCCCTACCAAATTCAGCGTCAATTAGATAGTTATTAATGTGTAAGATTATGCAGGTGTGATCGCATATTGTGGCTAGGAAAAGGAATAAAGCAACTTCAATATCAGTGTGCTGAAAATAAACTCTCAGATCATAGACCAGTTAGTTCAATCTTCTTAGTTGATGTTGAAGTAATTGATCACCGGAAGCTGCGACGTGCTATAAATTTCGCAAGTGCAGTTGTATATCCAGAGATTTTCCTTAACAAGGTTGAGGACTTGTCATATTACATACCAAACAAAGTTTAAGGTATAGCAACATATGAGAAGGACAGTAGACATTTACTTACAGTCACTTTAAGACTTGTAAAGTTTTCTGTTACATTAGATTCACTTGTAAAGAATAAAGGGTTCTATCTACAACACTTGGAACCCTCTTGTATTTCAATACAATCAAGATTTTTTATTTTGTTTTTTGATTTGTATTTGTTAATGGGAACACTTAAGATTTCTTCTCCATCAATCTTTATGCTCTTTCATTTATATTCTATTTTCACTATTTCATATTTCCTTTTTTTTTTCCGATTAATTTTTTTTTGAAGAAAATTAGTCAACATAACAGTTGAGCCACAAACTATGTCAATTTGCATCCATCCTCAATCTCAGTCCAACTTTGTCACTGAATTGATCTACCAAGTGGATCATTGTCACTGTCTGGTCCTTGTGCTCAATGCAAAAATATGGCATAAGATTTTCATCACAAATCAGAAAACACACTGAAACAAACTCAAATAAGTTTCACAGGATTTTTAGGCATCAGTTCTCGAAGGTGATATATCATCAAATAAAATTCAGATGCAAATTACCCATTTACACAATTCAAATTCATCATATGCACATTCATAATTTAAATATCAATTTCAAAACTGTAAGCAATTGTATCACAAGTAATCATAACAGACAACATTCAATTAATAATTGTTACTACTGAGTAGAATTCATAACATCTTCCATCAGACTAAGTTATCATTTGAAACATCATCAAATTTTTATATGTGACAATGTTCATAAATAAAGTTTCTCTAAATATCAATAATAGGTAAATGTTGAACAGTGCCCTTGGGGCACACTCTATATCAATATAGTACCCATAAAAGCACCACATCAATAAAGGTTTCATTGTGAAACTTCATCTCATAACAAAAATCCTTGTCAACTACAAGTCATATAAGCATAGACCTTCATAAAACATAACAAAACATTTTCAAAATATATTATGGGCATCAGTTCTCCAAGGTGATATAAACATCAATGAAATTCAGATGCAAATTACCCATTTACACAAATTTAGATTCATCATCTGCCCATTAATAATGTTCATCACATAAATACAAAAAATCATAAATAATTGATAAAAAACAATCTTCAAAATAACCTAGTAGAAAAAAGGGAATGAGAATATTATAGGAAATAAGTATAAGTATTAGAATTAATCTATTTCAAATATTAGTTTCATGTCATTTTACCTTTTTAGCTCTTTTGGATGTATTTAATAAGGTTTTGTCCTATTGAAAATCAATCAACCATTCTAACAAACACCTTCTCATCTAAAATTTTCCCTCAATACTAACCTTACAAAGATCTCATCGATACTAGCATAGAATCTGGTACAAATGAGATCATTATAAATATAATATTGGAGAGAATTTTAGAGAAAATATATTTGTTAAAAATGGTTGATTGATTGATTTTTAAATAAAGACAAAGCCTTTCTTATACATCCATCTAAAAAGGTAGAATGACATAACATGGAACTAATACCGTAGTATTTAAAATAGACTACAACTAATACTTATTTCCTATAATAGAGAATTCAAGAAAGCGATCAGAACCTATCGGGATTCATGAATAACATCAAATAGTAATATCAGAGGATTGACAGACAAATGAATTTTATCATCACCTCGCTTTTCTTTTTCATTCCCTCTTTTTAGTAACTCAAATTCAATAATTCATCAATTGAAATAAATAATTTTATAAAAAAAGTAGCAAAAAAGATGAATTTTAAGAGCTCAGAACTTCTTAGAGGATTGCGCCATCATCGTCAAGCCATAACAAGATTCGCTCGGCACAATTTGTTTCATCAAGGCTAACTAAATTACTACTTTTCTAAAACAATTGAAAAAATTTGCTCAATATTTCATCTTCTAATTGAAGATCACAAACTGAATATTAAAAAAAAAAAAAAAAAATATATATATATATATAGAGAGAGAGAGAGAGAGAGAGAGAGAGAGAGAGAGAACAGAATAGAATATAAAATGCTCAAAGGAACAAGTGACGGGGATGAATTAGCTAGAGGCTGAATTGCTTCAGATAGAGAAGAAGTTGAATTTGGCGATTAGTATTTATAGGTTTAAATTAGGGTTTATCAATTTTAGGGTTCGGCACTGACTGAAGCAAATATCAAGGTAGAAGCAATTTTTTCCGAAGAACAAATTTTAGGGTTTGGCTTTTATTTATAGGTTATGAATTAGGGCTTTTATCAGTTTTAGGCAAGACATGGGCTAGGATTTATGAGGCCCAATTTTAGTCAATTCCTTTCCTGGAAAAATTGTCCTCCCACCCTTATATATAATCTTCCACCCCTACATTACTTGATAATCCTATTTTATCCTTTTTCAATATTAAACATTTTATATTATTGTTTTTATTATTCATTTCAACATTTTCGGATAGACGACTCATCCCCATAATTTATTGTTCCAGTAACGTCCATATTTGTTCCAGTGTAATAAATTTTTCGATTTTCTCAATCTAAACATCGTTCCGGTTTGATAAACTATACCGGAACACAATTAAAAGTGTTCTGGTTTAGTTAATTTTTTCAGAAATTTTTATCGGTATATTGTTCAAAAATGTTCCGGTTTGTTACCTACCAATATACGTTAAAAAGTGCTGCGAAATGAGGGATGAAATTTGGTCTATTTCTCCCTATAATTGTTTGTACAGGTGTAAGCAGATCGAGTTGGATCGGTTTTGAGTGAATCTAATATCTGAACCAATGAACTTTCAATTGGTTCAGTTTAGATCGGTTTGGTTCGATTTTAAAAAGTGAATCCAATCTAAACTAGTCGGTTTGGATCAGATATTATACTCGGTTTGCATCATTTTGTTTTTCGATATAATATATGCTATTATTTTCAAACGATATATTTCAAGCTCAATTTTTCAAACGACGTACAATAATAACATAAACCAAATAAACAATAATATATTTTTGAATTACAAAATACAACACATAGCTAGAATAAAATTTATCATCTAATTCAAAATACAGCAGCAGCTGCCGGTGCCGGTGAGCAAAGTGAGATAAAGCAAAGTGGGTGCGTGAAACGAATCTAGGGCTTCTATGGTTGGAGAGATGTATTTTGCTTGTGCTTGTTCTGCGTGTTTTGTTTTACGTGTTCTGCCAAAGTGAATGTAGTTTGGGTCTGTTCAAAACTACATTATAAGATGGGCTATTAGTTTGGGCCTGTTTTGTTTATGAGCTCAATGGGCTATTATAAGATGATCAGTTAAGTTCATCAGTTCCGTGGATTAGAAAAATGAAAATCGAGAACCGATCCAAACCACTTCGATTCTCATCGGTTCGGTTTTTTATCCGAACCAAAAATAGTTGGTTTTTTTCGGGTTGGATCAGTTTGGATCTTTGATTTCATTGGTTTTTTTTCGATCCACTTACATCCCTAGTTGTTTGTATGTCTTTTACTCTCTTTTGGGATTGTATTGTATCATGAATGATTTTGTTTTGTAATGCACTGTATTATACAAGATTACTTTTTAGATTCAATAACTAATTTTGGTGATTATATATTTGTTCCAATGTAATTTTGTGGTTCATTTCATTTGTAGTGGAGATGCCAAATGTTCTGGCTGCAGTTTGCAAATCGCAATGTTCAAATAGTATTTCGGTGGTACAAAGTTTAGGTAACAAACTGGAATAGTTGAAAAGTGTTCCAGCAACAATATTTTTGAAAAATTAACCAAATCAGGAGAAATATGGGCGTTATTGGAACAGTAAATTGTGGGGATGAATGATGTATCCGAAAAAGTTGAAATGAATAATAAAAATAATAATGTAAAAATTTAATAATAAACTAAAATAAGATTATCAGGTGGTTTGTAGGGTGAAAGGTTAAGTGTAGGGGTAAGAGGGTAATTTTTCCATCGAAATCCAAAGATCTAAGAACTATTATGTGTTTGACTAGCTAAGGAGACAAATTATCCTGCATTTTTTTTACCTCTCTTGCATTTTTTTTTATAAGTTTGGTCTTTAGTATAAGTATTTACCATTTATTTACATTACAATGAAATTTTGGAAGATTGACTTGCTTTCTATTTGTTATTGTATTTTGTACAAAAGGATCCTATTTAATTCACTTTTTCGTACTTTGGAGGATACTGAACTTTTTTATATTTGAAAAATGTGTCAGAGATTATTCCCGAAATAGATAATAATTGATAGAATAATCCTTGATTATAATTGCCGATATGAGTACTACATTCAACATTAAATTTGTAGTTGGTAGTAAAACACCTATTCAACCCACACTTTTGGCACCCATGAATTTAAAAAGTCTACATACATTTGTTGTGTAATAGTCAACTTTTTTTTTATGTCATATTAGCAAAAAAGTCAACAGAAAAGATGAATGATAAAATTTTCATATTACAACGAATAATCAATAAAAAGTTAGAGTTAAATCAAAATTTACCCAAACAGAAAACTATTAACTCTATTCATAAATTAATAAAAAGTACAACCGAGTGATTTTGTTGTCCTTATTCTATCAACAAATTTTGTGGTATATTACTTTGACAAATTTTGTAGTCCTTTTTGTACCAACAGTTCTTGTAGTTAGGATTATTTTTTTTATTGCATCTTGTAGTTAGGATTGCCCAAGCTAATATATAAGAGTCACGATCCGTTCATACTTGGTGTTAAACTACAAACTAAACTAAGCTTGAGAGGGGATTAAAACTATTGATAACAAATTCGCCCCGAATTCAAAATTTCTGCCTTCTTCTATGAATTAGAGGGTGAAAATAAAAATAAAAATAATTAACAAGAATATATTATACTAGTACTAGTACATTTTGCGGCAGTTTGTTGCTGTGACTAAAATACTAAATGAATATTGTTTTCATGGTTTGCAAAGTACCTCATGGTGCTTATTTATTCCAATGGTTGACTCAAACCACCACGAAATACCTATCGGCGCTTCAAAGTGCAGCAGTTGCAAGCTCGCTGTAAATGATATTTTGAGACGATTTTAACTGCCGCAATTATCAAAATTAACTGTTGCAGACTTGCAGCTAACTTTTTTTATATAGTCAATGTTTGATTAATTGAACCTTCACCTAGAAGCTACTGTCCTACCAAGCACTCGAAGAGAAAAATCAAAAAGTCACCATTTACTTTATTTGTTAATTGTTTCTAAAAACTGTGATTGATTACTTCTGTATTTCACTTACGATTATCCACTGATATCAATTGATCCGTTCCAACATATTGTATACCATATATTAGTAGCATATAAGAAATTATTTGTTTATTTTTTGCTTCTGATATTCATGTTTCTGTTACCGGCTGGATTATTGTCGACATTGGAATTAAGAATTCAACACACAGTCATATGATGAGAATACAAGGAAGGAATTACGGATCAATTTGAGTTGTACCAAAAGTTTTTTACCGACATTAGTGGCCTCACTTTCTCAAATCATCATTAAGTTTTGTGGATCAATTTAATAAAATTGTAAAAAATAACAAGTCATTAAAAACACACACATAAAATGGATCAGGAATCGGAATTAGAACCCTGGTCACAAACGTCCGACTTCGGCCTAGCAATATTGATATTTTCTGTCAGTTGAACTAGAATTTATGAACTCAACTAAGTTTTAGCATTGACAAATAGAAAAAAGATAAGAAAAAAAATAACCACATGCACGCTAGAATAGTAGTCTCCGAAACATAGTTTAATTGGTTGAACTAAGACACCTGAACTAGTATATATATGGGTTATTAAAATTAGACAAAATAATTGTGTTTGATTTGAAATTTAAAATATAAATGATTTAAATATTTAATGATGATTTGTTGAAAATATAATATGAATTTATCAATCTTAAATCAATAATCGAGATTAACTTTGTACACTTGTTTTTTTGAATTGCATTGGATTTGAATCCAATTTTGAGAAGATAGGTACGAAATTTAAACTTTGTTTCAACATTTAGCAACTTCTTAACATTTGCTTTTTAAAAAGTGCACGCCTATTGTAGCAAATCATCCATTTATTAAAGTCTGGTTATTATTTAATTATATTATAAGATCATTTTACTTGTTATGGAAACTTCTCCTTTGTGGGGATCATTACCAAATATTGCACACTTTTGATTTATACGTATCTTTTAGTTGGCAGTCGACATCAGTTTCTATTTTGGTTTCTGCTGATGTATTCACTAATGCATTTTGTGGTAGCAGTTAATTCTGCTACTGTATAGTACATATTAGTTTTTGCATTATTGTTTTAAAATACCTATTTGGATTATTTTATAATTTATATTTAAAAAATTTGTTATTAGCTAGTTGCTTGCCTGAATGTGAAAAAAATTAATATATATCAACTATCAAGTATATATTTTTATAATTGGATTTGGTATGTTTATTTTGTGACTGATGATGTATTATCGTCTACATTTTGTGGCTGTAGTGATTCTGCTAATGAAGTAGATATTAGTTTGTGCATTATTTTTCAAAATTAATAGGAAAAAATGGCCATTTGGACTATTTATAATTTTAACTATTTTTTTAATTAGCTAGTTGTTTGACAGGCCAAATATGAAAAACAATATAATTTTTTTGTTGTTGCTAATGAACAGTTATGTTTTTTTTGGCATTGGCTCACTGATTTATCTTTTAGAAATCTCTCTTGAAAGTGATATACATTGGTTGGCCATCCTGTTGGCTATATTTAGATTGATGGAAAGTGGTGGAATATAATGAAATTGAGTGATCGAGATGGAGTTAGATTTCATTGAATTTTACACAATGTTTTAAAAAATGAATGAGCCGAGAACTAGCTAGCACGCTAATTGGTTTGATCTCAGTTGAACTGAATTGAACCGGGAAATAGCCATTGGTTCATCCCATTTTAATCTTTTAGATTAAACTTTGGTTAAAATGTCCGTGTGAGTTTAACTCAGTTGATAAGAACATTGTATTTTATATGAAGGAGTCGGAGTTGAAACTTCTGACGCTCCACTTATTCACCTTTAAAAGGTGAAATTCTAACTACTAGGATGTTTGACCACAAAAAAAAGAAACAGTGGT
The DNA here is from genome assembly GCA_951804385.1 of Trifolium dubium. Taxonomy (NCBI): domain Eukaryota; kingdom Viridiplantae; phylum Streptophyta; class Magnoliopsida; order Fabales; family Fabaceae; genus Trifolium; species Trifolium dubium. The sequence goes on along the minus strand of OX638063.1, from coordinate 48,416,043 downwards.
TAAAACAATTGAACCATAAACCATAGGTATCACCTATTTGGATTTAGGCCACAATATGTATTCATGAATTTTATTATCAGAATGTGAGGACAAGTAGTACTTTATTTATATATACCTTATGAAATTTGTGGTTGTGGATATCTTTGCTGATATTGTCAAGTCACATATTTGTCTGTCCTTTTCTATTATACTCCATTAGGATCTCCTTTTCATAGTGCATGCAGATTACTCCAACAATTTGTCTTATTAACAAACCAGATAGTACCTAAAAGTTGTGATCTTGTTACATATTTAAGAGCTAGCTTGAGCTTTGAAATTAAGGCACAGTAGTACACAAGTACTTTTTGAGTTCAATTTCAGTCATATATAGTATTTTGACTTAATGAACAATGAAAGAAAAGAAAGGAAAACGTTCAGAGGTACAAGCTTTGACAATATATGTTTTGTAAACTTCTATTCTATGTAAATATTAGCTGCATTTTCTTAAAACCTTGCAATTTGGTTTGATTGTATAGGTGTTTTGGCCCTCCACAGTGATGAAGAAATGGTTGAATATAAAGCAAAAGGTCTATGATTTTAGCGAAGATGAAGCTGACACTGAAACTGAAACTGAGAGTGAAGATGATGGTATGTGCTTCACTATATATGTACAATGGAATATAAATTCTTCATCCTGTTTAATTAGAATATATAGTTTTTTAATGAAATATTCTGTTTTGATTAAGAAAGAATCATGAACCAGAATAAGTATCTGTTAGTGTTTCATTTCATGGTTTTGCTTACAATTTACAAAGAAGAAATTTCAAAATTAATATTTTTGTATATACCTTTACAAGCTTTCATGTCATGTTTTTGTACACAAGCTTTCATTCATGTTTAATGAGTATAGTAAGTATTCATTCATAATTTTTTGTGCATTATTTTGTGTGCCAGAGTCAATGCTTTGCTGCAGCCTATTTTATATTTCCAGTGTCTCATAATGATTGTCACACTTACAAAAAACATTTTCTAAAATAATTTTTTTATCAAAAAACTAGCATTTCTAATATACTAATCACGGACACAAATACATACGTTGAACGCAATACAACACAGGTCGACTTTCATTCATACAGAGTAATGATTAAAGAAAATTATATAATTCAATATAATCATGTGTATTAGTATTGTGTCGGACACGCTAAAGAGTGCCTGTGCATCATAGGTCATATATATAAAGATCGAAGAATGGAGGTGTATGAACATAATCTAAAAAAAAAAGCAATCCATATTTCCATGTCAAACATTAAGCAATACTTTATTCCTTTGCTCTTAAATTTATTGGTTAAATTTATTTAAATTGTCTTACTGTGTGCATATGTACTTTTTGCTCTTAAGTTAAGGACCTTGCTTAGGAGGAAGTTTGAAGTAATGTTAATGTGTTACTAACCAATAAGTATATGAAATTAATATGACTATTCTGTTAAATTCATAAGATTGACTGTTTGATATTTAAAATTCAGATGTATCTTGTAAGGACTATAATAAGATGAGACGACACAGAAGAGGAAAATCAGAAACTCTACGTGCTCAATACATAAATACGAAGGAAGTGAGGTCTGATGTTAATCTGATTATGTTTCATGTCATCATTAACTTTAAAGGATATTAATTAATGAAATTAATTATAAATGTTTAATTTTCAGTGTAACAATTGGCACTTGGAATGTTGCTGGAGTAGTTCCATGTAATGATCTTGAAATTGAGGATTGGCTTTGTACTCAAAAACCAGCAGATATTTACATTATTGGGTAAGTAAGTAGTTGCTTAATCCATGTTTCATTGTTTCAAGTTTTCTTATTTTTGAAGTTTTCAATTACTGCAATCAATGTCCCACATCGCCAAAGTCATAAATAACATGTGTTTCAAGTTATTATAAATAGCTGAGTTTAACATATTTGAAAGCATCTTTCGCTTGGGGCAATGACGCAGCTAATGAGGTTCTAACCGAGGCGCGTCTATTGCTGGTTGAAAACTATTTCCAAACCCCCTCTTAGGCCTGAGTTCTGCTTAGCCCTTCGAGAATTTCTAGAAGGGCTCCCCTAGGGGTAAAGCCCTACAATTATAGTTCAATGTATTTTACTGTATTGAGTCTTTATATTAAGTGTTAATTCATTCTCATTTGTTTATCTAAACAGTTTTCAAGAGGTAGTTCCATTGAATGCTGGAAATGTATTGGGAGCCGAGGATAATAAACCCATTTCAAAATGGGAAGAAATCATAAGAAGAACTCTAAACAAATCATTTGAACATGATATTGTGGATGAAGACTATTTTGGAACTTTAGACATTAATGATGATGAAATAAAAAAGAAGGAAGAGATAAAAAGTATAATTGGTATAGAAAATAATATTGAATTGAGGAAAATCTATGATATTGATCTTCAAACTATACTTGATTGGCCTGAACTTCCATTAGATGCAATACATCATGTTGATCCAAATCCGAAACTGCGCAGAAGCGCCTCAGATAGTGCTTCCTTGTATGGTTATGGAATGAAACGTTCACACCGAAGTTCTGGAAATTTGAATTTGTTATGGAGAGAAAATCAACAGGAAATGGTGCCTCGAGTATTTGATTCCCTTGTTGATGTATCTGGCGAAGAAAATGATACATTTTTAGAATTACCTATTGACAAAGAAGATGTTAATGGAATATGTAGTGTGAAATCACATGCTAAGTATGTTAGAATTGTGAGTAAACAAATGGTAGGAATTTATGTATCTGTTTGGGTTCAAAGGAAGCTGAGAAGACACATTCATCATTTGAAAGTTTCTCAAGTTGGAGTTGGTCTTATGGGCTACATGGGAAACAAGGTAACTCATATTTTCATTCACTACATGAGATTTCTTATACATAGTTAGATTTCAAACTATCTAATCTTAATTCAACGATTAAAATCTATCGATGAAAACATATCAAATCCGCAACTTTATATGTTGATCGTAAGAAGACTCGATATATGTGTCCATTTAGTAAATGTGGTAACAGATTATCACTGATGCTTGCAGGGGTCTGTTTCAGTTAGCATGTCTGTCTTTCAGTCGCGCATGTGTTTTGTTTGTTCCCATTTAGCTTCGGGTCAGAAAGATGGAGCGGAACAAAGACGAAACTCAGATGTTCATGAAATTGTACAACGCACATGTTTCTCATCGGTCTTGGATAAAGATCAACCACAAACAATTCCATCGCACGAGTAAGCAAGTTTAGCTTTACGAACTGTTATCATTTAAAATCATATTTTGTTTATGGATAGATGACCGTTAGTAAGTTAGTGGTTTTGTTAGTTTTTAATGGTTTGAACCCTAAACCTCCCGCTTAAAATCTCTTCAGAGTCCCGTAGCTCACCAACCGGGCTGTCTACTTGGGACTGCAATCATCTTATTTACTGCATGTTTTTTGAGTGAGAAATATTGCCTATCAGTATTGTGAATGATGAAGATATGATCTTGGATTCACTGACGGGTTGCTTTCTGCTAACAGTCAAATTTTCTGGTTTGGTGATTTGAATTATCGTATCAATATGTCGGATGGCGAGGTTCGGAAGCTAGTATCTCTGAAGAAGTGGGATGAACTCATGGATCATGATCAGGTAAGAATTATGAAACTTAGACTCAACTATTGGTCTCCAATATGGTGTTCAAATTCTCATCAAGGCTAAGCATAGAGTTGCCAAAGGATTGCAACAAGTGCTTCTCCAAACTTTCATTAGTGATCTACATTTGATTATGATTAGATTTTTATATGCATCCAACATTATTATTGGACTTGATATATCAATAATTTAGTGTACCAGTAGCTTGAATATATAGATTTTTGTGTCATATATCTTATTAGATATTTATATACGTCTAATTCATCCTTACAAAATCAGTTTGTAATGTGTTATTTAGATTTTTCCTAAGTCATACTTAGGATTCTATTATTTTCACTCTATTTGCAGCTAAGCAATGAATTATGTAATGGACATGTATTTGAGGGATGGAAAGAGGGGTTGATAAACTTTCCACCAACATACAAGTATGAATTTAACTCTGATAAATATGCTGGTGAGGACACACAAGATGGTGAAAAAAAGAGATCTCCAGCATGGTAAGTGCATGCCTATGAATGTTTTCTTAGTGCAAATTAGACAGTTATTAATGTGTAAGATTATGCAGGTGTGATCGCATATTGTGGCTAGGAAAAGGAATAAAGCAAATTCAGTATCAATGTGCTGAAAATAAACTCTCTGATCATCGACCAGTTAGTTCAATTTTTATGGTTGATGTTGAAGTAATTGATCAACGGAAGCTGCGACGAGCTATAAATTTCGCAAGTGCAGTTGTACATCCGGAGATTTTCCTTCAAGATGATGGAGACTTGTCATTTTAGATACATGGCAAAAGATTGTTGTATAATACTATTCCCAGGTATCTAATTAATTTAGTTTAAGAGAAAACAGTTAGATTTGATATACGTTTGTTTATATGATTTTGCTTACGATTTTGCTTACTACAACTAGTTTATTCTTCTGCAGGGTGTTTTACAATTTGGTTGAGGTTGTGCTATTGGTGTGAACTGTTTGTAAATCTGAAGCTATGAACCATGAAGCTACTTTTTGAGATTATTAATATGAATATGAATTAGTTAGATGAAAGACCTATGTCTAAACAGGAAAATGTATATAAATAAATACAAATACATGAAATTAAATACAGTTTTTCAACTGTGATATGTTTTTGATCTTATTGGTTTGCTGTAATACATATTTTGACCTGTAAACTTTTATTATGTCTCCTTTCATATGTCACCACTTATCAATGTCACTACTTTTAATCTGGCATCAATCTTCAATCTCAGTCAAACTATGTTACCAAATATAACCTCTAGAATCAATACCATTCCTTATTGGGGACTGGAAAATCCATCTTCTATATCCTTCCTAATTCTTGTCAATCAGATTTCTTCTTTTCAATTTGGATTTGCTAAAGGGAACTCATATTCTTCAATTTTTCATACAATAACCTCTAGAATCAAACAATTTTTCATAATTTTAAATATTCAAATTCTCCTTTAACTTTGGTCATTAATATTTATTAGTAAATTCAGTCATATCATTTCATCCAAACTCATATTCTTCAATGCAATGTACAGTCAATTATACAGCATATGATTCAAACACCGAAACAAATTCAAATTTTATAAAACAATAAGACTTAATAGAGTGTTGGGCATCAGTTCTCCAAGGTGATATTAACATCAAATTAAATTCAGATGCAAATTACCCATTTACACAATTTAGATTCATCATATGCCCATATAACTTCAATTGCAATATTACTAAACTAACATTTAAGAAACAATATCATAACAAAACAACTAAACAAAAAAACTTAGTTTAGACAGTTGTTATTGTTAAGACAACCAAAAAACGAAGAAAAAAAAAACTAAAAAGTTTCATTTGATAAAACAATAAAAAATTCTACAAAATTAATTATAGGCATCAGTTCTCCAAGGTGATATAAACATCAATGAAATTCAGATGCAAATTACCCATTTACACTAATTTAGATTCCTCATCTGCCCATTCATAATGTTCATCACATCAATTCAAAAAGTTAATAAATAGTTGAAAAAGAAACAATCTAGTAGAAAAGAGGGGATGAGAATGTAACAGAAAAAAAGTTTTAGCATTAGTCAATTTTAATTATTAGTTTCATATTATGTAATTTCATATTATGTCATTTGTATTTAAAAAAGCTTTGCCCTAATCCAAAATCAACCAATAATCATTTTAACAAATATTTCTCTCTAAGATTTCTCTCTCAATATTATGCTTAAAACAATTTCATCAATAAAAGAATAGAATCCGGTACAAATGAGATTGTTGTGAGCATTGCACCCAAAGAGAAATTTTAAAGAAAACTTTTATTAAAATGTTTAATTGATTGATTTTCAAATAAGAGCAGAGCCTTCTTAAATACATCCAATAACATCAAAAGAATATGCAACTAATATTTAAAACTAATATTTAAAATAGACTAATCCTAATACTGATTTAGGATAATAGAGAATTTAAGAAAGCGATCAGAACCTGTCGGGATTCATGAATAACATCAAAGAATATCAGAGGATTGACAGACAAATGAATTCTATCATCACTTCGCTTTTCTTTACCCTCTTACAACAACAATTCATCCATCGAAAGAAAACCAAATATTTAATAAAAATAAATAATTTTATTAGAATGTAACGAAAAAATATGGAATTTTGAGAGCTCAGAACTTCTTAGAGGATTGCGCCATCATCGACTAGCTCCGGCACAGTTGTTTTTTCATCAAGGCTCACTAAATTACTACTTTTCTAAAACAATTGAAAAAAATTGATCAATATTACACACACCTTCACATTTAACACCATAAATTGAATATAAAAGAAACAAGAACAAATGACACAATAAAGTACAGAAAAGGAGCAAGTGAATAATGTAAATTAGCTAGCGGCTGAATTGTTTCAGTCATGGAGATGAGAAGAGGATGAATTTGGTGATTATTTATAGGTTTAAATTAGGGTTTTATCAATTTTAGGGTTCGGCAAGCATATAACAAGGTAGAAGCAGTTGGATCGGGTATGTTGTGTATTTCACGGGCCTTATTTGGCCCATAATGTAATTCTCATATACAATCAACTTTTTTTTTGTTATATACAATCATGTTTTTAATTCAATTAGTTTAAGAGGGATATCTAAATCTTACCAAAAAAAAACGGGATTTCTATATAAAGCAATTTTATAATGCATTTTTATAGGTAATTTTTTTACGGTTCTTACTTCTTACATAAAATTCAACTTTTATGATCAGCCCGGTTTTTGACATTTTGTAGGCCTTAGGCCAATCGTTAAAAAATTAATATATTTTATTTAATATAATATGTTATAATACATAATTTTTTTTAATCAATCAAATAATAAAATGCATAAATTAAAAGACACACACTAGATTGGATCAAAATGTGCAACACAAAAAGGTGAAAATAAATTTCATTATAATTCAAGAGAACAAAAGAATAGCTGCAGAATCAAAAGAAGATGCAAAATAATAGTTTTACAAAATATCAAAAATTTCTCTTCACTTGGAAATTCATTTTAAGCAATTTCTTTGAGCATTTTGAGATGCGAAATCACATATAAGCTCATCAACATCAATGTTCTTCAAAATATTGTAAAGTGTTTTTTAGGCAACATCTTCAAATAAATTAAATACCGGATAGAAACTAAAAAAATACTATAGTAGAGAACAATATCACTTATTAAGTAATCGTTGACTACGAATTGAAGACTATATTTCTCCAATATAAAGTTCAAATAGTTGAAATTGAGGGCATAAAATTACCTATTAATGTTAACAATTTTTACAAAAAATAAATAAAATAATAATTTGAAATTTCATGACAAGGAATAAAGATTCAAGATTCAAATGAATTGCAAACTTAGAGTAATTCAATGAAAAAGAAAATAATTTAATAAGTGATTCAATTGAATTGGAATAATATTGAAATTAGAGATTGAGAATTTGAGTAGTATTGAATTGAATTAGGTTTAATGAAAATCTTGACGGAAAAATACTATTACTACTCAAAACGTGAAAAATTTCTAACAAAGATAATGGGTAATAAATTGATTCATGGAGTAATATTAATGTGTGATTTATGAAAAAAAAAATTAAAACAAAAGATTGAGTATAAAGGTATGTTGGGCCCTAAAAGAATATACTAGTGTATTTTTTTTTTAATAGTATATGTGTATTATAATTATATATTGGGCCCTAAATTCATGGGTCCTTGGCCGTGACACTTGTGGCCTGTCCTCAGAAAGGAGCATGTTTGTGATTATAACAAACTTTTAAAAAAATCATGAATTTTATGAAACCATAATTTATTATGTTAAAAAACATACGAAAAGTATCTAAAAAAAATGCACTTAAATTCAATCTTTTATATAAACCATATTGGATTTGAAATATTCTACTTAACCAACAATAAATTATGTTCATTGTTATAAATAAAAAGTATGATCATTGTTTTGATACTCGCTCTATTTCTTTTTACTTTTCGTTTTAGAAGAAAAAAAAAAGGGACTAAAATATGATAGTGTATTTTTGCACCTTATTCTCCTATTATACATTTTTTTTAATATATATATCCTATTTTTAATTTACCAATAAATTTATACTTTTTCACAAACATTATTTATTTCTAAAAAAATTGTTACAATCTTTATTTAAAAAAAATTGAATAAAACAAAAAAAAATTATATTGTTTCAACAAAAAAAAAATATACAAAATTTAGTCAATAAAATAAAATAGGAAGAAGGAACGACAAAACGACAAGTAAAAAGGAACAGTGGGAATATAATAAATTATGCTCCCGTCAAAAAAATAAAAATAAATTATGCTCATTTAGTTAATATTATATATAATTTATAATTATTTGGTTATTATTTTTCTTATATACGTCAGTCTATTTTTTTTTCTTTGTTACGTTGTCATCTGAATAAAATTATAGTTTACAAGTTAAATATACAACCTTATTATGTATACAAAATATTTTCAAGTCGCGCTCAAAGCATAATATATTATTTTAACTTATGTAGATTAATTTATTTTAAATCAAGTATGTATTTATTACAACTTAATTTTTTTTTGTATATAATTTAATATAATTTATAGATTTAACTTTTAAATTATTATAAACAATTTTTTTGAATATTTTTATTTAACTCTTTCATTGTTTACATCCATAAGCATCTTCAATAAAAATTTCACTTTAATTGATCATATGCTTTTTTTCAAATCAAGTTTAATAATCATGAATATTTTGTTCTGGAGGCGGCGCGACCGTGCCAACAACACCATACCTAGTAAAATCCCAAATTTATCAACTCATTGAATATTAGAAAACGTTGATTAGAATAATTATATGTTGTCACCTGTTTAATATAATGTAAAAATGAAAACAATTAAAATCACATGATAATGAAGCAATTCAAAATCATGGATTAGGGAATTTATGATAAGACAATTTTTTCTGTCTGACACTAGACATTGACATTGGTAGCAATACAAGTGGCCTATGATTTAAATGTAAGTGAGAGACAATCACAATAGAATATGTTAAAAGTGTATGTAACCTAGTAATAAAATTCTATTAAGGATAATACTAAAATTCTAAAATATATTTAGGATAATTTTGTTGAATAAAATTTTAAAATGTTTCTCTCCCCTCCCTTTCAAAAAACCCAATCTAAGGGCAAGTAAAAATTTACTCATTTTAAAATATTTCCTCTCCTTCCCTCTCCTCTATAAATCCTAAACCAAACAGACCCAAAAAAAAAAAAACATAAGTTCAATTAACACTATGGCGAAGATGCAGGAACGCGATGACAAAGAAGAAACTAGATAAAATGAATACACGCGAAGAATAAGAAGCAGATGCGATGAAGAAATGAGATTAAGAGAAAGAAGTTTGGTCGAACTTCTACAAAAACATAGAAACAATGATGAATTTGGGATTTTGACAAAAAAAAAATGATGAATTAGATTTTCTTTTTAATTAAAAGAAAGAAAAACCAAAAGTGGAGAATCTAGTATATAAAATTTTTATTATACATGAACCAAAACCAGATTTAGACAATATTACGGGGACTAAAAGCATTAGTAACCTTTTCAAAAAAAAAAAAAAAAGCATTAGTAACCCTTACTAAAATTTTATAAATATAAATGTAATAATATTTGATTAAAAAAAAGCAATAATATAACATTTAGTGGATTATGTAACAAAAAAAACATTTTGTGGATCAAATTATTTATAATATATTCTAAATCTCTTTAGAGTTTAGATATATAATAGAGAGAGAGAGAGAGAGAAAATAGAAAGAAAAAAATGGAAATAATCCTAACTTGTCAAATTCATTGTCCATGATATAGTTAAATTTTAAGAGACAAAAATATATTTTTAAAACTTAATTATATATAAAGATAAAGGTCCACTACTTGACATTTAAAATTGAAACCATAATGATATATATGAAAATGGATATAGGCATATAATAAACTACATTTATTCATTGAAATTAACTGCAGAAGGCAATTTAGATTGTTCACTGAAAAATACTGCTGACAGAACTATCATCATGAATACGCCAAATAGTTTCACCCAACAGGTTCGCTACGGTAAGAATAGTTAACTGAGGGAAATAGTTTTTCTCTGCAACTGGGATGGTATTGGTAATTATCACCTCTTGAAATAAGCCACTGGATAGCCTCTCGATCGCAGGAGGACTGCAATAAAACAAACATAACAAGACAATTATTAGCGATATAAACGTTAGTTACACATTAGTTACACACGCAAGTTAACTACAACTTCATCCATAATGCAGAACATAAGGGCCTATATGATTATGAGCTGAATGCCGACCTTAACATAAGGCTCATCGATGTTAAGAATGAAAACAATGCTACTACTAACTGACTAACAAATTAACAATGCTTATTGCTGAATAATTTATGATTATGGTTAATTTAAGTAGTATGTAAACTATAAAGCTAATGGAAATTGAAGAACAAGAAATGGAAACACTATAACATGCTTCAAATTTAGGAAGCAGACGGTAGAATTTGATATACTTCGCGTACTGTATTTGGGAATTAAAATAACAAAAGACTAAGAATTAAATTGGTATTTAAGAACCAACAGCAATACCTGAAAACACCATGAGTGCAACAAGCATAAACCTCCCTAGCTCCCTCTTCATGTAATAGTGCTGCACCCTTAGCAATGGTTCCTGAGATCCAAAATAACAAACAAATAAATATCCGTCAATAAAAAGGAAAAAATATACAAACATCATATCTATCATGGTTTCCAGCAGAACAATGAGGAAATAACACTGACTATGTAATTATCTGCTACACCTCTATTTATATATTTCATTTAGCATTTTACATGCCAGACCATGTCTTAAGATTGTTAAATTATGCATTGAAGAAGGCATACCAGCAGTGTCAATCATATCATCCACCATTACTGCAACTTTTCCTTTCACATCACCAATCAGATTCATCACCTGCAGGGGAAACATAAGACAAATAAATATACTTATAGTTAGCATGATCCATATAGTTAACTGTTATAGAAACCGTTTCTATAACATTAACTGTAATTAATCCCCGAGAGGAGAATCGGTACAGCGTAATATTATATCAAGCTAAACCACATGCACATGCAATTAACAATGTAACTAATTGTGATCCCTCTAGAGCTTGAATACTCGTAAGTCTTAACCTTAATCAAGAAAAATGGATAACAGTTAAAAAGTGTCTTGTATCATTACTACAACATTCCTAACCGATTCCGAATTTCCGATATATTAATTATCACAACCTAAAAGAACAATAAAAGATATGCGGACCAAATAAAGATAGAAATATTAGAAATAACGTTGTAAATTACATAATAGCATAGCCATAAACCAAGGAAGCCTCTTAATTTAACATTATAGGCATTACCAAAAGCCACAATTGTTGGTTAAGTCAGGACTACCGGTGATGGAAAAGTTAATTCAGGTAAAAGTGGTTATTGATAATGACACCAATTAAAGTCAAATAGCCTCTGTTTTAAAAATATAATCCCTTATATAAATGACAAATCCAAAAGATATAAATTATAAATATGACAAGGAGATGACAAGGATAATGAATAAATGTTGTCCTTACCTCAGCTACATTGTGCCCGTGGCGCCTTTTGTCTATAATAGCTAAAGGTGCATCAGATAATTTCTTTGCAAAAGCACGTGCTCTTGCAACGCCACCAACATCAGGGGAAACAACCACCAAGTCATTTGAACTTATTGTCTTACTAGCAAGATAATCAAGGATCACAGGCTGGTGAACAATCATACACAAAAGCATTAGAAAACACATAGCGAAGAAACAGAATACAACCATTCAGAGCTAATAATTTACCTGACAATGTACATGATCCACAGGAATATCAAAGTAACCCATGGACTGCCCTGAATGAAGGTCACAAGCAAGAACACGATCTGCCCCAGCTTTGGTAATAAGGTTTGCGACAAGCTTAGCTGCAATCGACTCACGCCCTTGAGTCTGTTAAGGAAGAACACAAAAAGATGTTCTAGTAATTGCTTATAAACATTAAACATGACATGGAAGTAGGGTGTTGGATCAATCGGGACAAATACATCACAAATCACTTTGAAAACAAACAAAATTACACACACAAAAGTGATAAAACAATGATTAAGAGAATCATGTACACTGTGTGTTTTTTTGTGTTACATACAAAACACTTGCCTTTCTATCAGCTCTAGCATATCCAAAATACGGAATCACAGCAGTAATATTTTTGGCAGACGCTCTTCGACAAGCATCAATCATGATTTGAAGCTCCATGACATTCTCATTTGCAGGAGGGCTTGTTGGCTGTATAAGATACACATTGCAACCTCTAACACTCTCTTGTAATTGGACATAGATTTCACCATCAGCAAACCTTTTTATGTTAATTTTCCCAAGCTCCAACCCCATGTACCGAGCAATTTCCTAGTCAAACCAACAAAAAAGTCAAAAAAACCCAAAAAAAAATCTACAGAAAAATTGATCATGCAAAATTTATTTTATTTTGGTCAAATAGCCTAATGGCTAAAAATTCCACCCTTAAAGTTAAGTTGGATAATCAGGGTTTGAACCCCATCCCCTTACATATATAATGTAATGTCCTGCCAATTGAGCTAAGCTCACAGGACTGATCATGCAAATTATGTTTCTTTACAAGGGGCAAAAATGGTTCATTTAACACCAAAATTCTGAATTAAAGAAACATGTCTGTTACCTACCTACCTACCTACCTACCATGATATTTTGTACCTTCAAAATAGTACAATTCAAAAAACCAATTATGATTTTACCTACCTACATCTAGTAAGTAAATATGCATGCATCCTTTAATACATTAGTCCCTCACAAGTCACAACAATACTAATATGATGGACAATGATATTTAATATGAGCAAGAAAAATATTTTTAAGACACTAAATAATTAAACTATAATTCAAAAATTCAGTGTTTGAATCCGAGACGTTACAGTTGTGTGTGAGTTTCAGTAATAATATTCGACATTTCGTACCTGGGAGAGTGTAGGATTAGCAGTACCGGAGAACAACTTCAACTTACTACCGTTTCTACTAACGGCTTTGACAGCATTTTCAGATTCCATGAACTTAGGCAACGTATTTTCATTGATAACGGGAACAATCGGTTTCCCGTTAACAAACTTTGACGGTTCAGACATATCACATTTCTAACAAAAATCCAATAAAAAAATAATAATAATAATAATAATATTAAAATAAAATAAACCATAGCTATCAAAAATAATAATAAAATAAAAAATAAAAACAAAATGGAATAGAATAGAATAAAATATTACCACAGTGTTATATGCGGCGGTTCGAGAGCGAGGAAGGTCAAGAAAACCTAATGTTCGAACAGTGAAGGAATGAGAGGCGCCGTTGCAGAGAGAAGAAGATGGAGAAAAAGGCATGGTTGTGTGTTGAGCTTGGAAGAGTGATGAAGCCATTTGTTCAGAAACAAGAACAACAACAACAACACGTGTCGCGTTTAGGCTTAATCTTCTTCTTCTTCTGCTTCGGTTTGAAGCAAAACAGAGCGATTTTGAAGCTCTGTTGTTGCTTTGTGGCGAGAGAGACGAGAGAAAGAGAAAGAGAAGATTCGGGTTTTTTTTTTACTTTTTAATGTGTTTGGGCTCGCTCACTCACTCTGCAACGACGTCGTTGTTGTGAATAAATAAATAAAGAAATGAAAAAGAAATTTTTTTTAAATGGAAAATGCTAAAATGTGTTTTAGGACATTTATGTGAGTCAAAAAATTATTAAATTTCATTTATGTTTTTGGGATTAATTTCAAAAATATTTAATGAAAAATTTTAAAATTAAAAAGATACATGAATATGTGAGGATGAATGTATTTGTGAGAATGAATGTGTATGTTTGGATATTATCTCACTTATTATGCATATTCATATTTTATTTTAGTTTATTATTGGAAACTTCTAACTTCTAAGTATAAATTTAGGTGAGTGTATGGAGATGATATATTCATAAAATCAAAAAAGGAAATGTAAAAACAAATTGAAAAGTTCTTAACAAAAATAAAAAAAGCAAAGACAAGAGAATATCAAACTAGTATTTGGTGAATTAGATTGAATATATTCATTTTAGGAAAATGATATGGTAAGTGGTAACATACATCGAACGCAAAAGCAGTGGGAATAAAGGAACTTCTCTTCTCAACCAAAGGACCAAGAACATGCATAATTTCCTCTCTTTTTTTGGGTCAAAAGTCAAATCATGCATAATTTCCTAAACAATGTAAAATGAAACAAATCATAGGGGTCAAGAAGATTTTGTCTAACCCAAAATATATAGCACCCCCTAGAGCACAAACAATAAATTGTTTTCAATTTTGAGTGATTTAAGTGGATACGTAACTACAAATCACTTATTTTATAATTTTAAATATTTTATTTTATTTGTATTAAAAAAAAAATTTTGGCCCGGTGGTATTGGCTTAGGACCTGGGAGTATGCTCTTCCTCGAGGTTTCAGGTTCGATTCTCTCCAGTAGCAATTTAGGTGGGTTAGTTTAGCTTCTTCAAAAAAATAAAATAAAAAAATTTCCGCCTAATTCTAACAGAATAAGTATTGGTGTTTGTATTCGAGATGATCAAGATACTTTTATTCTAGTTAAGACTGAATGGTTTACTCCAAGATGCGAGGTACAAATTGGTGAAGCGTTTGAACTATTGTCAGCTCTCAAGTGGGTTCACAAACTTAATCTAGGTCCGGTGGAATTCGAATTGGATTCAAAGAGGGTGGTTGATAGTTTCCACTCTACACAACCAAATCTTACGGAGTTCGGTGTTATTATGGATCATTGTAAATTTATTTTTGCTAATTATTATAGAAACTCTAGTGTCGAGTTTGTGCAGAAACAAGCAAATGAAGTTGCCCATAGTCTAGCTAAGGCAGCCACGTTGTCAACTAATTTCCATCTCTTGGTCGATGTACCAAATTGTATTAAACACATTCTAATTAATGAAATGCTATAAACAACCTTTCGTCAAAAAAAAGTGTTGTTTTTTTTACCAAAAAAAAGTGTTACGTTATTTAGGTTTTTTTAAATATAACCTCACTTATTAATAAAAATAAGTGATTTTAATTAATTTTGGATCATTCATTTTATTAATTTTCAGTTAACATAATTCAAAGTCTTCTCTATTATATATTTTCTTACACTTTCAATCTCGAGACTAAATTGATTTGAAACACAATTTAGTTGTCTCCGAAGTTCATTTTTACATAAACACAATTTACTTATAAGAACATGTTTGATGTTTGATCTTTTATGTAGATCTCACTATTTTATGTGAAATCCATTTCTAATTAGGGACGAGGGAGTAAGTATTGTAGAGAGTGTAGGAAAGAGAATAGTCTTAATACTCCTTAAAATGACAAATGTGGAGACAAAAATGATTTGAAATGCGTCTCTATCCATTTGAGACAGAACATATTTTGTCTCTAAAGTCCAAATTTTCTAGTTACTATGTTGAAGATGGTTGATAGACCCAAAATATATCCTTATCCTCTTGAGATAGAATGCCTGGACCCTAGAGGTGGCATTGGATGAATGACGGAAATCAGTGAATTTTAACAAATAAAGTCATTAAAATTGAAGAGGAGCTAGCATATCTGGATTTATGTCTGCAAAAAAACAATACATAAGAAATTTCCTACTAAGTTAAAATATATGATTCTCTTTTTAGTCGAGACCAAAGTATCCACCGCCGAACGCAGTGATTATTTCCCTCACTAGATATTAACAACATAAACATTTTGTTGATAAGATATAGGTAAACAATTAGAAGTTGAAACATACAATTTCACACACATAAATCAAAATAACATATTCACTATTAGCAATGGAAATTACAAAAAAAATGAAAGAAGGAAGGCTCAAAGAGGCCTAGAAACTATCATTGTCTCTTAAAAAAGTTCAGTTTACACAACCATGGAATCAAGTACATAAACTGAAAAATCTTAGTCAGTAGTAAAACTAAAAACTATACAGAATACAGTCACAAGAGACTCATGTTAAAAAGGCCTTCTCTTAACCCAAACCATCACATTTTTCTTCTAGTACTTCATCCTTTAATTTCCTTCTCTTATTCATCATATATATAATGTTAATTACTAATACTTGTCCATATTGCAAATGATCAAACTTTGCAGCTACTAGACTCATCATTGTTTTCATACTTGCATAGCTCAACATTGTTTTCATATTTGCATTCCATCTGAATATTCTGAAACCACTTTGCACAAGCAATATAAGCAATCAAATCAATAGAAGTCAAAGCAGCCAATAGGAAGAAAAACCTATCTAAATGACCACTATTCAAGTTTCCAGGGATCCATCCTGGCATGTGATCTTCCGTCGAAATCTTCATAACAATACTAACAATCAAGCTACTCACATAGTTACCGAGAGAAATACTCGTCATGCAAAGCGCGCTTCCGAAGCTCTTTAATCCCTCCGGTGTTTGAGCATTGAAGAATTCTAATTGTCCTACATACATGAAAACCTCAGAAGCTCCTATAAGTGCATACTGAGGAATTTGCCAGAAGATACTTAGAGAGCTTGTGCCACCTTGTTTTGCATATTTAAGTCTATAGCATTCGACTATTCCAGCTGAAACCATCGCTATTACAGCTATGACAAGACCAATTCCCATTCTTTGTAGCTCGGTGAGTCCTTTGGAACTAGACTTTTTTAGCTTTCCGACAAGTGGATCGAGTACTCGACGGTAGAAGAAAATGAAGACGGCTACGCTGAGGATATCGAAGCTAGACATGCTTGCTGGTGGGATTCTGAAATGGGCAATCGTGGTTTTCATTGCAGCGCCTTGTTCCACGAAAAGTGAAGCCATTTGAGTGAAAACTACTGAGTATATGATTGTGCAAAGCCAAATTGGTAGAAGTCTTAATATGCATTTTACTTCTTCAACTTGAGTTATAGGACATAGATACCATGGATTATTTTGGGCTCCTTTTTGGACCTCTAAATCTCTTGAAGTTATAAAGGCTGCCCTGTCCAAAAACCTGCAATTTTGATCACAATTAAAAAATTAATCAAGAGTCACTTCAGATAAACTTCTCTAAATGGCTTATGTAAGAAGAAAATAAATATTAAAATGTAACCTCAAAAAGAGGAAACTAATATTAATTAAAGCGCCATACCGATGACTATTTTACAATAGTCTCCGAGACAATTTAGACTGTCCCTTGAAGTTACCAGGTAAAACTTTTATCATTGAGCTGACACTTCATAGACAGAGTCTTAACAATACATGTTATTGGAAATAATCAATTATGTGATTTAGATTGGAATTAAGTTGTATGACTTACTTGAAACCATGTGTGTGAAGAATCTTTCTGTTGGGATTGTTAGAAGATTCCTTTTCATCAGTAACATACAAATTTTCTCCATTTGATGTCATTTGAACTCCCAATTTCCTTGTAGCAGCAACAAGAACTTGACAAAATCTAGAAAGAGGATTGCCACAAGGCTTAAAGTGTCTATATCTTGGTGTGCCAACAAGAAATAGTACAAGGGCCAAAAAGGCAGAACCAGCAGAAGCCCAAAACCCAAGAGCCCATAATCCTTCATCTTCAAAAAAGCCCAAAATGGTGTTTGAAAAAAGCGAACCAAGGTTCAAAGCCAGGTAAAAGTAGCTAAAAAACGCTACTTTCGAGTAACTTTCCTTCGAGTGTTCTTCGTCAAATTGGTCAGCACCGAATGTTGCGATGTTCGGTTGATACCCTCCATTCCCTAATGCAATTAGATAGATTGATACATAGAACATTCCCATTTCAAGGCTTGTATGTTCTCCACATTGAATTTTATCATTTCCACAACCTCTTGGTCTAAGCAAAGCAATGTATGTTGAAAAGGACAAGGACGCTAGACCCTGTTACATCAAAACCATAATATTTAATTTGTTGATTATTATAAAGTATAAAGAAATTAATGTGGAAAAATAAAATTGAAGTTTGTTACTACTTACAAGTACAAAAATGCCTTGAAAGATGGCACATGTTTTGTATCTTCCCCAATATGAATCACTTAGGAAAGCACCAACAAGTGAGAAGATGTAAACTGTGCCAGTCCATTTACTGACACTATTAGCAGCATCAGCATTATTTTGACCCATCACTCTTGTCAGGAACAGAACTAGGTTCACTCCAACTCCAAAGAATGCTAAGGTTGCAAGACCTTGGTTCACTGGTCCAAGAAACATAAACATTGTTAGCATCATGTCATTGGTTTTGCATGTAGACATAGTTTCAGTTAAGAGTCGCATATCAAATTTGAGATGGTCTGAATATAAATTTATAAGTAGAGACAATTTCTATCTTACAAACCAGTTTTGTATGGTTGATTAAGGCTCAACCGAACTTCTAAGAGTGTATTTGAGTCTGATTCAAGATCTGTCATTCAGCTTTATATTTACTATCAAATCATTCATCATTTATATTCACGTACCAAGTTCAATAGTGTTAGATGTGATGAAAATGATTTTGTTTCATATTTATTGAAATAACTTTGAATGTGTTAAATAATAATTTCTTCTACAAATTGAAATCAACTTCCATACATTAGTTTTAAAAAAAAAAATCTTCTAAGTTATCCATAAACACCTATGAACTTGTTTATCTTCATAAATTTAAATTAAAATATTATTATAAAATTATAATTTGATATTGAAATCATTTAATTATTACAAATGGTCTTTTGTTAATTAGTAACCAAAAAAAAATGGTCTTTTGTTAATTCAAACATTTTAAGTTAGGATGGCTAAAGAAAGAAGGAAAAAAAATTTATCTTCTAAAGCTCAAGAGCACATTGAGCACATGTACATGCACACACGTTGTAATTGTGAACTTTTTCTTTGCACACGCAAAAAGCTTAGGAAATATCCTACCAATAAATCTGATATTTCTTTGATTGTGACCTCCCAATTTTCCTTCACCTATGATATCTTAGTTATGGCTGGACCTAACTAATAGGACTTGTTTATTTTAAAAGACTGTATTTCTTGATTTGAAAAGGAATCTTCAAAACGTTAACAAGTTAGTAGTTCAAAACAATTTTTTTTTTGTTTTTACCACTAGTTTAATCTGGTTCAGAAGTTATTTCTGACATCAAGTAATTTCAGTCTCCTTTCGATCGTAGTTGCGAGGATCGAACTGTGGTCCTCTCTATCAAGTTCAGCGCCAATCACCACTGAACTAACTAACGATTGGTAGTTCAAAACAATTTTAATTCATGTTCAATTTAATAAAATGACATGTTGAATTTGAAAGATAATCCTCCAATTTTTAGAGAAGAAATCTTTATACTTAAGAGTTTGGCTACAAAATAAATTAAGTGTCTTTATTATTTGGAACTAATAATTTTAGAAAACTTTTAAGTTTCTTTTGATTTGAGAGTCGACATATTTTACATAATTTCAATTATAAATAGCCTTATATTTAGTATATTTTAATTTGTAAAGATAATAAGATTGTGGCTTATAAAATTATCATAATTATTTTTATTAATTAATAAAGAAAAAAGATAAAGTAAATAGTGACAAATTTGGAATATTGTCGTATCTAAAAAAGCTAATATTACTAATGTGTTAATTATAGGCTGTCCTCAACTCAATTTTAGTGCACTAAATATAGAATTTCACTCTTTCTTACACTCCATATCCAATCCATATATTGATCATGCATGTATGTATCATAACACGTGGCAACAACCCACGTCATGAATATCCTGTTTACACTTACGTGTCGGTAACATTTTATTCATCTCCACAAATGCATGCTAGCTAATCCTATAATTTTCAATTTTTCACACACTCAACAAACATTTTCCCATTTTTCCTATTCTTTGTCTTGTCTTTTTATCAAGATTCAGAATCTGTATCTTGTTTTGTTTTTGCATTATGTACATTTTTTTGTTCTATATACAAAACGGTCGTATAAGAATCTGCCACCAAATTACTCCTAAGTCATAGAAAAAATAAAAACAAAAATAAAAAATCTAGCTCATTGTGATGATGCTTGTGTGTAGCTATGTTAAAGTTGTCAAAGTTGTCGTTTTCTTGAAATTTTCTAGGATGTGAAAAGTGATAAGATGAACAAGAGATCAAGTTGTGGTTATATGAACAAAAAAGTTCTAAAGTTAGAAACTCTTGTCGTAGTGATAAGCTATCATAGTCTAAAAATTAACCACCGATTAATAATTTCAACATATTTAGTCAATAATAGCTGGACAAAGGTTCATGAAACTTCTACGGCTCTAAATTTTGCCACGACTCTTTTTTATTGCTATCATCATCAACTATACGTAGACGTATCACTCGAGCTGGCTCACTCAAAATTCATCTTTCTAATCATTCATTCATCTCAAACACTTTAATTGTTCAAGCTAGCTACATTTTGAGTTACTTTTTTTGGATAAAAAATTAACTTCTTGTGTTAGTTTAATACTAACATGCTATGTTTACGGTTAAGTCGTTATCAAAACAAACTTATTGAAGTCCATGTTTATCAACTAGATAACTTATTGAGTGAGTTAAGAGACATTTGAAATGAGTTTAAGAACATGACCCTTTTAAATTATTTCCTATTTTAGATTTTAAAATTTGTGTTCATTTTTTCTTTAATTAATCTTGTGTTACTTTTGCTTGATAACGAAAAGATATAGACCCTTGAAGAAGATATATATATTCTATGAAAAACAATACAAATATATTTAACAGAGTGCACCGCCTATGTAAATTTATTTATATTGAAAATTAGTAAGAATAGTTCAAACTTCTTTATCATATCAAGAAAATAAACAAAGTAGTGTAACGTAACAAATACATGATTATTATTGATTGTCAGTGTAAAATTATTTTATACTGTTATATATATTTTTTTTAGTGTAAAATTATTTTATACTTTTATATATTTCTTTTTCTCTGTTTAAAAATTTCATTCATATTAAAAAAATTTCATTCATATTAAAAAAATTTCATTTTAAAAGTCTCACATATTTTAATCAAAGAAAAAAATATTTTCATAAAGTTAGATATTTTTCAAACTTTAATTTTTAAAGTATTGTATTATGTGTAATATTTCTACTAACTAAACTAAAATAAGAGGACTCATAAAGTAGACACTTAATAACCTAACATAATAATTAAAATATGCCATAGGACAAAATTATATTGGCCTCTTACACTATAGTTGAGACCCAATTTAACCTTAACCCACTATAAAAAGATGCTATCATAAATTAAGGGCCATACATATGATTTAATATAATGTAATAACATCAAATGAAGTTATAATCGCGATCGCTCAGTTCGTAGAGATATTGCATATGATATACAGAGAAATAATATGTAATCAAAATAACTGAAAATTACGAAAATAATCGTGAGCTCCACTCAGTTAATAGAGATATTAGTGAAATGAAAATTGGTCTGTTATTTGAGTATGGAACTTACATAGTATAATGGTTCCAGCGAACCATCTCCCAGATTTGGCTCTGATTGCTGGGCGACCATGCCAATCAACACTCCCATCAAGAGTTAACTCTTCTGTTTCTTCTTTGAATTTTCTCTGTAAATTGTTTTCACACCAAAATGACACTATTTTAGTACTTAGTATAAGATATCCATAATTTAATTTAACTATATAGTATATAAAATATTTAATAATAAGCCTAAAGGGTATGCTCAAAAACTGAATATTGCCATGATCAACAGAGTAAAACATAGTTTGGTTTTAGTGAGGTCCAATAGGATGTATTTATGAAATTAGGACTTTAATTAATTTAGTAATGTTGGAACATTATATTTTATCATTAGAACAAAACATTAAGGTAAAAAATTATTCTGAAACAAGGAAATGTATGAGTTTATTGAAGGGACAGGGCAAGTTAAGAATGAGGGATTATGGAAAAGTTGCATGATAATGGTTAATTACCTCTTTGCAAACCTCTAAGCAAGCCATTAGTGATGTGAAAGAGAAATAAGATGAAGAAAAGATATAGTGAGGAAGAAGATTGTTGATTTGGATGAAAGCCGAAGACAAGGAGATTTAATGATGAAACAGAGTGTGTGGAAGTATTTGGTATAAATAGAGGAGCAAGGAATGGAATGAACGGTTCAGATTTTATAATACCATTGTGGGGACATCCAACGTGTCATACTCTTCCATGGCTACAAAACAAATATATTTCAAAATATGACTACCTACATCAAACTCTTTATCCACACAAAAAATGAAAAATAAATAAACAAATATATACAATCATCTACTAAAAAATAAGGAGTTTAAATGATACTTTTTCCGGTCATTATTATAAGAAGAAAAAAAAAATTTATGCGGTGTTTAAGAAATTTAGTTAAGTGTAGTTAATTTTCTTGATTTGATGTAAGACATATGTTAAATTTACTGTATTGTTATTTTAAATCACAAATACCAAAGTATAAAGTGGAATAATTATTTAAAAAATGGTAGAATTAAATAAAGGTATATTTGAAATAGTAGTGTTAATCATTTTAAAAGTAATTAATTTTTACTAAATAGTGATCATAATTTAAAGTATTTTTTTGCTTATCATACCGGAGAAAATACACACATTGGAGTAAATTAATTTAGAGCAACTACATTTAATAGAAGTGACTTAATCTTGTATCAAGAAAGTTAGATGATATGATGAAATACATAGTTATTATTACCTCATAGAGTAAACAATTGACTAGACAAAACAAGGATTTGGATTTCTATAGAAGTGATTTAATCTTCTATCAAGAAAGTTAGATGATATGATGAAATACATAGTTATTATTATCTCATAGTGTAAACTAACATAGTGTAAACAATTGACTAGACAAAACAAGGATTTGAATTCTTTAAAGTTTTAGAATCAATTTGGTCAGAAGAAAATAAAATAGGAAGGAAGTAAAATACGAAAATCGATTAATGAATTTAGACTAAGAAAACCATGCAAAATACAAACAAAAAAAATTAATAGTAGATTATACAATGTAGATTAGACAATGTAGATTAATAGTAATACAAAAAACAAACAGAAACTATAATAAAATAGATCCAACAACTGAGATCACTTTACAAATACGGTAAATCCATTTTTAACAGAACAATTTCAACTGTACTAATTCTTTTATCAATAAAAGAATAAAAAAAATTAATCATCGCTTCAACTTCGCATAAGATGTGGCCGAGCTAAAACCAACAAATACAAAGTCACTTACACCCAATCATGAATGTTACAACCAATATCTAACCTCTCTAAAAACTAACCATCACTCATCCCAAGACAAAACAAAGGCTTAGACCACCATAAAATAAAAATACAATCAAAACATTTAAGGTTTGCCTTAAACCATCATCATATATGAATTTTTATTTGATCAAAAACTGAGTCGACATTCACCTCCTTATCATTGTAAATACTATCATTACGAATTTTTCATATCAACCAATCAAATATTTGAAAAACAATCTTCATATTTCAAATAGTTGAAGAACACTTCTTATTCCTAAACACCGCAACAATTCACACCACACACCTTATAAGCAAAAGTACACTAAAAAAAAGCGAGTTAAGCTCAAATGACTACAATTATATTTTAATACAAAATATATAATTATACATAATATTTTAATTCAAAAAATGTACTACATATTATTATAGGATCACATTGAATGATTGAAATACAGAGTAATACATATCAAATGAAAGCTATCGATAACGGCAAAGAATTTTCTTTTGGACTGAAAAATACGGCCGGTCAATGTCTTTTCTAGCACCCACATAAAATCTTCAATCTATTAATTTCCTAGCTATATTTCATTTTCGTTTTAATCTACAAATCAATACGTGTATTATTTTATTCTATCGGGTATTAATTTTTTGTAGTTGTTCAACAGTGAATTCGTGTGAAATTAATTTGTAGATACACATGTCCACAAATCTTAGTTCGGTAGAAAATGTTGAAATAATTTAGTTGAACGTTCATGATTATAGTTCGAACTCCATCATTTTACTTTATGTATGTGTATTTTTAATAGTTTGTTATTTTATTTACGTATATAAAAATGTGTAGATACATCTATTGTTTAGTGTTTACTATCTATTTAGTACATTGTGGATGTTGGAAGCTAGAGAAGTGGATGAAGTTATGTGTGTGCCTTGAATTTAGTTTCTATTTTGGTGAATTAGGAGTTCCATGGATGATGAGTTTGTAATATAAAGTGTGTTGTACAATTTTAACAATTGTGGTGTTTCCTTCCCTAGCTTGAGGAAAACCATGCGTATGAATTCAGAATGATATATGCAATTCATTGAATTTATTTCTCTATATACCTCCTAAAAGTTGGGGAGACATTCTTAACCAGCTTCACCATACCAATATATAAGATATGATCATCTTTGAAGAAAACTTTTCAATTACGTAATTATTTAATGATTTAATAGTGCACATAAAACTCTATCTGCATATAGAAAGAATATATTTAATAAAACTACTATTCAAATAAAAACTTGCTTTCAAAATTATATTTTCCAGCCAAAACCACCTAAATTGTTAGAGTTTGAAAGGTAATGTGTACCAAAAGAAGGAGTTCTAAAAGTAATTAGTTCTAAAGGAGGGTCATTTTGCAAATTAATTTGTGTCCACAATATAATATAAAAATCACTTATGTGGTAGTCTCTAATCTTGAATCACATGGTAGCATCATAATAGTATTAGACGATTTTAGTCATGTTATATATCTTCTCATTAGAAATTAAAATTTTAGAACCCCAAATTACAATTTGTTTAAAATTTAATGAAACTCAGTCAATATTTACATATATATCAAACTGAAACTCCAATATTATGGATAAATAGTACTACCTCCGTTTTAATATATAAGATTTATTTTGACTAAATGACACTATTCATGTATCTTGTTTTGACCGTATTTTTTTAGTAATATAAAGATGTAAATATTATCATATAAGATCTTGTTTAATTCATTTTAATGAGTATTTTTGAAATATCAAAATTTTATAATTTTTACTTATACATAATTAAATATATTATTAGCGATCAAATTTATGCATTGACGTACGTGCAATGATCAAAATAAGTCTTATATTTTGAGACGGAAGTGGTATAATGACACAATGATATCACTTCATTATAATTTCTGAAAATTAAAAATTTACGTCACAACAGTTGTAATGTGTGTTGCAAGAACTGCAAATAAATGAAAATATTAGATTAATTCAAATACAAAAATAGTTTTAATTTTTGACAAATACAAAGGTAGTTATTAATGCAACTTTAAATGATATGAAAATGCAAAACACGTTTGAATTTTTTGTGTTGTTGGAGTTGAGTGAATCATGAATGTGGAAGACGGGTGGGAGAACTATTCTTGAGGCAGAACACATTCTTGCAAGTTGCAAGCAATTGAGTCAAAAAAATAGAACATATGACATGAGAAAATTAACTTAATCTAAATTCATAAGCAAAATCTCTACTATAAACCCAAATAAATAAATAAATAATGCAAAAATATCCGAAATTGATTGCACTCAAATCTTGTATTGTTGGCCTCCTGCGATTGCACATGTGCACCAATTCTAAGCGTCTTTCTTCAAACCTCTGCTTAATTTTGATCATGCATGGGACAGAGTGGGAGAGTGGGACTTTTGAGATAAACAAAATAAATCAATGACAAAAAATTTCTACCTATTTGCAAGATAAATTTATGTTTTTATTTACTCAATACCCAAATTTTCTACCTATTTTCTGAATTTTATCTTATAAATAAATACTTTGAATATTTGTGGTGGTTTAAAACCGCCACTATACAACACCTATATTTTTTAAAAATTATTTTGCCTTTAACTTGTACATTTTTTTTGACAAATCCAACAAATAGTCGTTGTAAAATGCCTAAAACCACTGTAAAATGCCCTTTGATGGTTATGCCAGCTGTCACGAAATGATATATTCATGGTGGAATAAGCTATGTTTGAAAATCTCCGCTGTTTTTCTTTTTACGATAGTGTATGGTGCAGGACGAGAATGGAGACAGATGACACTTTGAGTAGCGAAGAGCACTTCGCACCTCTACGTTGTCCAACTTGTTGTAGAGAGTTTGAGAGTGCGTCGGAAAAAATAACAGGTCATTGTCTCAGGACTACAAAAGAGGGAGACGCTACATCTCTATCAAAAACTTTAAGGCATTAGATTAATTATTCAATCTTTTATTAATTCAACATTCTTCTCATTTATAGTCGATGTGAGACTCTCACACTGAAATCCAAGACGACTATCCCATTAACATGCAACTATATATGGGGATGCTATATGCCTCTTTGCATGAGATATGCTCAGAAATCATTATCCACGAAATAGAACGACACATGAATAATCAAATCAATGAATGCATAACCATGCATAGTAACATATGATGATAAAATATAGCTAGGAGAAGTTGAAAATAACATTTAAGCCAATTAAAATCACACAAGTTGTATACTTGAATTTCTCGTGTTAATAGCCCAGGGAACAAGTATTTTGAAAAGAATCATTTTTTGAGGTCACAAGACTTCAAAGAGTTTTTTTTTTCCACTAGCTGTTATTAGTTAATGAGGAAACAGTGCAGGTTTACAACTAGCATAACAGGTCAAATATGCAATACATCAGCAACATGTACTACAGTCTCACATGATCATTTTCTTAACATATTCTTAATTCTTAATTACCAACCTCTCATTTCCAAAAAAGAAATGGAAAAACTTGTACAAATCATATTTGGCAACTTGTCATAATTTTACTCCTTTTAAAGTAACCAAGGTGGAAACAAATAGACACAGCTAGGTAAGCTTCAATTCCAATTACCAACAATGGATTGATATGATTATAGTTAGGAGTTTGAATTTTTTTTTTGTTTATAATGGAGCTGAAGATGGAATCCATGACTTCTAGTATATATATTATTCAAACCCTACTTCACCATTAAATCAAGTTAGGAGATTGATTTCTAAATAACTCTTGCAAATAAAAAAATTCGGTTTATAATGAGGGAATCTATTGTGTTCAACAAATTTTCTGATGAAAATCAGTCACCACTAAACAATTGTGAAATTTTTGTCCATATAAAGTATGTTTGATCTTGGTAAAAAATAAGTGACTGAATATGACAACTTTCGCTGTGTTTAATTTTAAAAGTGTGTATATATTTAGTCCAGTACATATATTTTGCAGATCAAACGCATTCGATAAGACAAAAGTTAAAGTGCATGCACCTTTTATCTTGGTGTGCTTCATTGGTGATTGAATTTCTACTATAGAGACATAGTATAAGATATTTAGATTCACTCCTATTAAAGGAACGCTCCAATGTCTAATTCAGAGAGCATTTTGTGCACAAGAAGTTAAAATAGGTTAGTAAAAAATATGCCTTGTTAATTTCCGATGAGTACAACTGTTACGCATATAAGACCAAACAAACTCCAATATCCCTGTTTTGTGCAGATGGAAAATGATACTATAATAAAGAGAAAAATGAGATGATAAAGCAAGATTAGCATAATCACAAATTGTCAAATTCTGTGATGTATAATGCATGGAAGGTCATGACAAAAGTATGATTGCATTGTTGGAATAACCATGGCCAAAAAACAAAAGAAAAATTAAAGTAATGGGAGAATAACTACAGGTCAATTTAAACAGAAGACTATTGCCATTACATTTTACAACATTTGCTTTTTCAAGATGATGCCAATATCAAAGGTGAGAAATGGTGGAGTGTGAATTTTGTTAGAAGTGTCACATTCGCTAGAGATATAGTATATATAGTCTTTATAAAGGTAATATAAACTTCAACTCTTAAGTTAGTTTTTGTAGTGGAGTATTGACTTTTCAAATTTCTAATATAGTATCAGAGTGTATCTTAGATTATCTGTTATTTGTTGTCAAGACCTCCTATATTTGGGCCACCGTTGTTGTTGACTACATGTTCTAACTTGTTTAGTTCTGGACGTGAGAGAGGGTATTAGAAGTCTTACATTGGTTAGAGATATGATATAGATAGTCTTTACACAAACATCAACTCTTAAGATAACTTTTGTGGTTGAGTATATACCTCTTAAATTCTAATAAATTCAAGAGTGACCGATTAGTCTTATATTAATCAGAAGGATAGAGCTAATTAAAGAATGAAATCTACTATTTTGGATATAAATATAAATTAAAAAAATACATGTATTTGGTCTAAGTATATGTTAAATACATATATTTTTTTTCCATACTTTCAGTTTTTTAAGTCCAAAAAAGAGAGTAAAGATAGCACATATACTCTACTATGTTAAAATATTTTTGAGTGAAAATGTAGTGTTAGAATTTCTTGACATATCATTAACCCTTTGTTGATTTTAGTGTTATGAGGACTTTTCAATAAATGGTAAGATAGAAATTACTCCCTCTGACTCAAAATAAGTATAACAGTTGATCAGTTCACGTTTGTCAACGCACAACTTTAATCGTTAATATTTTTAATTTTTTTTTTTTAAAAAAATTATATATCTTAAAAATATTCTTCAAGACAAATCAAACAACAGCTTACATGTTAATATTTACATTTATATATTAGTAAAAAAATATGGTCAAAATAAATTATATAAATAGTACAAAATAATCAACTAAAACTTATATTTAGTGTGTGACGATGTCTCAAATAAAATTACTTTAAACAAACTTATCAAAAAAAAAAAAAAACTTAGACAAAAGGATTCTAATTAATATTTTGTCTCTACATATAAACTTTATATTTCGGAGGGGACTGAAACTACTTAATATCAAAACTCGCTCTGAATTCTAGACTAATAAGTAAGGCCCCTTTCTCCTAGGAACCAGAAGGTGAAAGTAAAAAAAAAAAAATTATATTCAGACAATCTCAATTTGACACGGTAGTTGTTATAAACAGAACTCAAATTTCAAATCTACATCTCCGAGATATTGTCCATTTTGAAGTTATCTGTCACGGTTTTATCCTTTGTAAAAAATGCGTCTTATATAAACTATCTCTAGCATCGATTTTCAAACGATGCGAGACTTATAGGTGAGCCAAAACATATGGCGGTGACTATGGGGGCTAAGGGTTGTCGACCTACTAGCATGTGCATGTGGTTTCGTTCCCACAGATGACGCTACTATTTTGAACACTACTCAGATTTATCATTTATCTTTAAAGGATAAATTAGATGATAGAAGACTCACAGAGGGTGGATCACTGGACAAAATACTCCGAGCTGGAGTTGACATCGAAGCATGGAAATAACCGACGATGAAGAAGGTGGGTGCACCTGTAGAAAATACTCCGACGCCAAAATCAGTATAATGCCGAAAGTCTAAGTCTAGAATAGTACTCTTACCCCAAAATTTACAAAATATTTGGCTATGAAATGGAATTGCTCGTATAACGCCGCCCATATGTGTAATGTAACTGACTTATCAACAGCAACCAGCACCATAAAACAGATTATGAATTTTCTTACGCACTAGACCACTAAACAAAACATCCCCTGATGATGTGTTATTATTTTCTCTATTTTAAAATTAAGTCTATTTCAATTGTCAGATTCCACCACTACCAAATACTATTTAATACTAAACATCAACATCGTGACCAAATTTTTATCAAGAAAATCCATTTTATGGGACAATCTTACTTTGGTATGGTGAAATAATATTGTGAGGTGAAGGAAGAAGGTTAAGGTAGACAATGACCTGTTTTTTAGACCATGTTGACAAGCACACTTGTACACATTCATTGGTTGTTTTTTCCATGCCTCTTCTGTTTGTCCTTTATCATAGGACACAACAAGTCAAACGTTTTACTATTGTTGAGTTGTTGTTTCAATCTTTAGTTTCACTTATCACTCACTCGAGCTCATATTTGTAGTACTAGCTATTAGTCTCTTAGCTCCAATGGCATAAAAAAGAAGGGGTTAGACTCACTGTTGCCTTTGCTAATACTGTGGCACATGATCTTAATTACTCTGTCCATATTGAAGTGGTCTTTCCAACATTATTTTGTAAATTGCATGAGTTTTTTTTTGTTCTTCTCTATGTTGTGCTACCGACACAAGCTATCACTCCAACGACAGAAATGGATTAGGTGCATACTCACTATAATGCACTCAGTGTGTTATAGTCATCCGATTAAAATCAAACGGTAAAGATTTAAATACAGTTTTAATATTTTAAAATACAAAAATTTCTGATCTTTAAATATAAACCGTGTGATCTCGATCGAACTTCCGGCCGCACCCTAATCCAAATTCCTCCAACAACATGTTTTAAGCAATAATTTGTCAAAAGAAAAATGTGTTAAGCAATAATAAAACAACTAGACAAGTGTATCTTAAGTGTTACTGATGTCTTAACAGTCTCACATTTGATTTTTTTTTGGCAGCAACAGTCTCACATTTGATGAAATTTAACATGAATGTAAGTTTATAAGTGAGAATATTTCTCCCCTTATAAACTATTGATTTCGTAAGAATTGAGTTAGATAAACTAAAATTCTAGATGATATTAGAATATGCTCAAAATTTGTTAGGTTACACCCTATTTGATTAAAATTTGTAGGTTTTTCTTTTGAATTTTTCTGTGAATTTTATTTTAGAGACTAAAATCAAAATGATTTTAACGTACATGGATAAATTTCTAAAAAAAATAATACATAAACTAAAATAAAAATACGCTTACATATAGGGACAAAAATGTCACTTAAACCTTAACAAAAAATTCTTATGCGAAGTTAGATAAACTCAAAACATGTATAAATATTTATTAAAATTTTAACATGTATCTAAGATATTATCGTAAATCATATGCTATAAACACTTTCTTTGCCAAAAAAATGCTATAAACACTTTTGAGTAAAAAAAAGTGTTATTAGTAATTTTTTTAATCACATATATTAAACAATTATGATTTAAATTTAAAGTTTTTCTTATTGAATTTGTACCATAAAAAAATTGTGCAAACAAAATAATTATTCTTTATTAAGGTTTGCACTCCAAATTTAGTGTCCTATATCAATTAAGATACTATAACTTTTATAAAATCACAATAGATCATTTTATGGCAAACATCCGAATTTATATATAAACAATAATCTTTTTAATAGGGATAAACCATCATTTTGATCTTTAAAATTGTAATTCGTTGTCACATTGATCGTTAAGTATATTAAAATTATAAATTATAAATATGTCATTAATGTTTCTTTTGTTTGTAATTTTATGGATTAAATTGATAAACAAAAAATACATTTGAGGACCAAATCAACTAATAAATAACAAATATATTTAAAAATGTATTTATAATTTTGATATATTTAAGAAACGAATGTGACAAACAAATTACAGATTCATATAAGGTTTATGACTTGTACTCGAGAAGGGGATGTACTATATCCTCAAGAAGTACTGAAGTAGCATAAGGTTAGACACAAATGGAAAACAGATACGTCCGGCCATTTGTGACACAAACGGTTTTAAAGTACAACAGCCGCAACAATACTCACAAACATAATAATGGATTCAAGAATCATATCCTATAAAATATAAATCTCTCATAAACTAAAATGAGTAAAATAAAATAAAATAAAATGTATACAAGTTGAGAAGTACAGTATGTCACCACTCTCAAGTTTATGATGGACAATATTCCAAAAATAAGGTCATCTCCAACTTTTCAATAGTTTCATTTTTTCTTATTTTTTTTTTATTTAGTCGCATATTGATTTTTTTTACTAAGTATAGTGGTTAATACACAGAAAAATAGAGAATTCAGGGATTAAATTGTGTCTCATCTAATACATCTTTCATAACTACTTACTCAGTTATATTTATGGGATTCTATTTTTTTTTCTTTAACTTTTTTTTTAGTATATCGAAAATATAAATTACTTTTCAAGAATTTAGTTCATGTACCTCCCCTATCCAACTCTCAAGTTCTTATCACTTGATATATCCTACAAAAACTTCTTATTTATTAACTTAGTAAGAACTTACAAAAGAAACTAACGATAAAAATCCTTACAAAGTATAGCGTCACACTCCTATTATCTGCTAACATACAAGAGGCAAAATCAGGAACTTAAAAGTTCTATCAACATTCGTTTTTTTATGTGATCCCTAAATAATATGATCTATAACGTAACACCATACACAATGATTAGGTAGTAAATACAAATCAATATATGGTGGACACTACTTTTTCTAATTAGTTAGAAACTAAGGTTTGATTAAATAGATTACCGAACTAATTAACTTATTAGGAGAATTATATCCAAACTTGTTTGTTCATATATAAACAATGCAAGATTTCATTTCAATCACGTCATCCCAACAAACAGATATCTTTCCTCTAGAAATGTATGGTTCATCTCCACTTTATTTTGAATATATTTTGTGGTATATATACAAAGGGAGACTTGTTTCTTCTTATCTTTGTGGAACCCAATTACATCCCAAGAAAACTTCAAATACAAACCACAAGAAATGCTACTTGCTTGGCTTCAATAATTAATTATGGTAAGGCCCTGCAAGCAGTAAACTTGACATAATTTTTTGTAATAAACTTGACAATTAATTTAAGGGTTTGTCGTCTAATATATATATCTTTAATATTGTACGTGTTAAAGAAACTAAAATAGTAGACCTTTAATAAAAAATAATAACAATTCATTAAAAAGTTATAAAGAAATTAAACAGTTATACATTTAATATAAAATACATAGAGTCGACTTCGATATTTAGGAGGCCCTGTTCGAATAATAAAAATGGACTCTACATAAAAAATGATTTTTTTTTAAATAAAACATGTTATTTTTAAATTATAACGTCAAAAAGAAACATATCTTAATAAAGATTAAATTTATTGCAAAGATTTAAATGATATAATGATTGAGTCTAAAACTATTTCTAAGTTTTACATTAATTTAAATTAAAATAATTAAAATTATGCATAAAAAAATATAAAAACTCATATTAGAACTTAAGACCTTACACCCACGCACAACTAACATAATCAACCATTAGTCTACTGATGTATATATAATATAATATATTATAAACATAAAATAAAAAGGGTATATAACTATTATTATAAAATGACAATTATGAGCTCTAAAATTTTGTCAAATTTTTGAAATCTCATGTCGTCGTTCACCCTGCATGTGTGCTAGCTAGGACCAGCCCTGAAAATACACGTGCAAGTTCCAATACAACCTTTTTTTTTTTGTCAAAGTTTAAATACAACTTTACTATTTTAAACTTTTTAACATATACAAATTTACACACGATCATAAAATCTTTAATTTAAATGTGCTGATTGTGTCAATTTTATTTTATTTTTTTTGGGTACAAAATTATATATGGTGTCAATTTAGTTGGAATTGGGCTCAATTTCAATAACTCTTCACTTCAAATAGATTTTTATTTTTTTAAAAAACAATAATCGAATGAGTGTAACAAGTAGCACGTAATATGCACTACTACAAAAAAGGCCTTTGATAGCGCTTTTTTTGGCCTTTTATAGCGCTTTAAAGCGCTATTGACCCAGCCGCTATAATAGGTCCAGATCCTATTATAGCGCTTTTGAAAGCGCTATTGTTGTGCTATTTTTAAGCCCAAAAACGCAAACATTTATAGCGTTTTTCATGAAAAGCGCTAATAAAGATTGACATTTATAGCGCTTTATTAGCGATTTTTATAGCGCCCGCGCAAAAGCGCTAATAAACATTGACATTTATAGCGCTTTATTAGCAGTTTTTATAGCGCCTGCACAAAAGCGCTAATAAAGATTGACATTTATAGCGCTTTATTAACGAATTTTATAGCGCCCGCGCAAAAGCGCTAATAAAGATTGACATTTATAGCGCTTTATTAGCGCTTTTTATAGCGCCCGCGCAAAAGCGCTGTTATTGACATTTATTAAGAGCCTACATTTATAGCGCTTTCTTAGCCTTTTTTCAGTACAGCTTGAAGCTTCTTTTTTTTTGAACTAAATATATATATTTTTTTAATACAACCTGAAGCTGTTTTTTTTACCAATTGATGCCTATAGCTTACGTTGAAATTTAAATAATATAATAATATTATAAATTAAACTATCAAATAATATCATGCACTTGATAGATAAAAAATACTGATCCAATATAAAACTATCGAGTACAAATACATCGAGTACAAAAGATAAAGAAAAAGAATCACTGCTCTGCAATAGTATAAGTCCTCAATTTCAAGCATGATAGCAAGCAAATTTTATGCACCCAAACGTAACACGAAAAGCTCACTGAGAATATTGAACCTTCGATATGAACTCAAAAAGCCGAAAAGTATCGAAAAACTCCACCTGAACAACTAGAAACAATATACATGTGTTACAGATCGAACATATAGCTAATTAATTACTTTGCAGTTAATTACTTGGCAGTCAGTTCTATGAAAATAAATTATATTGAATTACAAACAGATAGCTACTAATATATGCAATTAACTAAAAGATAAACTTGTGCCTTTTAGTAACTCCTACACACACTTCATCATTACCCAAATAGTCTTCTCATAGACAGAAGAAATCATAAGTGAGAGAACATACCTAAAAAAAGGGAACTTCATCAAAACCTTCCTTGTTAGCTTAAAAGAGAGGATACAAACTCTTTGAGACAGGATTCTGAATTCACTTTTGTCTTATGTGAGATAAAAAAAAAGTAATTTTAGCCAAAGCAAATACAAGACTAGCCAAAGAAGAAACAAACCATGAAGCTTAGCCATAGCAAATACAAAACTAAACATACAGCAACAGAAGCCTTTCACCTTACATTTCAAATAACAAGAAGCTTAAAAGTAAAAATTAATTACTCCTAGGCATCATGCATAAGATTTTCACAATACACACAAAGTGAATACTTAATATTTGCCAAAACTCCGAAATAAATTAAATTGTAGGTTAATAATATGCATACTTGTTCTACTCTGAGTATCTATCAGCTGCTTCCTCCACGGCAATAGAGCATGCAATCTCAGCTGAACCATCACCATACACAATGCACCTCGAATAATGTCCTTTGACTACTCAATTATCATTTTGTTACCTAACAAGACAACTCAAGTAAATTTATCAAGACTGCTGAGACATTCATCAGTCTTCAAAGTTTATTCTATAAACTACCTTAAAAATGATAATGTTTTACAGTCTCTATAGTAGTAAATTAAAAGCAAAAGGGAAAAAAAAAACATAAATTTAAGTATGATAGCCAATATAATTATGTTAGAGTTCACATATATAGTCCCTTGGCATTAAGCTATAGGCATAATCCACAAACGCACATATGACCTACTAGGATCCACAATTTTCGTAAGACCTGCTATATGATTTGGCCCATAAAAAAGTTCATCAAATTGTCACACATCATAAAAAAATAAACATTAGAAATGAACAATAATTGAATGTAAAATAACTAGGTAGGCTATATTTGAAAATACTATTGATAGTAGGGAATCAAGAGTCACCAAAGCTACAAGGTCCTTTTAGTTTAGCACCCATTATCACAGGTTCGTTGCCATAAATCAATTCATACACAACTCCAATAGCATATACATTTATTTTGGAAGAAACACTACGATATGAATCCAAGATAAGAAAATGATGTCTTGAAACACAATGCCTAACCCATTTTTCCCTGCCAAGGAAACCTTAAACACAATGCCTAACCCACTTTTCCCTATAAGCATTTTAGAATCATATAGTCAATCTTAGTTATAATGTTGACAATACCTAACTCAATTATACACTACTAGATTGAAAAGAGCACAATAATAAGTTAATAACACACGAGTCACTTAAAAATGGGGGATTATCACATATTAAACGTCTCTGCGGAGGAAAAATCAGTGGTAATAAGACAGAATGATTCAAGAATTTGAGACTTACAATGCTGAAGATATGAAGTAGAGGAAGAGATTTAAAGCACTAAATGCTTTGTATGGTTATCTTTAAAATGTGAGGACACTAATGAACAATAATAGTGTTAATTCCAACTTCCCTCCTTGCTCATGTGGACAAAATGAAGACGAATTTTGGAATGATCAAGGGAACATGTCTTATTTCCACCTTGAATTGTGATCAAGGGAACAGTTCGGACTAAAACAGAACTACAGCAATAAGATGTGTCAAGTTACCTTGAATAGTGGTTCTGATCTGTTTCCACCTCTTCATAGCTTCGTATTATATAATGCATCAAATATTTGTGCTTCTCCCAATAAACCTAATTTCCTGTCACTGATAAGTCAAATAAATACTACTTTAATGGCACAAATTAGATATGCCATAACAAATTTAATTATGAACTCCAATGGCTACTTCCTCATGTGACATGTCCAGAGATTAGTTGGGATGTGAGGTGATTAAATAAAGGTTTTACATTGCAACTTTGTACTCTAATTCAAATCACAGATTAAAAATCACAGCTAAATAGCTAACACCCAAAAAACAACTTTGTCTTCTAATTCAAATCAATTTTGCAAATTCAATTTTCTCAAGTAAAAATCGAATTTTTCTATTTAACACAAATCAAGTGCAACTGATCCTTCCCTCAATCTCTAAATATATTAACAGAGTCACATAATGTATATAAAATCCAAATGCATAAGAAATTAAAGAAAAGGGAAAAGTTAAGGGGAAACATATTACCTCAATTGGTTGCATACATACGTACATGAGCTTAATCTTTTCTTTTCCGTGAACAATATCCTTTCTGTACTTTGATTCGACGGTGGAGGAGGTTTGAATCGAACGAGGGTTGAGATTCAATATCCTTTATGTACTTCGATTCGCGAGTAACGAAAGTCGGAGAATTCGTGACTGAGAATGAATTAAAGGGTTTAGGGTTTGCTTTTGGGAAGAGGTTTTGGCAGATTTTGTTAGTGAGAATGAAAGAGTGAAGAAGAAAGCTCGATTTCGTGTGTGAGGAATCAGCGCTTGACATTGAGATTCATGTAGCTACGGTTCATCGTTCTTGATTACAAGAGAGACATAGAAGGTTAGGGTTCGTGAATGTTAGCGGGTTTCAGAGAGAGATTCCAGCGGTGATTTCAATCGTTAGTAGTGTTTTGGGTTGAATGTGAAGGGATTCAGGTGAAGAAGAATAGAAGATGGGTTCCATGGGAGAAAGAAGAAGAGAACAATGGAGAAAGATGGATGTATTTTTATTTATTTATTTATTTTGATATCTATTTCTATTTACTTTATTTATTACTTATGAACTAAGGGAGTAAAGGGTCACAGGTTCGACACCCATCAGAGATAGATTTTTTTTATTAATTATTTTAAAAATATTATATGTGCTATTATAGAGTATCAAATTTAATAGCACTTTTTTAAAAGTGCTATTATTGAGTGCGTGCTTGTGACTTTGTTAGCGTTTTTTTTATAAAGCGGTATCATAGCGCACTTTGGTTCAAGGCTTAAATAGCGTTTTTTCTAAAAGCGCTATAATAAGGTTCCTTGTTTATGTTTTAATAGCGCTTTTTAACTAAACGCTATTAAATGGGCGCTATAAAAACTCTTTTTTGTAGTAGTGATGTAATATCCACTACTACAAAAAGGAGCTTTTATAGCACCCATTTAATAGCGCTTATTTGAAAAGTGCTATTAAAACATAAACAAGGAGCTTTATTATAGCACTTTTAGAAAAAACGCTAATAAAGTCTTGAACCAAAGCATACTATTATAGCGCTTTGTAGTAAAGCGCTATTAAGCCACAAATGTGGTGATTTTCATTAGCGCTTTTGAAAAAGTGCTATTAAAACTTGTAACCTATAATAGCACTTTTGGCATAATTTCTATAGTAAATTAAATTAATAAATAAACAATTGTGGCTGGTGGGTGTCGAACCTTTAACCTCTTTGTTGCTAAATAATAATAATAAAAATAAAAATAAAAACAATAATAGAGTTCACGCATTAATTCTTTAACGCTTCTCACCATCAAGCTCTAACCCACGATCTTCAAACCATTCCCATTAAACATTGAACTCAAACCCTAGAATCGTAATTGATCGTCTTCTAGCTTCAAACCTAAAGGAATCGAACTAAGATAGAAATTGTTTCTCTGTAATCAAACTCAGCAATCGAAACTCAAAGAGATTGTTTTCCAGAGAAATCGAAGTTAGATCAATTGTTTCCCATTAATCGTTCCTCTTCTCCAATCAAACTCGACGTAATGCAAATATTGAAGAAAAGCTTTGATTCGTGAAACTGCTCTAACCTTCTCGTAATCGATTTCGACTTGAAGTAAGTCCTATTGTTGATTCAATTTTGAGTTCGAGAATAAGCAACGTAATCGAACTTTCGCTGTATGTTCAATTTTAATTCGGCTGAGCAGTTCAATTTTGATTTCATATTACCCTGTTCGTTCTTGTTCTTTGTTCGACTAAGCAGTTGATTTTGATTTTGTGGTACCCTGTATGTTTGATTTCTGCAACTTTCTATTTGTTCGTAT
Source organism: Trifolium dubium (assembly GCA_951804385.1). NCBI lineage: Eukaryota > Viridiplantae > Streptophyta > Magnoliopsida > Fabales > Fabaceae > Trifolium > Trifolium dubium. The sequence goes on along the minus strand of OX638063.1, from coordinate 48,377,209 downwards.
TGTTCTGTGATTGCTGTATGTACTTGTTTTTGGTCCTGTCTGAACAGGATTATTGAGATAAGTTGCAAAACTGCCAGTGTTGTGTTCGAGTTCGTTCGTGTTCTGCACGTCCGTGTTCTGCAATTTCGATTGTATAGGAGGTTGGTGTTTTATGATATGGTATAAGTTGCTTAGTTGTACAAATATTGTTAGTTAATTAGCTTTTTTCATAATCTCTACCTTTTGAGTTCTACTAACTCCGAGCTATAGTTTGTCCTTGACATTGGCAAAATCAAACCTGTAGTGATTCGAGGAAAGGTTATATAATCTTTTGCAGTTCATATAGAAGGGACTGGAGCTGAAGAAGAAGCTTAGAGGCTGCTAACAACAATCTTCTGTAGTAGTGTCTAACTCTATAGATGAATCCATTATCCATCTGCAAAGGAGGTGAACAACGCTGCATTGAGGCTCAATCACGTAGTTCTCATAACAAACAAAGTCATAGACAAGAAAACATGAATAAATATTCATTTTTGCAGGTTTGTAATGAACCTTATAGGTCAATGTGGTTACATAACCCAATTTCGAAGAGCTGAAACCATCTCATCAGAATTGCCTAGCTTTATTCAGTTGAATCCAGCTCCACTGAGCAAAGCCTTTCGTAATTTTGAATATTGTGATTGTCAATTTGTCCACCAGTTCTAAACTCATGATTCTCTTTTTACATGTTTAGATATTGGTCTGGTCTGAATTTTTTAATTTTACTATTGTAGAATCAGTAGAGGTGGAAGAAGAGGAGGAGGAGGAAGAAGAAGAAGATGTAATAGAGATGGAAGAGGAGGAAGAACAAGAAACAATAGTTGAAGAGAAAGATAAAGACAAAGACGAGGTTCCATATTCTCTTCCCAATGTAGATAAACATAGAAAAGGTTTTTTATATTCAATCCTATATGTTTTTATTCTTGATTTAACCCATTACTTTCACATTTGTTTTACTTTATAAACTGTTGCAACCGTTGCACCGAGGTTTCTCTTCAAGCGTCTTTATTAGTTATTTAGCTAATGGTATTGGATATTGATAGGTATTAATATTAATACCAACCCGGTGAAAAGAAAACTCCAGCAGCAACAATAAATTGTATGTGCATACTTGGTAATATAATCAATTGGTTTTCCTTCCTAGTGGCTGAAACAATTTCAACAAGGCATCACTTGATGCATTTGTGAGAATAAGCCACAACTGGTTTAGCAGACCTTAATATCAAAGTCAACTGAAATGGCATAAAAAGTCTTCAATTAGTCACTAAGTTTTCTTTACAAAAATTTACAGGAGGCTAAGGATCGAAGTATACAGAAAGGAAATTGTTCACGGAAAGGAAAAGATTGAGCTCCTGTACATATTTGTGCAACAAATTGAGGTAACATGTTTCCTCTTAACCTTGCCCTTTTCTTCAATTTCTTCTGCATTTGGAACAATTTGTTTATTATTCGGTTTATATGTTTTTTTTCCTTATGAATTTTTATCTGTTTTAAATTGTTACGAATTTTCAACATATGCTCATTAGTCTTAGAGTTTAGCTTTGCTCCATAAGTAAAACTCCTAGTCTTAAGTCTTAACAATATGTGAAGGCATCTTGATGCTATTGAAAATGTAGGAATTTGGTTCTGACTAAATAACACCCTAGCTACACAAAGTATATACTGTCAAAAAAGTTATATTTTCCTTACTCATATCAGTGTTGTTAAATATCAGGCATGGCGGATTTTTGATAACTGTCATGGCCAATTTTGGAGGAATGGCGACACCATGGCATTCATGGTGGTTTTTTGGCTTCTGGCCATTGATAAGACCGACTCGAACTCTTATTATTGAAACATTTGAAACTACTATTAGAGTGTTCCAAAATAACAAGCACACACTTAATACTCTTTTGAACTCCATGCCCACTTCTCCATAATTAACTAGTTGCTTGACTACAAAAAGTAAATTGGTTGGGTGTTTCTTAGCTAGCTCTGAACAACTCATCAGCGGCAAAGAAGATGCAGCCAACAACTTCGCTCGTGGTCATTATACCAGTAAGTGTTCCATTTCCCAATCTCTGTCATTTTTATTCATGTGTTGTCGTTGTTGTTTATTTGAATCTGAAGTTTGAAATCTGATATATGAATATGATCTGTTTGTTCAGTTGGGAAGGAGATTGTTGATCTATGCAATTTAGTTAGTAATTTTTTGAATCCTTCTTTCTTTTTATTCAGACATATGTGCAAATATTGGATTCAGTTGTGATGATTTGGTTATTAATCTATTCTAGGGAATATTCATGTCAAGTACCGGAGAGCAGACCCATTCCATGAGTGGAAATGGTATTAATTTTCTTTTGCCTCCAATTGTGTGCCAGAAGCTTGGATTTCTTTTTGGTTGCAGCAAATTTCCTTCTACTCGAGCATGTTTTTGTTTCTTTTGAGTCTGATAAAAAAGAATTTGAAGTTGTGGCTATAGGCTATAAACCTTTAACTCTTTACTTGACAAGTGTTCCATGACATTTGCTCTATGATATGTTTCTTTTGTGATGAAAGAATCCAAATTCCCTGTGAATTTGTATATGATGTTAATCATTTTTCAGTGACTATCTAATTAAGTTTAGCTGGTGGTGCTTTAAGATATTGACTATATTTAGTATATTCTTAAATTTTTCAGAGACTTCTTGAAAACATGAGAGAGGTGTTGGCTTGGTTTGGAAAACGGCAGAGGAGTGCTTAGGGTAATTTTAATTTGATTGTTTTGTTGTTATGAAGTACTCATCAGCTTGCAAGAAATGGTCTGCTGGGAGCTTATTGTGTTTCGGTTGTATACAGTAAACCAATTTTGTTGTGCTGATTGTTATCTGATTAAGGTTGAGAATCATAGGACCTTTGTATTAGCATATTAGTATAATTTGTTTTGGTGGTGAGAGTTATGCACCGAGCTTCTTGACATCATAACACCTTTGTATATATTAGCATAAGTTTGTTTTGGTGGTGAGAGATCGATGTATATTGTTAAGTTTCAGCCGACATTTGTTATATTATACATGTTATAATGGAAAAGTATTTTTTATTCCCTGTAGTACATGATATTATTTGCTAGCTTTTAATGGCACTATTTAAATTTCAAAATAAGTTACAGGTATCAATTGAAAAAAAAAAAGCTTCAGATTGTATTCCAAAACCAAAAATACAGCATCAGGCTAATAAAGCGCTATCGAAAGCGCTATTGAAAAAAAAATCACAAATATTTATAATAGCATTTTTTCAATAAGCGCTATCAAAAGTGCTAATAAAGCGCTATAAATGTCAATCTTTATTAGCGCTTTTGTGCGGGCACTATAAAAACCAGTAATAAAACGCTATAAATGTCAATCTTTGTTAGCGCTTTTGCGCGGGCGCTATAAAAACCACTAATGAAGCGCTATAAATGTCAATCTTTATTAGTGTTTTTGCCCGGGCGCTATTATAGCCTATGTCTATAATAGCGCTTTTCATGAAAAACGTTATTAATGTATGCGTTTCTAGGCTTAAAAACAGCACTACTATAGCGTTTGTTTGTTACAATAGCGCTTTCAAAAGCGCTATAATAGGCTCTGGACCTATTATAGCGGCTGTGTCAATAGCGCTTTAAAGCGCTATAAAAGGCTAAAAAAAGCGTTATAAAAGCCCTTTTTTGTAGTAGTGATCTGAACCATGAAAGAAAACATTGAACCAATTTTGACAATGAACTATGGTCCTTAGTGGAGGACATAAATGGATGCGAGAGTGCCCACCATCTATCTTTTCGGTTTAGGTCATTTTGTACGTATGCTATATTAATCACACTTTTTCTTTCATTTTCTTTTGTAATCATCATCTATCAAAAATGTCTTATTCATTCTTTTAGGCCATGAAAAATACATTGACATTATATATGTTAAACAAGTTTCATAGTAAATTTCAGGCAAATTTCATAGTAAGTTTCATAAACCTCCGGTTGTTAAGAAAAAGGACATAGTAATACATAAGGAATTCAAACGTAAGATTAATATAGTTTGACTAACTGATTGGTCCATTCAGAAATCAGATTTGAGTTAAACCAAATGATTTATTTTTTGATAAAATTCATTAACTACGTGAGTTTAATATCTTAGTTAAATGATGGGATGACATGCATGTAAGAATAAATGATGTAATGTGTTTGATTGATACTGCCTCCATCCCTAAATGTAAATTGACCCTCTTGAGAAAATATTATGCTCCTTTCTATACTCTTTCAATTTTTAACTATATTTATTATTTCTATATATACATGTCTCTAATTATAATTTTATCTTTTTTGTCGAGTAGCTCAGTAGCTAGAAATTCACCTCTATTGAAGTGAATAAATGGAGAATTTTAAATTTAAACTCTGACTCCCTACATATAAAATGTGATATATCTCTACCAACTGAACTATAATCAGAGATATTTTACCTTTTTCTATATATTTTACCTTTTTCTATACCTTAGAATAAATATCATGAATAATATTATACCTTCTAATGCTTATATTTCTGAACGATATTCATGTACTGTTTGATTCTTATGTATATCTTATCAATTGTCAATTTGATAATTAGAATGGAGGTGCATGAAACATTTTCTCATAAACCAAACTTACATAGAAAGTAAAACTCTCTCTTAACTTCCACCATTATATATAATATATATGAGGAAGGATCCGTAGTTGACTCTAAGAGTAACTCTGAGATGAGTTACTATTCGCGATGAATTTCATCAATTCAACCATTGATATTATTATCATTATATATCAATGATCCAGTGCACACATTTTATTTATATAAATTCAAAATTTCTAGCTATGGAATCTAAGCATTAATATTTATTTGTGTTTTTGAAAAGCTTATCATATATTCATTTAAAATTATTTAATAAGGTATCAAATAGATTTAAAATTTCATAAAAACTTGTACAATTAATCTACTTCAATAAGACTTTTAATTAAATAGTTAAATTAGTGACATTCATTGTGAATAATAAGACCTTAAACGGAATAACTTATCTCTAAATTACTTTGAATATGTCAACGAATTTCTCCTCATATACGTGGACATGAATTGTCTCCCGTGAGAATTTCAAAAGAAGAAATAAAGTGGTGATATATATCGCAGAACTTCTCTACAAGATCGATCTATAACCATTTAGCTAGCCCCCTAAGGCCTAAATGTCCAAAAACTTCTCTACAAGATATTTTTATATAGTTTTTTTTTTTAATTTTCTACAAATTGTTGTAAGTAAAAAAAAACAATTTAATTGATTATATTATTTAAGCGCCAAAAGCTAAGCTTGCTCTCTCATAGCCGGCTCTAAGAAATTTTTCCTTCTTGTTCTGTCTTCCGTCTTTGTTTATAGAGGGGATGATTTTAGGTATTTTTTGGTCTAAAATCACCCTTTTATATTTGTTTGTTATTCTCTTTTAATATAAATAAGTGGTTTTCACTTATACCACATTTTTTTCTTTTGTGTTTTTTGGTGATTTCGCCGTCTAGTGCGGCGTTGTTTGTTCGTCGTCTTGTGCGGTATTGTGTTGTTCGTCGTCTTGTGCAGCGTTATTTGATTTTCCGTATTGTTGCGGTGTTCATTTGATTCGTTTTGAAAGATCGGGTTCAATCAATTGTAGATTCAACTAATGATTTGTGCATCAACGTTGCAGATCCGGAGACTTGGATATTCCGGTGATTTTAGTTTTATCATATTATTTATTGTAGGTATTTTTCCGTTGTATGTTATTAACTTGGATGTTGTGAGTTTGTTTACAGTTTCATCCTTTACGTTTTTAGCTATGTTGAATGTGATTGTATATGATGTATTCTATCAATTTAAATGAATGAATATCATTTGATTTTATCAAAAAAAATATTATTTAGGGGGGGTTATTCAATTGGGATTTCAATGGATTTTAAAAGACTTTAATTTTTTATGATAAAAAAGTCTTGAAAATTTTAAAAGACTTTGTGGGATTATATTGATTCTGTGAGATTTTGAGAGACTTGTTTAAAAAACTTTTGCTTATTTTTTATAAAAGTCTTGATTGAATAACACAAGATTTACTTACTTTTTTAAAAAGTCTTGATTGAATAACACAAGACTTTTTTATCATAAAAAAGTCTTTAAAGTCTTTTAAAATTCATCGAAATCCCAATTAAATAACCCCTTAAGCGCCTAGCTAAATTATTTGAATTCTATATCACCTACGCATGCATGATTTTGGTAAAATTTTGTTAATCATGATTCATGAACCAAATCTGATTTTGGATATAAAATCTAGAAAAACCAATTAGTGGTAGCCTCATCTGATTTAAGATTAAATTTAACAAGGAAGTGGAAGTTGATATGGAGGTCAACTATATAATATACACGTACATAACAAACAAATCATTCAAATAACTAATATTCGTTTTTATGACAAAAACGCCAATGTAGCACCAAATTGCCACTAGTAGGCTATAACTACTTCAATTTCTTCCAAGAGAAATGGAAAATGCTATGAATGATTGATGAATGTTTGTTTGTCTCATTCACATTGATGAATAATTGATGAATGTCATTAATATGACTTAGTAGACAATTGATTTATTCTTCCAATTATATGTATTCAAATTTGTGGCAAAGGAAGCTATAAGGTGGGGTAATATATATTTATAAGATTACGTTCCTTAAAAGCTTGAAATTCTTGTAGTTGTACTACACAAGCAAAGATAGCTTTGATTTTTTTCAAGGCTTCTAAATGAGGGAATACTTGGTGTATAGTGTATACTATATCACATTAAACTTAAATTCAGATGTAACACTTGTGGTCCTGCAACTTTTCCCCAACCATTTGTATTGTAGTAATAATTAATATAATAATTTTGTAAATAAATATGCACTTAAATATATAACAAATGTTTATATGGCCATATCCTTATTTTTTGCTTTTTGTTCCAAATCTTTGTTTTTTTTTACTAATGTTCCAAATATTTGTTCTTTTTGCTTTTATTGAACTTTGATGAGGTTAGCTAGCTTTCGATCGATAGGCAATGGATTTTATTTATTGCTTTAATTATAAAATAAAACAAAAGGACAACAAATAAAAGTTTGGAAAAATTGCACTATGAAGGATTCATCTCATTGTTATATGTATGATGGAATCATATCATTCTTATACTTTGGAAAAAAATTGGTCCTTTTTATAATACACTTTTAATTTATTTTTTACTAGACTTTCACTCGTATCATGCACGGTTTTTTTCAATATAAGTGTAATTTTTTGGTCTTCAAAATTAAGTGACATTTCCTTGATTTAATTTAGTAATGTTAATTTGGTTCCTAAAATGTGTATCATGTTACTAATTTTTTCTTCTATATAAGTGACATTATTATGATCGAAAGCAAAGTTGTTTTACTTGCATCTCCAAATTAAATCAACTTCTTTGCAAGCAAGAAAACATACACACCATCATGAGTCGACGACGGCGGTGTAAGGGACAACACGGCAACTTGCAGTTGCAGAACAACATGGGAAAGGAGAAAAAGGTGTGGAAAAATGGACAAAGAAAGAAGGGAACGGAGAAAGAGGTGAAAAAAATGTAGAGATCGATGAGAGAAAAAAGAAAATTCAGACGTGAGAGAGAGAAGGAGATTCGGAATCAATTTCAAGCACAATAGAGGATGAAAGATACTAAGTGACCAAATTTTAAGGGAATAGAAATATACTCTTTTTTTTTTTTTTTTAAGATAGAAACATACTCTTTAGGGAAATTGAAATTAGACTTGTAATTTACTATGCATTGAGCTTGAGCATTGCATTGCACAACAACTATAATACTATTGGATAATGAATTGCACTTTCCAGCAGGGGGGTTTAGCATAATGTTTTACTTCTCAGTATTAAAATATTAGTTACTTTAAAAAATAATTGTATTAAAATATATTCTCTCTATATCAAAATATAAGTCACCTTAAAAAAAAAAATTGTAATAAAATATAAGTCACTTTATAATACCAATGAAGCATTTAATGTTATTTTTCTTATTATATCCTTAACTATTTATTACTCTATCTTCTTTTAGTTCTTCAATTTATCTTTTTTTCATATCATTAATGAATGACAATTTTGTAAACTAACTCGTAATTTCTCTTTTCCATACAATAATAATTACATTTCTTAATTTATGTGATACGGTCAAAACGACTTATATTTTGGTACGAAGGTAGTAATTAATATTAATATAATTTTCTGTCAAAAAAAAGATCAATATTAATATAAAAATAATTAGGAAAAAAATAAAATTGAATGTAAAATCTAAATATTAATTATGTTATATATAAATAAATAATGTTTATTCGGGTCAGAATTATGTTTATGCAAATAGAACAATATTACTCCCTCCCTCTGGTCCTTAATATAAAAGGAATTTAACTTTTTAAATTCGTTCAATATTTAATGTATCTAGTCAATAATATGGAATACATACATTAGATTATCAATGAACCTAAAAAGCGAAATTCTTTTTATATTAAGAATACGAGGGAGTAGTACTTTTTGCCACAATGATACAGTAATATGCAAGTGATTATTAAAAGTCCAGGTTTTATCTTTCATTAATTATTCAACCACTACCTTCATCCCTAAATATAAGATTTTATTTGACCAAATTGTACTATTCATTTATTTATTATGTTTTGACTGTATTTTTTTTAATAATATATAGATGTAAATATTAGCATATAAAATCTTATTTGATTTTTTTTATAAGTATTTTTAAAATATCAAATTTTTATAATTTTTACTGCTACATAATTAAAGATATTAATGATCAAAATTGTGCATTGGCATACTTGCAGTGGTATAACAAGGTCTTATATTTAAGAACAGAAGTAGTATTATTATATTGGAATGTGTCAGTGACGCAATCCTCATGAACAACACTTCTTGAAGTAACGTATTGCCACGTCGGCGGACCCAACAGAAGAAAAGATAAAAAATACTTGAATTCGGGTTTTGCCATGCTAGCCGACAAAGATGAAAGCACTCCCAATGGAATTGCTCTTAATCTTATCTTAATTTTAATCTTAATAATCTTATACCGAAATAGTGCCTGCACCCCCCAAAACTCCGCACACACTTCGGGTTCTACATCCAAACCTCATTTTGGGATCTACGTCCCGAATTGAAGGATAATTTAAAATTTTATGAAGTAATAGAGAAACGTGGGGGAGGCAAAAGAATTTTTTTTCAAAAAATATACACGAGACTAGTATTCAACAACTTTTGTATCATAAACAACTTAGTTGCCTTATGCATGAAGTAGCCCTAGTTTGAGTATACAAGAGAGATGGACAATCACCTTCATTTTTTTTTGGCATACATACAAATTCTTTTTTGGTATGTCATCTTGTTTTCTTACTTCAAATTTGAAATGGGCTTGTTATTGTAGGCATGTGTGGGCCCATAGTAAACGGAGCACACAAGCATTGAGCCCGCACTATATACATAAGAAAAATCCTACCCCCTATTATATTCTCTATTTTTCCTCCCCATTATATTTTCAAGAGACCCTGAATTTCTTTTTTTTTTTTGTTGAATTTACCCTCTCTAAATTTAATCCAGCTCCTCTAAAGTGAGTTTTTAGAGTACAAAATGAATACTATATCAACTCTTAATCAATCAATAGACATGGATATTGTTATACGCATGATTTATAGTTCGAACTCTATACTTCACAATTATTAATTTTAAGGATAAAATTTCAATAACTAGACTACTTAATGGATTAAAAGTTGTTAGTCATTTTCTAATTCATAGATTTTATATAAATAATATATTTTTAGTCCTCTTTAAAAACTAAAAATACATTTTTCGGAATCATTCATTTGTAATTAGATGCTCCACAAGTGCGGAGTTGTTATTCTTTTTTATTTTTTTTAAACGTGTTTCCATTCATTTGCAATTAGATGCCCCACAAGTGCGGAGTTGTTTTGATTTTTCGTCTTAGTGCAATGTTTTGGTTTCTTGTCTTAGTGCGGTGCTATTTTGGTTTCCAGTATTAGTACAATATTTTGTTCAAATTTGCAAATTTGCTTCGATCTAAATTTATAACAGATTCAAAGACTTTAGCAACATCAACGTTGCAGATCCGGAGACATGATTATTCTGGATATTTGAAGTGTATCATTCCAATAGTATTTTTCGTCACATTTGTAGATAGTAAACCGTTTTATCCTATTAACTCGGATGTTATGAACTTATTAGCAGATTCATCCTTTTAATTTTGGATCTTGCTAACGAGTGCACCTGGTGCACTCTTTAAACATACTATTTAAAGAAATTATTTATTCAAAAAATTAAACAACACAATTTCAGTGTGTTGATTTTATACATCTTTTAAAAATTCTATAAAAACTTACTCCCTCTGTCCCAAAATATAAGCAAAAGTTGGTCTACAAAAGTGAATGTATCTAATCTAAATTATGAGCCATATACATTAAATTTTTTTGACTCACTTTTGCTTACATTTTGGGACGGAGGAAGTACTATTTAAAGGGCTTAAAAGAGTGCACCGGGTGCACTTTTTAGCATTTGCCAAAAAAAAATATTACTATATCATCATATCGTCATATAAAAATACACTAAAGAGAGAAGAAAATGACAAATTAACTATGAATTATGACAAGAGTGAAAATTACAACAAATTTGAAAGTTCAACACAAAGTGCTACTAAAATGTGTGGTTATCTATTTAAAATTAGATCAACACCATTGAAAGATGATTCAAAATGAAAGTTGAAGTAAAACATGGAGTTTATAGATAGATTAGATCATTCATCTGTTGGGTATTTATTTGCAAATCAATGGAAACACGTTGCGAGTTTGAGAAAACGGTTTTAAATTTATTGTATAGATAAATCAATTTTACAATGAATCTAATTTTTTTTTTTATATATAATATATAGAACCGGAGAGAGTATGTTTTACCGGGAAACATACTTCTATTATTGCAAGAACAAGACCCAAACAATATCACCCCAGATACATAAACACAAGAGTATCCATCAAAAAGAGATAAGATGTCCTTAAGCATAAATACTCATTCCGTTCTTAATTATAAGTATCATTTTAAAAAGGTTTAGTTCCCAAATATAAGTTCCTTTACAAATTATCAGGTGCATTCATTACTTTTTTCTTATACGTATTTTTAAATATGCATTGAAATATAAAAAGTCAAATTAAATACACATACAAACAATTGACAGTTTAGTAAAATTTGCATATAAATTCGATATAATAATTACACTACCAACATTTTTTTCTAATATATGTGAAATTAGTCAAAAAAACTTATAATTATAATAAAAGACCAAGGGAGTACAATATTTGTTGAAGTAGTATGAGAATTATGTTAGTTTTTTTTTTTGACGAAAGATAATTATGTTAGTTGAAGTAGAAAAAAAGACCACTATAATGTTACGGTATGGAAGAGAGAATAGATTGGAGAAAATTGGCTATCCAATTTGATGTTATTAAGATTAATCTCTACGGTATGCGAAATAAATAATCAATTTATACCCAATTTAGTTTATTAATGTGGTAATGTACTTGAAATTGAGATTAATAAAGCATATTCCCTTGCATTATTAACTTGCACTCCATTATTATTGCATTGTTGTTTTGCACTTAAAACCCGAAAAGCAGACACAACAAGACCCTTCAAACATGGAACAGAACATAAACCTGAAATGAGAAAATGTGTCTATGTAAGTAAGTGCAATAATGTTCTTTCTTCCATTTTCAGATGACGTAGTAAGTCATGAGTTTGAGATATAGATTTCCCAATTCTTTTTTTTAAAATAAAAATAAAAAATTAAAAGGAAATTGTATATGCATTTACAGTATTGTGTAATATGTTTATGTTTATGAAAATTGTATATGCATTCACAAATGTAAAATACTATTTTTTAGGTTTACAATGAAATAATGTATCGAATTCAAAACTTATTGTATACTATTAAAATCTCTTGTTATTAGACTAAATTTAGTGGTTTCGTTGGTGTAAAACTAATCTATACCGTGACAAAACACATCATTTTAAACTCACAAGTTAATATCAAATGTTTATTGATTCATTAACATTTGACGCTAAATTTGGTAGGAATGACCACAATTCAATTCTGTAACTATATTTAGAAAGATGTTAGAACCACTTGATTCAAGAACTCAATTCAAACATATTATAATTTTGTCGAGACCAATATGTCTATCACCGAACGCAATGTTTATTTCCTTCGCAGTTGCTCCGTAATCTAAGAAGATGATCAAACATTCAACTCTTGATTAAAGAGAGGATGAACGCTCAACCACATATTTCGATTCGAAGATATTAGTCAGCCAAATAAGTCGGATATCGGTAGTGACAAAAAATCATAAATTAATTGGCATTGGAAAATGTCTCTAACATCACAGCCCCACCTGAAGTCAGCACGTGCTTCATGATAGACATTGTCATGTGACCTTCTCTGTCTTCCTTCATCTCTTCTCTCTCTCTCTCTCTCTGCCCTTTTTCCATTGCTTCTCCTAACTCTGCTACCTCTTGTGTTCTTTTGGCCCTTTTCAATTTCCATCTCTCTCTCTCTTCCTTGTTTCCGCCTCTGCAACAAGCAACCATAGTATCAGTGACTCAGTCACTTGCAACATGTAGAATAGAACCACCATTTATGATGTTGATGATGATGATGATGATGATTCAAACCATTCATTTACTACTCTTCTTCAACCCTTTTTCTTTTTCTATATAGTAGCAACACAACACAACACAACAGAACAAACCCTTTAATCATTTCTCAATCATAACTTTATGGGTTGCTTTCACTCCAAAACCGCTCATCTTCACTCTCCTGAAGACCCTCCAACTACTTTACCCGACTCAAAGAAACCCGATCCAGGTATATACCCTTTTCACTTTTTCTCTCACTTTTCTTCTTTTTTCCTTTCTGGGTTTTTCACACTTTTTGAGTTTTAGCTTTTAACTTATCATTTCTCTATCTATATGTATGCAACTACCATGATGCATTAACATCTATTATGAAGCGCGGACACTTCTCGGAATAGGTGTGTCCGGCGTCGGGCACTAACACTTACATTTACATTGAGATATACTCCCTCCGTCATAAAATATAAGTAAAAATTGGTCAATAAAAGTAAATGTATTTGGTCCACATTTTGAACCAAATACATCAAGTTTATTCGACTCACTTTTGCTTATATTTTCTGGGACGGAGGAAGTATCATTTTTTCAAAAAATTGATCAGCGTGTTTGTGTTCCGTGTTCGTGCTTCATAGATTACCATGATGCATTTTTCTTTTTATTCTTGGGTTTAGTTCTTACTAGTACTAAAAAACTAGCTGGGGTGGGTTTTGAAGTCAAAGGATTTGAAAAAGATTGGTTTTTTAATTTAGTTTTTGTGATTTTGAAGGTGAAGATGGTGGTGATGGTAATCAAGAAATTCAGGTTCCAGCATTTAAAGAATATGGTTTGAATGAACTCAGAAGGGCTACTCATGAGTTCAGCACTGATTACATTGTTTCTGAAAGTGGTGAAAAAGCTCCTAATGTTGTTTACAAAGGGAAACTTGAGAATAATCGATTAGTTGCTGTTAAACGCTTCTCGAAACAATCCTGGCCTGATGCTCAACAGTTTCTGGTGAGTGAAACAAACCACTTAGTTATGTTGATTTTTCTTTGTGCATTTTAATTTTCATGTTATGAATAGCTTATGCTGATTATGTTGGTTTTTATGAGTAATTATGAGGGAATGCAAGTTTGTGTTAATGGTTATGATTGGTTAGGCAGAAGCAGCTGGAGTTGGAAAAGTGAGGCACAAAAGAATGGTGAATCTAATTGGTTGTTGTGCTGAAGGAGATGAAAGGCTTTTGGTAGCTGAGTACATGCCAAATGATACTTTGTCCAAACATCTCTTTCATTGTATGTACTGTTCTATAACCCCTCTTATTCAACTACTTTTGCAGTTATAATTAAAGCTTTTTGCTTCAAGTATTTGGACCATCACTTGTCTCTCTCATTTTCGTCGTTCATTATTATGTTAGTTGCAGTATAAGTAACAAGTAGCCAAACAGCATTTATTTTCCTTGTCAATAGTAGTTTGAGATTCAGTTTGTGTAAAACTTTTAACTGTTGAATTCTGTGATCAATGTCATTCATAGGGGATAAGCAACCATTACCATGGGAAATGCGTGTTAGAGTTGCGTATCATGTTGCGCAGGCACTTGATCATTGTAGCATGGAAAACCGGAAAATATATCATGATCTGAATGCTTATAGGATTCTTTTTGATGAGGTATGATTACAAACTCATTCATTTGTATTCTGTCACCATTCTTTTGGTGTTTGTTCCGAAAAATATATCCTTTTTTCTGATTTGGCATATCTAGTCTAGTACTGTACATGTTTTAACTTTTAAGTTGCACTTAGTTTTTTGAACTTGATTCCTGAATGGTCTTCTTCTCCGGATGGATCCCTATTTACTACAATAATCATATGCTTGCACTTGAAGAATTTTATAAATGCCATGAATACAACAAATGTGTAAATTGTGCAATCAAACTGATTTGACTAATTTATTGATAAATGTCAGGACGGTGATCCCCGGTTATCAAGTTTCGGGCTTATGAAAAATAGTCGCGATGGGAAAAGCTACAGTACTAATTTGGCTTATACTCCACCCGAATTCTTGCGAACAGGTATTTTCCTTGATAACAGACTTTGCATCAAGATAGTTATTACTTGTGCTTAAAGAATTCCCAGCAAGATGGATGTCTTATATACATTTTATGACATGGGCTAATTAAGTACTTATAAAAGAGCAGAAATTTAAAATGCTATGAAGTAAATATTATTTTAGTAAATAGAAAAACCTTTGGAATCTGTGAATTTCTTTCTTAACATGTTTTATGAGTCTACAAAAACATTGATTGCTAGTTTCGTTGGCAACATTGTTTTACCTGAGATTCCATGTGTTGTCCCAAATGGCAACACTCTCTTACCAGAAATTGTACTCAGTATTATTAATGATGATGTGGTACCTAACAACATATGCAGGTAGGATAATCGCAGAGAGTGTGATCTACAGTTACGGCACTGTCCTTCTAGATCTTTTAAGCGGCAAGCATATTCCCCCAAGCCATGTATGTTTCCATTCTTTCAAAATCCTTTTAAGTTGTTAGTATGTTAACAAGAGAAGAGAGTTCATTAAAAATATTATTATTTATCCATAATCCTCTGACATGACATGATATAGATATACTTATGCTGCATAGTTATATTGTACAGTATGATGTTAAAAATGCTGTCTCAAGGGTATGAAAGTTGTGTATAACTTTGCTTTCTTCTTCAGGCTTTGGACCTAATTAGAGGGAAAAATGCGTTATTGTTGATGGACTCATCGCTAGAAGGGCAATATGCAAATGATGACGCTACAAAGTTGGTTGAGCTTGCATCAAAATGTCTTCAGTTTGAGGCCAGAGAACGGCCTGATATTAAGTTTCTTCTCACTGCAGTTACACCTCTTCAAAAGCAGAAAGAGGTTCTTACCTTTCGTTTTAGCTTTCAATTACGATATTTGTTGTACATTTTCTCTTTCTCTGTCTCTCCCATTTCAATCATGTTAAAATTTTGTTTTCCAATTTACCTTCAAAATTTTCATTCGTCATTTTCTTTTTGGCCTTATTTTACAGGTAGCATCTCATGTGTTAATGGGCCTTACTAAAACCGCGGCAGTGCTACCACTACCAACCATGCTTTCTCCTCTAGGAAAGGCTTGTGCAAGGATGGATCTTACTGCTATTCATGATATATTGTTAAAAACTGGTTATAAAGATGAAGAAGGTGCAGAAAATGAGGTTTGTCAATATCTATTTTGCCTACAAATTTTGGTTTAATAATTTATCTAACATAAGACTATCGCTTGTTAACCTCTGATTGTTCACCGTTTTTGTGGTTGCTCTTGCCTAATAACTAAGTATGTAATTGCATTGCAGCTTTCATTTCAAGAGTGGACACAACAAGTGCAGGACATCTTGAACACAAAAAAGTTTGGAGATATTGCATTTAGAGACAAGGATTTCAAAAATGCAATTGAGTATTATTCGAAGGTAGAAAAACACTGTTTCACTTTCATTGTGTACTTTTATGATGTGTTTTAGTCTTTGAGAGTTGAGACACTTGTGTTATACTCTTGCAACAATATTATGGCTTGGTTTTGTAACCAAGATCTTGCACTGTATGTTTTTTACTGAAATACACTGCATTTTTTATAACCGTATAACTTAAAGTGCCGAAGTTAGTACACCGCAAGAACATTTTCTAATCAAAATCTTCTGTCGAGTATGCCTAGTTTTGTGGAATCCAAAAAAGTGATTTATACTTGTCCAGTTTAGTTTCCAACGAGTGTTTATTATGATTTATAATTCATTGTGAAAGTTGAGCATAGTCTGAGTATTTCATTTCATTGATTGAAACAGTTGGTGGTTATGATGTCGGTTCCATCCGCGACCGTCTTTGCAAGGAGAGCCTTCGCCTACCTGATGAACGATCAAGCAGAACTTGCACTAAGAGACGCAATGCAGGCGCAGGTATGCATACCTGATTGGCCAACTGCATTCTACCTACAAGCTCTTGCTCTCTCAAAGCTGGGAATGGAAACCGATGCACAGGACATGCTTAACGATGGAGCAGCCTTTGAAGCAAAGAGGTCTAACAGCTGGCGCGGCTAATATTGTAATTTGCACTTCTTTGCTCTCACTAAACTAGCACATTGGCATCAGAAAATATAAGCTATTTTTGCTATTGCTATAATTTGTACTTGCTAGAAAATAGGGTTATGTAAGGGTGCTAGTTTAGGGTGCAAGTAGAAAATTTATCATGGTGTAAAATGTTCTCAAGGAATATTACAGTATAAATTTTGGCACACAAATTAGTCCTTTTCAGTAGAATGAATTTTCTCCATATGAAAATAAGTTCATTTATGCTATCATATCTTTTGGGTTTGGTGCTCATATATTTGGTAAATATTACTTTTTTTTTTGGTACACAGACAAAACGACATGTCATTTTTGAACCCCGGTCATGAGTGTTTATCCTAACAAATTTAGCATTTTTAGCTAGTTAAACTAGAATTTGTGGACAAATATTACTATGTTTTTCAATAAAAAAATAATTATAAACTTTATTATTTTTTTTGAAGACATGAAAATCAATTTTGATATTTACTTGACAAAATCACAGGTGCTAAAGTTTTCAATAAATAGTTTATGTTTATGACGTTACATTGATTATAAGGTGTTGAGAAGTCAAAGATGCTATTTATAAGACTCTTACATGTACAGCTGCTGCACATGCAAGTTCATCTTGAATGTAGATGTTTACTTTTGTCTAATTTTGAACCTTCTTTTGTCGTTTTTTTCAATACAAAACACATCCAGTCATTCACGTAGTTTCAATTTGGCTAGTTCTGCCAAGATGTTTGTATTTGAATTTTTTTGGGGACATGTTTTTTACTTTATTCTGGAAACATTTTAAATTTTAGATTAGGGAGGAACTAATAACTCTTATAAATTCATTTTTAGGTGCGAGAAGTGTGTTAAGAGTCTCGCATTATATTATACTATAATGTTTGAATATAAATTATATAAGTGAGGGTGTAACTAATTTTGTAAGAGTTGAGTTAGACCTAACTCATATTATATCTCAAATTGTGGATAACTTTGATATCATCTTAATTCTTAAATCACGATCTAAAAGTTTATGTCGAGGCGTGAGATGCTGTCTAGATTAGTTCATGTTTGGTTTAGTTTTTTTGCCACCGCTACCTCACGTTTACTTGCCTTTTTGCCGTGATTTGGAGAAACCACTGTTTATAATTTCACTATAAACATAAATTTGTGCCGTTTGGCCAGACGTGGAAATGGAAATTGTACTGCACAACCAAACATATACTGTTTGGTTAAAAATATATTGTCCAACTATATGACTATTTTTTATAAACTTTGATACCATTTAAAATTTTGGATTGCCTCTAACTGAACTATTATAAAACGGGTTTGTAAATCGATGACTATTACAAACATATGTTTCTGTGCTACCTTTTATATATTTTTATAGAGTTTAATGAGTATATACTAATTGTATAAAATAATCTAATCTTACACGGCCATGTAATAAAAAAAATCAATAATTCACAATATCATATAACTAATTTTAAAACAATTCTGATTTAGCACATATTAATTTGTACTATGGATACATATTCTATTTTCTAATTTTATAATCATTGTTTCAATACGTAACTTGTTAATTTAAGATAAATGACAATATTTAAATGACATGCTGATGCTACCCAATTCTGTGTTCACGTGAAATATGTGACAAATTGACGATAAGATTTAGGAATGAAAAGTTTGGATGATGTGATCATAGACGCAAAATATGAAAATAACATACATCTCTTTGTACTCGTGATTCAATTGAAAGTTACACTATAAGAAATATAAAATTTGTTGTTAGATTAAAAGATAATATCATATAGATTTATGCAGAAATTACCAATCTTGTTATTGATATGATTATAAAAAAAATCACAAAGAGATTACTAATTTTACTGCTGAAAAAGTGCCGACCGTGTAGAAACACGCGTATCATATCACACTAGTTCATATAGGAAAAAAAATATGCTACAAAGATCAGAATAATATTTAGACAAATAAAACAATTTCAATTAGCTAAACTAGCAGAAATGCTAAAATTGATAGACGAAATATTCGTGATCGGAGTTTGAACTCCAACCACTTCACTTTATGCATGTGAGTTTAAAATAACTTTTTTATTTTGTCTATGTAAAAAAAGAAACAATTTAATTTAGGACCGGCCCAAATAAAACTTAAGACTTTAAATTTTTGAGTCAAATAAAATTTCCAAAAATTTTAGTTTACTCTTTTTTTAAAAGTTATTTACAAATTCTAACTTATATTAATTTTACGGTAAATTAGAATTTTTGGAAATTTTATTGTGACAATAGAATTTGTAAAATTCTAACTTGTATTAATTTAAGCTAGAGGGTGTAAATTCTAACTTACAAATTCTAAGTTAAGTCGATTCAATTATAAAAAATAATATAACTTAGAAGGTGTAGACGTGTGGTTGAGCGGCTGAGGTTAATACTCTCTTAACTAAGGGTCGAATGTTCGATTCTCGCCTTGAGCCTCTAATATTGTGAATGATTAGTCATTATATTCGGTAATGGATACCAAGTTTTGACAAAAAAATTATAAAAATAATATAAGTCAAATGGTGTAGTTGAGCGGTTAAAGCTCATAGTCCCTTAATTAAGGGTCAATGGTTCGGTCCTCATCTTGAGTGTGAAACAACTTTAAATCTTTAGGTCAACTGTCACACTCTTTTAACCGCTGCATTCAGCGGTAGATACTCCTGTCTCGACAAAAAATTATAAAAATAATGTAAAGTCGGTTCAGTTTGGAAATACATTTTTTTTTTGTTACAAGTTTGGAAATACAATTTAATTTTTAACTTTAGTAATATATTCTTTTTTGACTACTTTAAAAAAAAATTGTAACCAAAAACATAAAAAATAATTGCTAATACTTTTTAGTCCTTTTCAAAAAAAAAAGTTTTAGTCAGCATTTTTTAAAAGTTATTTACTTATTTATGAAACAATATTGAATTAATTTGATATTGATACCTGAAAATAAAATATTTGTGAGTATTTAGGCAGTACAAAACTTGGATTAAAATAAAAGTAATCCTATAAAAAGCATTATTTTAGATTCTCACGTTTGTTAATATAAAAGCCTAATTTAGTTATAAATAATCAATTGTATTAGCGCGATTCATTCATTCTTTATTCAATCAAATCCAATCCAGCAACAACCAACCTAATTAGTTATTTTCGTTTCATTCTTTCAAACTTCCAAAGACTTTGTTCATACCGTCGTCAACGTCAACAACCAGGTATGAACAATTTTCACCATCATTTCCTTATCCCTCTTTTTTCGTTTTTACCCGCCGATTATTCCGTGTTTTTGAATCTTAATCTGTTTATCATTCTTGCGATTAATCTTGCAGTAATCAATTTGCATGTCTGCATAATCAATGAATCAGAAGAAGAATCAGAGATTGATTTTTTTTTTTTTGAATTGACTTTTGTTTTCATAATTTTTACTATATATGATTATTAATGATTTAGATTATGTTTGATAAAAATTTGCTAATAAATATTGGATAGCTAATAAACACTTATAGCAGACGAGTTTATAGCTGATAGCTGATGGTTTATTATGGATAAGCTAGCTGATTGAATTTGTAGATAGGCTGGTTGATTGATTGAATTTGTAGTGTTTGATAAAAGTAGCGATTGAACTAACTTAAAAGATATAAAAAATATATCTTTAACTAATTTTTTTTTTCAATTAAGACAAGGAGTAAATTGAGCGAAAAAAAATGAACAGCTTTAGCCTAAGCTATAAGTTACTTGAATTGAATTAGCTTATCAAAATAAACACTAAGCTAGTAATAATAAGCTATAAGCTTATGGGAAAAATGATGCTTAACAAAGTAAACAAACGGGTCTTTTTTAGTCATATGAGTTTATAAGCTATAAGCTGGCTTATTTTACTTGCCAAACAGACTCTTATTTGTTGAACTTTTAACACCATTAGTTTTGTGATTTACTACCATTTTTAGGGTTGGTACTTCCTAGTTCAATTCATATGTCTTTGTGGAGGGGAAATCATTTATTATTCATTTTGTTCTGTTTATATGTTTTAGGTAACATATTTAGTTGTTTTTGCTGAACTAAAACTTAAACAAATGGTTTTGTGTGAGTTACAAGCTTAGGTCGATTAGGAATTTTGTGCTCCATACCGAATTCAATACTATTACTGTGTAGAATGTCTGTGTAGTTGGATAGGAGACAGTTCAATAATCAATTGGTTTGGAAGAGTCATAACTCATATGATATGGATTTCTATTTCTATGAATGGAAATAATGGACAAGGTTTTGTCCTGAACCATGTTTGATATAAAGATGTTGACTTTTAGGTAGGGAACTATAAACCGTAGTGGCTGGTTGATTTTGTACTACTGTAACATTTTGTAGAGCAATTAGATTAGGAAAGTAAATATATTTTGTATGGCAGATATGAGGGGCTGTTCATATACTAGTGAAATCATAACAACTATTATTTTACAATGCTGGATTACAAAATAAGTTGCTGTCTATTTTTTTGCCACACAGTTAGTGCCTTTTGGCTCTTCTGAAACTATTTTAAAGAAAAGATATAGATGGAAGTGACACTATGCGTCTATGCCATTCAAATTGCTAGTATTGAAATATCAGTTATCTATCTCACCTGGTTTTCACAACATTGATTAAAAATCTTATCTATTTGAATGATCTGATAGAATTTTGGATGGTGACTTGTAGGAAAAAGTATAAGCATAAAATTATATGGATAGCAGGTCACCGAGCAAGAAGGAGACTACTGAGGTGGCAGCACGCCGCGAGTCGCTTATTGCTATTTCTAACACTTCACCAGATAAGATTCTGGATTCAAAGTCTGTGTCCGATAGCAAGAAATCAGATGGTGTTGGGTTGCCGAACTGTGATCAGGAGGAACAGTTTAGGTCTGAACTGATTTCAATTTCATACGCTGAATCACCTGATGTCAAGATGGGATCGATTGCAACGGGAGTCTAGGCTACAACTATAATCGTCAGTAACTCATGTGTAACAAATGTTGTCTATGTCAGTGTTGTGGCTTAATTAGTTGTGTACTTTATTTGTTATACTGCAACTAAATGTAAATACTTTCATAGACCACATGTTTTGGTCGTATGTTGAAATTCCTGTGATAACCATGTTGTCACAGTATTGTGTTAGTTCATGTGAGATTCTTAAAATAAATGCTCAACTTGTACCATGTTTTCATATGTTAAATAGCATTGATGTCTCAGGCTCACTTTTTACTATTATTGAATTTATTATCAACTCTTTGAAGCAAACTAGCTCCTTTATTTCAATTCTTATCCCTATGATGGTGTGTTTTCTATTTTCCTGTCTTTCACAGGTATGAAGCTCAGATGAATTTTTGTAAGTTGAGCAACATTTGTAATTGCATTGCATCAATATTATAACTTATAATACACTCTTTTTAAAAATGTTTGAGAAAATTGCATGCTTTGATTGAAGTTTGCAAACTTAAGTTTGGATGAACTTTATCTTGTAAAATTAGCTTGCAAAAACAACCCTCCCTTCCTTTTCAAGATGAGTTTCAAGTCAAACTTAAGCAATTGCATTTACATTTAAACTCAATTAAAAACTTAAGAAGAAAAAGTTCCCTTTCAATTTTACATTTTGAATAAACATTTATGGATTAGCAACTTGTTTTTTTACTGATTATATTTATGGGTTTGTAACTGAAAAATCAAACAACAAACATGTTTGGAAGTGTATAGACTATAGAGAGTACTCGCTAGAAAAAACTAATCATTCTTTTCATTTTAGTTATTTTAGTGTTTTTATTATTATTTTAATGAAAATATTCAAAAGATATTCTCTAAATTTCTAGAAAAAACTAAATTCATACCGTAAAAAGAACTAAATTCATCAATACATCATATTTTAAAAAAAAAGAAGATGAATAAACCAAATCCAAAACCAATTTAATTTATAGTTTATTTTAGACTTTGATTTACTAAAGAAAATGTTAAACAATCATAGAACAAATTTGTTTTTATTGAAACACACGTCTCTTCAAAATTCCACCGCTCTCATTTCTCAATTCTGTTAACATTTTAAAAAGATCTACAACTCTTTTTTTTCTTTTCTTTTTTTTAGTAAGGGCTACCGCTCAAAAATACAAAAAGAATTTTATATATATATATATATATATATGAATGTTCCTAGACATGCAAGTTTCACAAATGTCATAAAAAAAATTCAACATTTCACTAGGAGAAGTTTCAATAACATGAATATTAAAAGAATTTAGAGAGAAGTTAAATTTAGCCATTCAATCAACATTTCCTTTTTTCTCCCTTCATGTATAATTAAAATATGCTTGCCAATTCAACCATAAAAGCTCTTGTATATGGCGCACTAAGCTAGGAGTATTTCCATATATTTTAACTTTTCCCATGATCATATCAATGAATTTTTGAGTCGTTTTCTACTTGAAAATGGTGAAAATTCTGTCTTCAAGCAAACTGTATTCTTAAATACATTCTTCACATTTCGGCGTAGAGAGCGTCACAGATTTCTATTTTGCGCGAATATCCTTTAATCCAATTGTCATCTAAATTTTGAAAAAGTCCACCACAACCTGCTAGACTCACAAAATTCTTATAGGCTCCATCGCAATTAAGTTTAATTCATCTTTATCGAAGAAAAAATCTATAACTCTATTAAATCATTAAGTTGATTCTTATATTTAACTAGCATGAATGAATTTAACAAAATTAAATATATTTTTAAGGGTTAATGAGTTAATATCCCCTCTAAAATACGTCAGTTTTGCAATACCCCTGTAAAAAAAAATTGAGAATCTCCCTTGTAATGTTAAATTTTTTCAATACTCTCTTGAACTCAGTCAACCATAATATAACTGACGTAAAATATAATTTTAGCGAGAGTTTAAACCGCCACAAAATATTACAGGGGTATTGCAAAAATCTAACATTACAGGGGGAGGTTCTCAAAATTTATTTTACGGAGTGATCCGTTGACTCCAAGAATAACTCTGAGATGAGTTACTTCGCTTAATATTTTATTATTTAAGATGAATTTCACTGATTCAACCATCCAATTAAAAGTTCTTATTGAATAGATCAACTCTACAAATTTTTATGAAATTCAAAAATTATTTTATACATCATTAAGTAATTTCAAATGAACGTATAATAAAATTTTAAAAAACACAAGTAAATATCAATACTTGGATGACATGTTTATGAAATTCAAATTTATATAAAAACGTGTACACTTGTTGATCATTAATATATAATAATAATTATTAATGATTTGATCGGTGAAATTCATCATGAATAAGAAAATATTAAACAAAATAATTCATCTCAAAGTTACTCATAATATCAACAAAACCCTCCTATTTTTAAAATATTCATAAGATTAGAGATGTACTATTTGAATGTGTTAGTACAAAGGTTTTATCTTAATATTTTACTCCTCCAAAATGCAAATCTAAAACCAAATCCCTAAAATTATCCCTCTTCTACATTCCACCACTCTCACTCTCAGTTTCAAAAAATGAGATAAGGTCTCTCAGTTTCCACTTCACACTCTTTCTCTACTCTAATGGCTACATCTCTTTCTTCTGTCATTCACATCTCCTTTGTTGAAACCAAAACAACACAAAGAAGAAGATTCATCACTCCCACCACCACCCTAAAATCTCACAGAAAATTTCTCATAACTTCTTCTTCAAAACCCATTCCAGATGCACCTCTCACACCAATTTCCGAACCAACATCATCATCATCCGACAACAAAAAAAACTCATCTTTATCCGACCAACTCGCTTCTCTTGCTAACACAACCTTATCCACTGTCCCACAAAACCAACCCAAAGTCTTATCAAAACCAAAACCCACATGGGTCAATCCCACCAAAGCTAAACGTCCTGTGTTGTCTCAAAACAGACACAAACGTTCTTCTGTTTCATATAATCCACAGTTAAGAGAGTTTCAACGTTTTGCTCAAAAATTGAACAACTTTGATGATTCTCAAGAAGAAAATTTTAAGGCTTGTTTGGAAGAAAATATTCCTAGTTCATTAACTAGAGAAAATGCTCTTTTGGTGCTTAATAGTTTGAAACCATGGCAGAAAACATATATGTTTTTGAATTGGATCAAAACCCAGAATTTGCTTCCTATGGAAACTATATTTTATAATGTTACAATGAAGTCTTTGAGATTTGGGAGACAGTTTGGGATTATTGAAGAGCTTGCACACCAGATGATTGATAATGGGGTTGAATTGGATAACATTACTTACTCAACTATTATAAGTTGTGCTAAGAAGTGTAATCTTTTTGATAAAGCTGTGCATTGGTTTGAGAGGATGTATAAGACGGGATTGATGCCGGATGAGGTAACTTTTTCGGCTATTTTAGATGTTTATGCTAGGTTAGGTAAAGTTGAAGAGGTTGTTAATTTGTTTGAGAGAGGGAGAGCAACTGGGTGGAAGCCTGATCCGATTACGTTTTCGGTATTGGGGAAGATGTTTGGGGAGGCTGGTGATTATGATGGGATTAGATATGTTTTGCAGGAGATGAAATCTCTTGGGGTGCAACCGAATTTAGTTGTGTATAATACGTTGTTGGAAGCGATGGGAAAGGCGGGGAAGCCAGGGTTTGCGAGGAGTTTGTTTGAAGAAATGATTGATTCGGGGATAGCTCCGAATGAGAAGACTCTAACTGCGGTTATTAAGATATATGGAAAGGCTAGATGGTCTAAAGATGCTTTGGAATTGTGGAAACGAATGAAGGAAAACGGTTGGCCTATGGATTTTTTTCTGTATAATACATTGTTGAATATGTGTGCTGATGTTGGATTACTTGAAGAAGCTGAAACTTTGTTTAGGGATATGAAACAATCTGAGTATTGCAAGCCAGATACGTGGAGTTACACGGCGATGCTAAACATATATGGAAGTGAAGGAGATGTGGATAAGGCAATGAAATTGTTTGAAGAGATGTGTAAGCTTGGTATTGAACTCAATGTGATGGGATGTACTTGTTTGATTCAGTGCTTGGGAAAGGCCATGGAAATTGATGGTTTGGTCAAAGTTTTTGATATTTATGTGGAGAGAGGAGTTAAGCCAGATGATAGACTATGTGGTTGCTTGCTATCTGTTGTGTCTCTTTCTCAGGGTAGCAAAGATCAAGAAAAAGTCCTTGCTTGTTTGCAGCGAGCTAACCCGAAATTGGTCGCCTTTATTGAACTAATTGTAGACGACGAAACTAGTTTTGAGACTGTCAAGGAAGAGTTTAAGAGTATCATGAGCAATGCTGTAGTTGAGGTGAGAAGACCCTTCTGTAATTGCTTGATTGACATATGTAGAAACAAAGATCTCTTAGAAAGAGCCCACGAGTTACTCTACCTAGGAACTTTATACGGATTCTACCCAAGTTTGCACAACAAAACACAGTATGAATGGTGTTTAGACGTTCGAACATTGTCAGTTGGGGCATCTCTAACTGCACTTGAAGAGTGGATGACTACACTCGTCAAAATTGTTAAGCGAGATGAGGCATTACCTGACTTATTCCTAGCACAAACTGGTACGGGCGCTCATAAGTTTGCACAAGGACTCCATATTTCTTTTGCCTCTCATTTGAGAAAGTTAGATGCTCCGTTTAGGCAGAGCGAGGATAAAGTTGGTTGTTTTATTGCAACGAAAGAAGATCTAGTCTCTTGGGTGCATTCAAACTCTCCGTCCGAATCCATTGCAGCGTAAGATGGTGGAAAAGTTCAATCACATTCACTTCTTTTGTTGTGGCTAATACATACTATATAAGTGATATTTGGAAATTTTATTTATCACTTGAAATGTCAAAATGTGGGGAGTTGTAGCCATAAAAGATGAGATAATACTAGTTTCCTCATTATTAGAATGTAGCACGCCCTAAAATCTAGTATTCCTTTTTTTTTTTTTTTTTTTTCTCTTTTCATTTTTGTCTCACATCTTTCAAGTGTATTATTACTTATTAGTAGATTGCATCTTTCAAGTTTTGGTAGAGATCAGGATGCTTGAAAGATATCAACATGAAAATATTTAGGTGTGTAATGATGTCATTGTAACAAGCTGTTGTGTTTATTTTGCATCATTATACCATTTCACTATATATTATCTCAATGTTTTATATTACAATATAAGTTATTGACAATTATAAAAGGTGAAATTTTCAATATATCTCCACATTACCTTTTCTTGTTGCAGGTTCTTATTTAGATAAAAGGGTTATCTTTTTTTTCAGTGAATAGATTTATATGAAGTGTGTAGGATGGACTTTTGCACATTCTGCAGCTAACTTTAAATTGTAGCAATGGTTGATTATAAACATCAATGTTTGAAATGGATCAAAGTCTCCTTGTATAGAAGAAAAAAAAAACTAACAATAGCTTAAAATTGTGATTCATATAAGAGATTGTCTCAGGTCAAACAAGTGATGCACTATGGCATCGTGAACCAGAGGTTTCAACTATTGACCAGAAGCCATCAATCATGCAATGTAATTCCTGTTCTAGAGGTATGCAGCAAACTCAAATTATGTTTTACAAATTTCAATTAAAAATAAATGTCATTGTGTATTGTGTCATTTAAATTGTATGAAAATACTCTAAAGTGTATTAGATCTAAATTATAAAAATATATAGTTGAACTATCAATCGATAATTACACTCTCCGATCCTTTTTCTACGAGACAGATAGCTCGACAAAAGTTATGTATTTAATTTATAGTTTGATTTGATTTCCATATCTCTAATTAAGATTTAAGAATCATGTTAATTTGCTATGGTGAAAATCCACCCCGGCTACAGATTGTCATTCCTGACTAAGAACTGCTCCAGTTAAACCAGTACACTTGTATCCCCACCAATATACACCAACATTTTACTTGGCTCAGCCAGAGAAAGAAAGAAAAAATAAAAATAAATCGAAATGACCTTCGCTGTGCAAAATTTCTATCATTTTTCATCTCTATAACTGCAAAAAAGGGGGGAGGGGATGCTGAAATGGCGAATGGAAAAAGAAACAGTTTAAAAGATGGTACTTTCTTTCTTTTTTCCACTCCTAAAGAAAATTTCCAAAAGCATGTTTGCCATGTCCATTCTTGGATCATACCAAATTGCATTCAGGTCTTCAATTCTTGATAGAGGTGTAACAGTTTCCTGTTGCCATTAAAATTTTAGATTCCTATCCTCGGAGATAAATTTTTTGTTGAAGACTAGGAAAATACCCAGATCCATGAAAAATGGATCAGTTGCGAAACTATGGCATCATCTTCAGGGCAAATCTCTGCTGGAAAAATGTTATGAATGTTGAAGGCCTCACAGATATTTGCCTGATGATTTCCATATTCTTCCTTCAAGCGATATCACCATAACAGTAACATCATCATGATACTTCCTCCGATCTCCTTGCGGGATATCCAGCAATTCATGAAAATCCAGTCCTGCAACAATTGGGTCATCTATCAGCACTATGAATTCTCTAATTGGGTTGTATAAACACAGTAGCTAAAAGGTTAGAACATTTATCTATAAATGAAATTAACATATTTTTTTGAATAAATGAAATCAACATATCTGCACTATCCCCGTCCTAAGGCAGAATGAAAATAGAATAACACTATAAAATATGTTAACTCCAATTACAAGAACCAAGAAAACAACCATCCCAGATTTAAATCTGTCACCTCAGTCAAACTCGGGCAGAACGAAAAAGTGAAGAAAGAAAATAACATTATAAAATATATTTTGTCCAATTACAAGAACCAAATAAACCCATGTAGGCAGACACAACAACCATCCTGAATTTAGATCTGTCACCTTAGCCAAACTCTAGAATCAAAGAGAACAGTAACACACAAAAATGAAAACGATAAGGCTGGGTTTTGACACTAAAATAGACCTTTCTAAAATTGACTTTATAAAACTCGGATGGAAGAAATAATGTAGAAATCTAATGAACTGATAGGAATTTGATGAAAGAGTAAAATATATGAATATGTAAGAACCGACTATTAAAGAAGGAAACTAATATAGTAGCTACTACTCAAATGCTACAGATGACCAAAGCACTGGAACAGAACTGCAAGGAAATGTAAAATATAGACTTGTTAAATACTATCTACTTATAATAGACAACACATTTCTTTGAGGCTCTGAGACACACTTGTGCATTCTTTATATAAACAACCTCAACCAGAATTTTAACAATCCAAACTTTGGCACAACCATACAGAGCAAGACAAATGCTTTTAATTCTTCTATAAAGAAAATCTAATTAATATTCCCTCCACTTATAACATTCAACAAATTGTGTATGTCTAACAAAACAAAAAACAAAAAAGATACAAAAGGTGAGTAGATCCACTTACCAGCTTTCTTGGCTGCACGGATGAGCAGTTCTTCAATTAAATGTTGGGCAGGATCTCCTTCGGGAAACTTTTCCATGAAACTCTCAACTTGAGAAACAACTTCGTCATTGTTTAGATATTGATATAAACCATCAGATGAGAGGATCAGGAACTGATCCCTGGGGCATAATCTATGGTGACGTACTGAAGGGAAGCAAGATACATATGGGGCAGTTCCAATATATTCATTACGAAACATTTCCAGAACTGCAGCATTCAACTTCGGCTACAGGAAAAAATAAATATAATCCATCATGTGATAAAACAGAATACATTGGTTTTAAATTAAAATATATAAGAAAGATATGCAGTCCTAAACAAGAGATATGATAGACAATCAGAATTCTAATTTTAAGTGTAGAAGACCATCAGCACAATAGAGTTAAATGACAAGTAGTGTATGAGCACCAATAAAACATGTTCTCCCAGAAACTTACTGATATTAACACCCCTCTTCTCATTTTATAATTACGAGTTTATTGCAGGAAATCTAAGCGAGCAGACGCCGTATAGCTTACATCTATTTAGTTCATCATACTTTTGTTGCAACAACTAAAGAATAATTTTACATGATTATGAATTCAACTGACAGATTTTTCAATCTCCCTCTTGCATTTATGATTGAGAATGCAAAAGAGTTTTACATCGTGATAGATATTTTCTATTTGTTACAATAACTGATAATTTTAACATGAAATCTTCCATGCCAAACACTAATAGAAAAAACAAAATGCTCCTGAACAATAAGGTTTACAGGACTATGAACATAAATTGTTAAATAACATCATCGTATCTATGTGCTCACCGCTTAGCACATTTATTGTTATTTTATTATTTGTTTATTATCTGTTTAGCATGGCAACACCCGCCGATCCCGCTGCAGCACTATACTGCGATGCATGGAGCTTTAATGCGAACATCACCTGCTTTGTGTCGCTCCGTCGCGATAGTGGCGTGCCGCTACGACCAGGTGCATGTTTTATTTAAAAGAAAAGGCAAGATGAACGATAAACTTTTATACCCATCAAACAGAGAATCAACGTGAATTCAGAACTATTATGATTATCCCATAATGCATGAACTATAGAAATCAGTATATTGTTTTTCTCTCTGAAGGAAGGAGAGAATGGTTCAGAAATCAGAAGTATGTTTAACATTTATAAATTTATGAAAAGAAAAAGCACAGCATCAGTAAAGTGTACTTTTGAGTATACCTGTTTCAAAAATCCTGCCCCAAATGCTCTGGTGACCTTAAGACGACCTTTAACTCTATCATTGACTATACAATGGGGATCATCAGGATGCTCATTTTTAATTCTAATGATTTCCTGCAAAAAAAATAAAGGCTCCATTTCTTAGACATATGAAATAAGTGGTTCAGAACATAACAGGAGAAAAAGGAAACGAGATTAACCACAACTACAACTAAAAGTTTAACTTCTGATCTGAGTTTCATTTCTTTCAGAATGAAATCAGTGAAGCTAATTACTGCATGTTACTAAATCATAAACTTCATCTATAACTTGGTATAAAGCAGAATGCTGGATTTAATTCAATGAAAGAAACTATGGCATCCTCTAAGGAATGCAATGCACTTAAGGAAAAGTATACAATGGCATGCACACAGAAACAATGACATGGACACACATACAAACTCTAGAAGTTAAACCAGACTGCATTTCAGTTCATCAAAAGGCCTACTAGTTCATAATTAAGCTTACTTCTTTAATGCTGGTGCTGTGGTCAGTAGATAGTTGCAATGCCGCCAACCTCATTTCTTGAGCAGGACCCTGATTCCCAACCTTCATTGCACCTTCAGTCTGAGTACCATCGGAAGCTAAGACCTCCTCAACTATGCTCCCACTGCTGGAACCAACACCAACATCTTGTTCCTTGCTTGCAGGTTCCACGTTGGAAGTATCCTGACCCTTCTTGGACTCATAATGCGCAACAATTGCACGACTATCCCCAACATTCATCACATACACATCCTCATCCCTCATCAAAACAACCAACAGACAAGAACCCATCAAAGCAAGTTCAGGATTTGTATCCAGAAGCTTATCCGTCATATCCAAATACGCAAGCTCAGTTACTTGAAGTGCCCGGGACATTGCATTCAAAACCGAATCATGATCGACTGGACCCAATTTCCGCCTCCTCCCACCACCACTGCCAGTACCAGAAGCAGAAGGCTTGTTTTCCACCTCAGACTTTTCTTCTTTCTCTTCCTCGTTCCCCAAATTCCACGGCAGCAACTTCCTACCATTACCCTCCTTATGCTTTGACAACCCATTCTTCAGTTTAGACAGCAACAGCCACCGTTTACTACCGGTGGAACCTGCATTGGCATTGCTAACACGGAGTGCATCGTCAACGGAAAACACAAACCTATCAGACCCAGAAAGATCAAGTCCATCTTCAGGGTCTTCTGCCAGCAATTCCCACAGCCTACGCCGTTTACTCACCGTTCCAGTTTCAATTTCAGTCTCGCGAACAACATTCACCAAACCAGAACTCAAATCTTCTCCCTCCGTTTTGTTTATCACCTCAACAGGATTACTCTCCATTGATTCTTCAACTTCCCAGAACAAACCCTGAAGCTCATTGTAAACAGCACGGTACATATTACCCATCAGAAACTCCGGCGCATCAGGACCATTAAAACCATCGTAAATCCCAACAAACAACCACCCCTGCTCCTCTGAAACCACCACATGAACCCGATCCTCCCCAGCCTTCCCAAGCGCCCACTGCACATTGCTCTCACTCTTCGCCTCCACAACCTTCTCCCTCCCTTCACTCGCCGCAACCTCCTTCCTCCCAACAAAATTCAACACCGGCACAACCCACGGCCGTTTCTTCTCCGAAACCTTCCGTTGAAACGCCTTCCTAAACCCCGACACACCTTTCTTCCTTCCATACATCCCACCTAACGGCGCCGAAAACGGAACATCCCTCCCACCTGAAACACCACCGGAATCAACACCACCGGAACCAACGTTAATCGGTCCAGAATGCGCGCCGCTCTCAATTGGACCGGAGAGAAAAAAACCACTCCCTTCAAAAAGCTCACCCCCTCTCGGAACAGGTTGAAGCGGAAGAGCACTAAACGACGACGTACTTTCAAAGCCATTTACAATACTACCCTTACCACCACCAAAATCAAAAGCGGCGGAGGAAGAAGATTCTTCCTCTAACTGAATAACCGTTTTCGGAACCGAACTATTAGCACTAACAGCAGCACCAGAAATAGCTTTGAAACTGGTTTCAGGAAAATCGGGTCGGGTCTTGGGTTCGTGAGTTGGTGAAAACCGAAGAGAAGTTGAAGGTGAAATAAACCGATCGGAGTGAACCGGAGAGATGAACCGAGCTGAAGATCTAACGTAACAGAAAGAATGGCCTAGGGTTTCATCTAACGGTTCAGTAGAAGTGAAAATAAGGTTGTTGTTGTTGTTGTTATCATGGTTTTGGGTTCGTTTGGTTCGGTTGTGATGAACCGGCGGTTCGAAACAAGAACAGAGAGAGGAAATTCCACTTCCCATTGCATTTGAAGAAAGGAATAAGGGATGTGAATTTGTTTCCGGTTCAGATGAACCCAACCAACCGCCTAAGTCCAAGAAAGGGACTAAGGGGAGGAAGGGAGGGAAGAAGAGGAAAAGTAAGGGTAAGAAAAACAAATTTAAAAAGAAGTAAAAAAAAAAAAAACAGAAAGAAAAAGATAGAGAGAGAGAGAGAGAGAAAAGAGAAAAACAAAACGAGGAAAGTGA
Source organism: Trifolium dubium (assembly GCA_951804385.1). Classification (NCBI taxonomy): domain Eukaryota; kingdom Viridiplantae; phylum Streptophyta; class Magnoliopsida; order Fabales; family Fabaceae; genus Trifolium; species Trifolium dubium. The sequence goes on along the minus strand of OX638063.1, from coordinate 48,344,163 downwards.
GGAGATGGGAGAGAAGAAAAAAAGAAGAGAGAGAGAGTGTTTGGATTTAGTGCTACTTTTCTTTTCTTTTCTTTTTCTTTTGTTGTGTTTTTGACTTGTTGAGATGTGATGTGAGAAGAGAAGAGAGAGAAGAGTGAGAGAGTTGAAAATGTTGTTGGTGTGTTTGTCACTATGTGGATTTTGATTTTGAAAATGTTGGGTTGTGTTGTAGTGAGTGTGAAGTTGTTGTTGTTGGTATGGTTGAGTTGAGTTGACGGTTACGTCTGGAAAAGCGGTGGGTGTTTATATAACATAACACGTAGGATTCCACCTCATCTTTTTCTTGATCTGCTGTACACCTGTGCGTTTCTTTTGACTTTTTTACGCTTTTTAATGCTACATATTTTTGCTGTCATTAATCTGAAATCCATAGTCATGCCACAGGTTTTTTAATACCAGGTGTGGTTTTTCTTCATCATCTACTAATGAGAAAGATAGTTTCGTTTTCTAAAAAATTTGGTTAGGAAAATATAAATCTATTTTATGCGTTTCAAAAGTTCTATGATGGAGATTAATCTGTAATTTATAACAGAAGTAGAAATTTTGTATCTATATTACGACAAATATAAAATGTCATGCTAATTAGTATTACTTCCGTTCTTAAATAGAAGATCATGTTGAGCAATGTACTATTTGTACATACGTTAATATATAATTTTGATTATTAATATTTTTAATTATTTAGCGGTAAAAGTTATTAAAATTTGATATTTTTAAAATACTCATCAAAATAAATCAAACAATATCTTATATATTAATATTTACATCTATATATTATTAAAAGAATACGATCAAAACATGATAGGTGAATAATATAATTTTGTCAATAGTCTTATATTTATTTATGGACGGAGATAGTACTTCTTTTGTTTCAAAATAAGTGTAGTTTTAGTTAAAAAAATTGTTTTAGAATGAGTGTCGTTTTTAACTTTCAATACAACATCAATTCTATAATCTAATTATTATTATTATTATTATTTGCACTGATTTCAATAATACAGATCAATAAAGTATGATTAATTTAATAAAAGTATTACTCCCTCTAGTTCAGAATGTAAGAGGATTTGAGTTTTTAGATTCATTAGAAATCTAATGTATCTAGTCAATAATATAGTTAAGATACATTAGATTCTCGATGAATCTAAAATATGAAATTTCTCTTATATTAAGAACTAGAAGGAATATTTATTTTAACATAATACTACATTGGTTCTTAATATAAGAAAAAAATTAATTTTTAGATTGATTGGATTTCTTATGTTTGTAATCTATAATATGAACTAAATACATTGAAAACTTAATAAATCTGAAAAAATAATTTTTTTCTTATATTAAAGACCAGAGAGAATAATTTCAGTCTTTAATATATGTATAAATATGTAAAACAATATTCATTTTAAAACGGACGAAATACACTCTATGTAATAGTTTAAAAAGACTTAATGAAAATCATCAACTACAAAGGTTCATACCATGTTATCAAAGAGTTTAATTCACATTTTTACAAAGTATTACATCTAACCTTATTTATAAGTAAAAATGAATATTTTAAATATATTGAATAACTGATGTATTTAGTCTAAATATAAGTCAAATACGTCAATCATTCACTGAAATTTTAAAAAGTTATTTTTGCATATAAATAAAGCATAAGGAATTATAATTTTCTTTATATAGATAGTATTATTGTGTCGAGAAGTCCTAACTCAACTGGAAGAAAATGTCAAAATTGTTATGCATGACATTTAAGATCAGAGTTCGATTCACTGTCAATCCACTATGTGTGTGTGTGTGTGAATTTATAATGACATTGTCATTTTGTTTATGTACCCCCTCCGTCCCAAAGTATAAAAGAAAAGACCAATTTTTTTTGTCTTAAAATATAGAGAAAAAGCAACATTTACTTTTCGAAGAAATTTTTTTCTCTCTTCTCTTATCCATAAACAATAATTAATAAAAATTATTTCTACATCTTTCTATGCAATATTTTTACAAAAAAACTTACTTCAAGTCATTATATTTTTATTTTTCTTAATAAATGTGATTTTTATTTTTTTTCTTATAATATAGGACGAAGTAATACCAAATAAAAAATAGTATTCTTGTAAAAAAAAAAAGATAGTTTTCAAAATAAAAATTGACTAAAGTGTTTACATTATTTTGAACTGTTTTTCTGTCTTCTTCTTGAGCGTTTTTGTCTATCATGGACTTAATATTGTTTTCAAATATGAAAAGCAAATGAGAAAACACATTTAAATTTTGAAACAAAATAACTCCATTATAAAATATACCGAAAAATTTGAGCATGCAACATCTTTAAAACTTTTAAGGAAAATTTATCATTTATTTAAATCTCATAAACTCAAAGAATCAGTCTCTACACTTACTTACAGAAAATACCTGATTTATGTAAAATATAAATAAAAGTTCAAATTTTGGTAATGCCTTCATTGTCTCATTTGAATTTGTGTGGATTTTAAGGAATTAATTATTGTGTTGATTTCATATAGTAATATGAGTTGTATTTATTAAAACAGCTTGTTAATTATATAATTGGTAAGTAGTTGAAATATTTCGATGTTCTTTTTTTTTTATTTATTCTAAGACTATTCTTTAAGGATAACTATAACTGTTTTTGGTGGTACTGATGCTGTTTGTTAGATAGCACTAATTATATATTTATGTCCTTTTTGAATAGTATTTAACTTGAAATATGTAATTGTTTCACTTGTTTTATCATTTTGAGTAATTTAAATGTTAATTTATTATAATTATTGATTTTAATTATATATATATATATAATTCTTACTTTAACGTATCACGGCCCTATTGTATCAGGAATTTTTTCAAAAAAATCGTATTGCCATATCGATATCGTATCAATATCGTGTTACGTATCAAGACTTCGTAGGAAAAGTATTAAGGTAGACTGAATAATAATTTATTTATTGATAATAGACTGAATTGAATATTAGTTTGACTATTCTCCCTTCTCAATATTATATATAGACGAATATTTCTGTCCATTTATTTTTTATTTGTCGATATTTGACGTATTGATTTTTAATTTATATTTTGACTATATTTTTCTTCCATTTTTGACTATTTTCTTGTTTAAGATTACTTTATCTATCTGACCTTTGTTTTGGACCTTCTTCATCCTTCAAAAGCAAAACCGGTTATCTTTTCTTAGCTTGCGTGTGATTATACAATCAATTCTAATTATCTTCATGTGACTTCGTCTTCTGTCTCAGAGAAACAAAATGTGACTTCTGTCTAAAAGCAAAATAAAAATTGCAATTGTCATCGACCAAGTCTTTGCTATACGTAGTGCCCATGGCCATTGCGTTAATTTCTCAAATAGAGAAGTCTCATTATATCGAAGTCAATGACCCTCTTACTCTATCCGTTTCAAAATAATTGTCGTTTGAGTTACGTGCGCACTATTTATACAATATACTTTGACTATATATTTTGATTAATATATAAAAATAAATATTACCATATATGAAGTTGTTCAATTTGTCTCAATGAATATTTTCAAGATATATATTTTTTAGAATCCATAAGTCATAGTTCAACTAACAGAAAATGTTAAAATTGTTAGCCGGACGTTTATGACAGTGGTCTGAACTCTGTTCCTCCATTTTATGTGTGTGTTTCTATAATGATTTGTCATTTTGTCTACGTACCCAAAAAATTATTTGTTAAAAATTTCATATTAATTAATTGAGAGGGTGGTATAAAAATATGTTTCTAAGTAAAAATAATTATTGTTTTATAAACTATTATCTCAACCATTGTTTTATAAACATAGAAATTGATTAAATATCTTAAATACTATAGTATGCATCAAAAAAATAAATTTAATATTTTGATTATAGAAATAAAAGTGCAGCTTCAATTATCAAATAAAATAAAATAAAAGAGCAGCTTCACTTCACCTATCTTTTATTTCAATTGAAATATCCTATAAGAGAGGTTGGAAACTTTGACTTAAGTGTTGTGATTCCTTATTAATTAGTGGTTCAATCTATTACAAATTTGCATGCTCTTGTTCCCTGATTCCTTAAAAATAGATGGAGATATTGTATTGTGCCTTCTAAAAGACAAGCACTTTTTTTTGACTAAATAAGATAAGACAAGCATATTAGTTTTTAATTTGTTATATTTATTGGAAAGATATATATAATATTTATGTTGATGGGTTAGCTTATTTCATACCATTTCTTTAAGAGAAATTTCTTTGTTGAATATATTTGATTCTTTTTTCTTTTGCTATACAATAATGATTCCTATTTTTATTAGGGCATGTCTTTTTCATGCTAGGATTGTCTTTCATATATAGTTTTAGATTATTATCATAGACTTTTGCATGGGTTTGGATTCTTTATACCCCATTTATTTTTCTGTATTCCTTAATTTTAAACAATTCTTACGTATTGTACATAATTGCTAGTAGTTGTGGTGTTAATTAATCTAACTAATTGAAGTCACATCCAATTTAGTGATGCCATGCATATGCTAAAATTAAATAAAAACTAGTGACACATACCATTGCAAAGTTGCAAAGTTGAGGTGGCGATTGAACGAGCATCCAAGATAGAGACCCTTTGTCTGGATCAGTCCAAAGTTGCACAAAATTTTTTGTTTCAATAAAAAATTTATATTTTTCTTCTTTTTTTTACACAAAATTTATACTTTTCTTGTTTTCAGTTTTTGTTTCTTATTATAAGCTTTATATTTTGTCAACTATTACATCTTTAAAATAAATAAGTGAAAATTTTGAAGTTCGAATCCATGAAGAAAAATGTGGGGCATATTTAAAAGATTTTGTCTAAATGTAAAAGTGAAAGTGCATTTTTATCATTGTATCAATATGTCTCATCATATTTTTTATTTTATTTGAAAAATATGGTAAAAAGTAGTTTTATCAAGAAAATTCATGGTTTTCAATAAGTGGTTAAATCTATTTTTGGTCCCTATAAATATTTGAAATTTTTATTTTTAGTCCTTTTAAAATTTTTCCCCACTTTTTGATCCCTATAAAATTATTATGCATGTAATTTTAGTTTATATTATTAAATCAATGTGTAGTTTTGAATGATTTTTTCGTAAACATGTTTAGATTATTATAAAAAGTTCCTCGAAAAAAAAACTCAAAAATTTAATTTATAAGTTGAAATTTCTATTACTTTTATCCTCAACTTTTAAAATTTGAAAATTTCATATTTAATTATTTTCATTACGAGAGAACTAATATGAATTTTATAGAGATAAAAGTACCAGAAACTCTAAAAATGTATTTAAAAAAATAAATATGAAGCAAATGAATAAGGTTGATAGTTGACTACAATGTGGAGGTTATCTTCACAAAATTGTGTGTCCGATGAAAACCAACGTACTATATCTTTTTCAAAGGTCATACATTCCTACATCAAAGAGCTAACCGGTACGGTTCCAATATTTGGGTGTTTTTGCGTTGCTTTTACACATTGTGAACATGTTTAGAACACGTTTTTTTATAATAAATTATAAACTATAAGCTATAATCTCATTTTAGGATGTTGCTAATTAGTTACTGGTTTATTATTATTTTTACACATGTTTCTTAGGATCACTATGGTAATATATATTTTTCATGCAAGAACAATTTATACGTCCCTTACTGTTTATCGAATTTTTAAGGTGAACGAAGCTATAGGTCTTCTTAAAGCTAGTTATTCAAAGATAATATTGAGCCTATTCAAAATGTCTTTCTCGCAAACTTCGTTTTAGTATTTTTTTTTTTTTAAATTGTATACCACCATAGTGAGTGATCATATTTTTGAATATAAATTGAGTGTTATTTTTTAAATTCTTGCAACTTCTCTTTTTAGTTTTTTTTATAAACTATCATGTTAATTTTGTTAGCCGATTAACAAATGGTGTAGCTCATTTTTTAGCAAAGGTCGACTCTATTTGTAGTTAACAATAATTTTTGTTTTTAGTGAAATGAGAAATGTTAACTACAATAATTTTTTTATTTTTAGCTCATTTTTTGTTTTTAGTTTTTTAGGAATTAAAAATGAGAAATGTTTAGTGAAAAATGTTTTAGTATATTTTTAAAAATTGAATATTTTTAATAGATTTATTTCATATATATCGTCGGGGTAAATAAATTTTAGATTGTCGATAAATTATAGTTGTCATACGTTAAAAGTATCATATTGAGTGGATAAAAGTATTTAATATGGTACTTAGATCATAAAGTTTTCTTAAACTAGCCAATTTAATTGAACTCTTATATTATTTGATTAAGTCCTAATTAACATTGTGCTTTTTCACAGAGATGTCACGTAAAAAGCTACCTTAATTAAGGTGATCAATCTATTGAATATTGATAAGTAAATGAAATCGTTGAAAAGAAAAAGGCTATCATCATATTAAATTATTAATATGGATAGCGAGTAAAAACCGCTATGGACATAACACCTAAAGGGTGTGGTAATATTAAGAGTTTTATATTAAATAGATAACAATATTCAATATATATTAATTAACTTTTTTCTTGTTCATTCTCTAGAGAGGGTGATTTAGGGTCAATTTTGATCTAAAATCACTCCTCTTGATCTTTTTTTAGTTTCTTTTCATTTAAATAAGTGTTTTTCACATATTTTTAGGTTTTGTTTGAGTTTTCTTCACTGTGATTTCTTCTTTCGGTGTTGTTTTACTCCCTTAGTGTGGAGTTGTTTGATTTCCCGTCTTTGTACGGTGTTTGTTTTCCCGTCTTTGTACGGTGTTGTTTTCCCGTCTTCGTACGGTGTTTGTTTTGTTTCAGATTTGCAGATTTGCTTCAATCCAACCTCAGAGCAGATTCAATGACTTCAGCGTCTTCAACGTTGCAGATTCGGAAGCATGATTTCTCCGAAGATTTATATTTTGTCAAATCAATTGTAGGCTTTATCATTTGGCCGATTTATGCTATTAACTCGGATGCGGTGAGCTTATTCGCTGATTCATCTTTTTTAGTTTTTAGCGAAAGTTTTGAATATGTTATGATATTGATTGATATAATTTACAAATTTGAATGAATGAATACCTTTGTTTTTAGTAAAAAAAATGTATACTAATTAAGTCATAAGACTCTCCAATATTATACTATTTTTTTTTATATGACTCTCCTCGTATGCATAATTAAATCCTAACATCATATCATTAAAAACATAATGACTTGATCATCAATCATCATTACTTTTAAAATGAAAAATACTACTCAAAGTCTATTAAAAACTAAAGGTGACAACTTGTGTACCCCCACAAGATTTGGGGGTATATACCCTCAACCACTATAAAAAATTTTAAGCAATATGATTTTTTTATAAAATACACCGTTGGATTGAAAGTTTATATCATATAGATCATTTGGGTAAAATTTCAGACAAATCTAAAATCATTTGATATGTTATTGAGACACATAAAGATTAACGGTGTTTAAGAAATCACAGAAACTGTTAATTTTGACGCGTCTCAATAACATATCAAATGATTTTAGATTTCTCTGAAATTTTACACAAATGATCTATATGATATAAACTTTTAATCCAACGGTGTATTTTATAAAAATTTATATTGGTTAAATTTTTTTTTAAGTGTTTGGGGGTAAATACCCCCAAATCTTGTGGGGGTAGACAAGAAAATACCAAAACTAAATTATATTTCAATTCATAAATCAAGGAATAGTCAAAAGAGGACCTTCCTACACTCTAATATAAGTATTTAATTAGAAATTGTTAATCCTGCATGTAACGCGACAATTACGGAGTTGAACAATTTTTCAACCATAAAGAGAGAACAATACAAGGTAGCCAAGCCAAACCAAACCAAACAAACCCATTTAAATTTGAAGTGGTAGGAACCAAATGTCTTTCAAAGATGAACAAAACAAAATGTTGCTCTGATGCAAATTTAAGTTTTGGGGAAGTGGTTTGGTCCCTCAATACATACATGGTCTGTGGTGGAGCATCATCTCATTCATTTATTTATTTATTGTGAAGTTCTCCTAAAGTTCTTTAAAACATCACTTTCATATGGTTGACTTCATTGCCCCATGTCAAGTTACGTGCCGTGTAGGATTGGGTTTCCAATTATACCTAATATAGAAATATTTTCATACTTACTTTTAAAAAATATATTTTCATATTCACATTTTCTAGAATTTTTATGAGGCATCTCTTTATCTTTATCTCCAAAAACAGTTAAATAGAGACATTTTACCACAATGAAAATGAAAAGTCTAGAGTTTTAAGATTTAAATAGAGACTTTTATGTGGTAATTAATTTTAGTTAATACTAGTAATAAAAGTTTTAAGATTTAAATTTTGATGAAAATAATTTTGACTCGACTCTTAGTCGAATCTAAATTATCATGATTCATTTTTCTAAGAATCCAAGAATAAGACAAAAGAATATATATGTGTTAGTTTAATAATAAAAGTTTGTTATAAATAATTAGATTTGATGTAATTGATGAGTAATGTTGAGGAGTTTGAATAATATGTAGAAGGTCTTAAATTCAATCTTACTAATTTCTAATTGGTTCAGTGATGATTGATGCTGAACTTGATAGAAAAGACTACAATTTAATCTTCTACAACTGTGATTGGGAGGAGTGTGAAACTACTTGATACCACCGAACCACATAATTCACAACATATATTTATGATTTTAACTTGATTCAAAATTAAACCGCCAAACGAAAATTGTTTACGTTTGTTTACCTCATATGTCTTTCCATATATAATTCTATTGGTTGAGTGGAACGAGGTTTATTTGACTAAGAATACCTATCTCTATAAATAGTTATTCCTATGTTGTTTGAACAATGTCAAGAATCAAGATTGTCACAAGAGTAGAGAAGAGATAATGACTATTGACTAAATGAGAGACATAAATAGATATAGATGTTAGAAAGCAGTCAACCTACACATGAATCGTGCTATGCTATTTCGTAGTACCGTTTTGAAAAATAGACCTCCAATTCACCGGATCCAATCACACTCATTAAAAGAAATAAAAAACAGTTAAAAACAGATAGTATAAAGTTGGAATACAATATCAATATGGTGTCACCAATTAGTAAATATTCCAGTCATTTACCAATTTGATCAAAGATTCAATCTATATCCATTATTAAAATAAATAAAAAAGTCAATCTATGTGCATATGAAAAAATGAGAGAGATTTACTTTTAAATAGATCATAGTTATTTTGAGAGATTACTCAATGTAATTATATCCAAAAATATTTCGGTTGTACAACAAATGAAACTTCAGTTTACCCAAAAAGTTGCGATACGATATGACAATAGAAACATATATCAAATTTTATGTCAATAGAAAGAATTTATTAAAAAAAAATACTAATATAGTACTATAGTATCGTACAGCACAATTTAATCCCATGTTTAAATACAGCTTTGGAATCCTGACAAGCATATCTGTATATATGTTCCAAAGCATCCCAGAGCACCAAAAGAGTTCACAAGAACTCTGAAACTCAAACAGAAACCTAGGGACCAGATACGGATTTATTCACAAGGGAACATTATTGTCCAAAACATACATCAATACATTGGTACTATAATATACATTGGCATAGGATTAGTAGAAGGAAGGTCAAAACCCAAAACTAAACAGAAAACATGTCACTTCATTGATTTCTGGGCTTGGCTAAAATACAACATTGCTGAAAAGTTACTGCACTTGTGAACTCTTCCTTTGGATGGGATAGTCAATACAGTAGTAGTTCCTTGTGATTAGGCAGATATACATCATGTGACAAGACACCAATGTTTGAATGGTGATGAAGACAAGGCTCAAAACTGTCCTGCTCTTATATCTCTATCAAACCGATCTGCATTCAGCGTTCCTGGAAGCTCTCTGAAGTCTTCATTGAAGATAGAGTATGCACTGCATGCATAATAGAGTTGAAAATGTTACCAACAATGTCTATGAAATAAATTTGTTATCCACTATCATTAGTCATTGGTAAAAATACATGCATGGGTAGGATCAAATGACTGATGCATGTTTTTCACCAATGACTGATGCATGGGTGAAAATGTTATCAATAATGTCTACGAAGTAAGTTTGATATGCAGGGTAGTCAAGATTGGGAAGAAGTGGGTAACATGAACGTAAAATTATATTCACACACAACAACAAAAAACAACCACCACCTTAAAGTTGAAACTAACATTTAATCAAACTCTAATTACAAATGCATATGAGGTGGGTAGTAATAAGTGACAAGTTAAAGTCACAACTCATAAAATAGTACACAACAATAAATCTTGAGTTGTACCTGGAGTCACCAGCTTTGCGCTTTCCAAGATTGAAGAGAATCAGACAGAAGCCAGTTGCAAGTATCTACATGAAAGTAGTGACAAATAATAAGAGACAAACATTTTCATGTATACAAAAGCAATAATTAATCATAAAGTATAGTATGATTCTTCATTAAGACATCTTAATATAATTCTATGGCCTCAAATTGTGTCCGAGTTTGTTTCCAGGCGGGCGACCATGTTGTATATAACTAATCTTAGCATATCAGAAGGAAGGACTGAATTTAGCCAAAGAACTTTCACACAATATACACTCGTTTATTGATTTTAAGAACCAAGGACTACTTTCTTTCATATGTCTTCAAAAAGCGGAAGAATATTAGATTCTAGACAAGTTCAAAAGGCTTGACGTGATTATTAGCTAGATTGACTTAAACAGACTAACAGAGGTAACAATAACTATGCAGTAATACAATGCCCTGACTCTCATGGTCCAGTATTGCAAGTCCCAGCTATGCGCCAACAAGGCGTGGCAGTAGACTGCCCCTGCCTCCAAAAAAAACCAAACAAAAGAAAGGATGAAAGGAGACATACATACAAAGGTCCGAGATCCCATCTATGGGCAACAGGGGCCAGGATAAACCACATAACTATGAGAATCCACGCCTTCAGACTTAGGGTGAAAATTACCATCAAGAGGATATCTGTCAATGAAGGATGAGCATATTTAGATAACTGTTCATCTGAAAGGGTAAAACTATTACTTCTACTATAAGACCCACACATCCAAAATGATTTCTTCAATCTTGAATACGACCTTTACCAAAAAATTCTAGTTCTAAATTTTACATCAATTTTCTCCTCAACTTCTCATGCAAACAGATTATGCTGACACATCTTTCAAAGATATATCTCATATATTGAGCTAAATTTATTTAACTTGCTGATATATCAGTGTATCACATATTTCAGACATCCAAACAATAATATAGAAGTGTCTAACTGAATACCACTTATGCAACTTATACCTGGAAGCTTCATTTTCTCATGTAAAAAAGAGTATAGCCTCTTTTTCCACCGACTTGATGAGTGAGGAAGCTGAAACTTCTGCAGAAATAGAAAGATGACATCAAGTGTTAGATTGATATTTCAATCACTTAGTTACATGTTATTTGATTGATTTTACCAAATCTTCATCGTCATCATCGTTGTCATGCTCATCCTTCACTGGTGGCTTTGGTTTGACAGCAACAATCAAACAATCTAAAATAAAGGCAATAAACCCATCTTGTAAGAAAAATGAACCATCACATCATTAATAAAGGTAAAATACAAACCCAAACAGAGAAGGGATCAATGCTATGAAGCAAGGACACTCACCAGACACGACACATACACTTACACGGATATTTTTTTGAAAAAGTGATATAATTCAATGTAATTGTAAATGTCGGTGTCGGACACTGGGACACACCTAATCCACGGAGTGTCAGTGCTTCATAATCTCAATGTAATCGCCACCAAGTAGGTTATTTCATTTATATCAGAATGTATGAAGTTACAGATAGAATGATTACAAAGATGCTGTTCAAGAAACAAGTGTTTTTCAAAAAAAGAAAACTGAGTACAATGATATCAAAGTGGAAAATGATATATAGTATGGTCCGATTCATCTTATAGACAATGCACAAAAGTTCATTATAGAAAGTCATATCAAAGTTGGACCATTAAGGTGGGAATGTGATAGAAAACATGGTGAATTCATCAAATAAGAAAAATAAGATTGGAAGTATACCTCCATTGTTGAGTTGTATGCGCACATCATCTCCATTCTTGATGTCACATAATGCAGTTCCGCGTAGAATAAGACTCAAGTTTTCAATGGGTAAATGACCATTACTTGCAATTAATCTTCTCAAATCACGCACCTATATGTGATTTAGAATAAACAAAAGAGAGACTGTTACACACCAAACTAACTAATTAAAATGAAATCCCCATCAATGAGAGAAAAAGTATAATTTATGAATTAAATGAAGCCTATAAACAGTATGAACTAGAAAGTCAAAATTGGGTGAAGCATTCAGTACAAAAACATGAAACCCTAAAAATTGGGTAAAAGTTAGTTAGTTTGAGAGACCTTGATGAAAGATGGAACACGAAGACGAGAGGTTGGAGCTGGACCGATAGTTTTGAGGACGATCTCAACCTTCTTCTCCGATTCATCTTCCTCTACGATGTCCGTCATTGATTATTCCTCCTCCGTCTAACGTCAACACCACAACAAAATACGTATTCTTTTCACTTTTTATTTTATTTTTTAATTAATATTCCTTTCGCATTTAATAATATAGGATTTAATTTGTTTTCTTTTTATGTCAATAAACCAAAAAACAATCGTCGTCTTTGTAGGATAGTTAAAGTGGTAAAAGTCGATGTACATGGGTTGGGTAGATAAAGTCCAAGCTTCAATGAAAACTAGATCTTCCACTCGTGCGTTGCACGGGTCTTATAAATTTCATACTCCCTCCGTCCTAAAATGTAAGCAAATTTGACTCTTTAGGTACATTTGATTATTGATATATTTGGTCCATAATATGAGCTAGATACATCAATAGTCAAATGTACCTAAAAAGTCAAATTTGCTTATATTTTGGGACGGAGGGAGTATGTAATAATAAATTATTTTATAAAAAATGTATAATATGTAAAATTCAAAAAAAAAGTGTAAGATTATTAATCATGAAAATATAAGAATACACAATAAAATAGGAGAAAGTACATGCATAATCAATTAATTTTCGTAAATTAAAAAAAATCTTTACAGACTACATTAGAAGTTACATCAATATCTTTTGCTTCCTCGGATGTTAATATCTTTAAATATTCTTAAAAAAAATCTTTACAGACTACATTAGAAGTTACATCAATATCTTTAAAAAATCTTTACAGACTACATTAGAAGTTATTATTAATATTGCAACGTACAATTTACTTTCACAGTGTTCAGTATCATCTAAAAGAAAAAGGTTTAAACATACATTTGGTCTCTGTATGTATACCAATTTTTCGTTTTAATCCCTGTATCAAATTTTTTGACAAAATAGTCCCTGTATCGCACTTTTTTTTTTGACGTTGGTCCCTGCCGTCTAATTTCATCCAAATGGCAAACGTTTTGCCACCTGGACCCTGCCACGTGGAATGCTAGAGGGACCAAAACCAAAAAATTGAACTGAATGCAGGGACCAAAACCAAAAAATTGAACTGAATACTAGAGGGACTAAAACCAAAAAATTAAACTAATTACAAAATGACTCATTTAAACTCTAAATCCCTAAATTGAAATTTGTTTCTCCACTCTTCTCTTCTCATAAACCAACTTTCATAGCAAAAATAATTTTGCGTAGATCATTGCGCCCCATTTGGATGAGTTTTTTGATGAAATTATGAGAGACATTGCGAATGTTGACAACGTGATCAGAAAGCGGGTCGAGAAAACCACCACGGTTGGGCGGTTGTTGATCGGGATCGTTGAAAGGGAAATCATCAGGATAATCTTTTTTAGCAATGAGTCTCTCTGTTGAAAGGTTGATGAGAAGGGAAGAGTAGAGAAACAAATTTCAATTTAAGGATTTAGAGTTTAAATGTGTCATTTTGCAATTAGTTTACTTTTTTGGTTTTAGTCCATCTAGCATTCAATTCAATTTTTTGGTTTTGGTCCCTGCATTAAGTTAAATTTTTTGATTTTGGTCCCTCTAATCCAGTCAGCAACATTTTTTGGCCACGTGGCAGGTCCAGGTGGCAAAATGTTTGCCACTTGGGTGAAATTGGACGGCAGGGACCAACGTCAAAAAAAAAAGCGCGATACAGGGACTATTTTGTCAAAATTTTTGATACAGGGACTAAAACAAAAAATTGGTGTACATACGAGGACCAAATGTATGTTTAAGCCAAAGAAAAATTAATGTTTTCAATCCTACAACAAACGAAACAGCAGCCGCCCCTTTCCTTTAAACCTAGTTTTTTTGGCACAAGTTATGGTACATAAGTTATTGTTTTTTGTTTTTCTGGTGATTGTTCGGTTTAAATTCTCGGATTATATCAGATATAGTGCAGATTCAAATAATGATTTTGCGTTCTCAACGTTGCAGATCTAGAAGCATGGGTATTTCAGACACTTTAATTTTATCATATTTGTAGGCATTTTGTTGTCATTATATGTTATTAACTTGGATGCAGCTGTGAGTTTGTTCGTAGATTCATCTTCTTTAGTTTTTAACAATTTTGAATTTGTGTTATGTGATAATATACTACATGATTTTGAATGAATGAATTTTTTTTAGTCAAAAAAATAATTAATGTTGTAAAAAAGATTGATGTTAAATAAATGATCTCATAAAATTATATAATATTTAGTATTTTAACATACTTATAAGACAGACAAAATATTAAAAAGTTTAGATCAAATAATTTGTATTGCCAATTTTTTTTTTTGCTCAACGCTAATTCGATAGACTTAACAATAGCATTCAAATGAATTGTTTGCTTCTAATAACCATAGGCATTTGAAAAAACAATGTTGGTAATAGAAGAATATTGATGAAATTATCTTCTATTCTTATATATTACATTTGAAAAAATATAACATTGTGTCAATCTCATCAAGAGTATCATATTCTTCGTGATGTATTGATCCAAGATATAAAAAATATGTTGATCTCTCAAACCAATATTTTTCTTCATTATATATTTAGAGAAGAAAATCAATGTACATATATTTTTTATTAAACTTGAAGCCTCCTCAAATATCGACTTCTAAGTTCATACTTCTTTACTAGACGCATTTGCGATCTCCTTAAAGATGACGAAATTGAAACTATCTTTTATACTGTTTATAATTTTCTTTTTTAGTTTGTTTTTCTTTCTTTTAGCTAACAACAAAAACAAACAATGTTACTATGAAGTTTATTTTTTTTGTAAAGTGTTACTATGAAGTTAAAATAATATTAACAAAGGAAATTTTATCAAAACAAAATATAAAAAATGAAAAATAAATCTTCTATTTTATTTAAGCAAAAGAGCTGATAGATGGTAAGCTAGTCATAAGTAAACTTTTAATAGATTAAAATAAATCAATAAAAACAATTTGAATTACGTATAAAATACTTGAACTTTATATGAAGTAAATTGCTAATTAACACATTGCCAATGAAATGCTCACAATTGAACAACAATTATGTTTATTTTGTACAAATTCTCTACAAATTTTTATCCCAAATATCAAAGAAAAAAAACTTGAAATATTACGTAATGGTCTTCGTGTCTTTGTATTGTCAAAATTGTCTATAAAAAAAAATGAATCAAGAAATTTGATTCTAATTTCATATCTCATACAAACATTATAGTAACTTCAAGTTCTTCCACAATATTTATTTATACATACTAAATCGAAACCAATGCTCAGCAATTTTTTATTTTGGTCACCGTAAACGTTTTTGGTGCCTAATTACAAACTCCTTCATCATGATCCATATGCTAACACGGTAACACCTATTGTTCCAAAAACAAAAGATATTATATAACTAGAAATAAATGATACAAAATAGTAACAGATAATGATATTTATTCACCATTTCATATTTATTCGTGTCATTGATGTCAAAAAACAAAACAAAAAAACACATTTATTTATTTATTTATTCATCCATATCCATCGAATTGGAATTAAAAATAAAAATAAGAGAGAATTAGACTTAGATGTACGCTTAGATCGTTTTTGTACATCATGACAAGATCTCCAGGCTTCAAAATGATGTTGTTTTCAATAAGACCGGTTACACCGCCATCTATCCCCAAAACAAGCATGAAATTGCGCAATTGGTGTATAAGGCATTTGGCTATAAGATTATTATCGACAGTGAGATAGATCCTTAGAAGATCATCGAATAAACCCACTACGATGACACGTCCTCGTCTTCTTTGGTGGACAAGACTACCACCACACGAACGGGATTCTGTTTCCTAACACCGATTTTGTCTTCAATTGCATCAGTGTCCTCGTATCTGGTGCGCTCTGTGTTCTCGGAGTAGAATAGAATGTCAGGATGAAAATGTTGACTGGCGGCGTCCCACCAAGTAAGGCGATCCGCAATTTGTTCCTTCAAGTATGAGAATTTCATGCTTGTTGATGTTTTTTTTTGTACAATTTATGTTGATAATTTATTTATGGACTTAATGTTTTTCTGACTTTATACTAGAAATTAATATTTTGATTTAGAAAGTGCTAAAGAAACTTGTCGAGCCGAGGTCTGGTCAGCCCGAGAACTTGCCCCCGCTCAGTCCAAAAGTTTTGGTATTTTAGGGTTAGTTTAGGATAAAATTATAATTGTTAGAGATTAATTTAGGGCACAATTAATATTTTGGTTCAAAATTGAGTTTTTCATCGTAAAACAATTTCTTTATATTGTAGAATTTAATTTAGAGTAAAACTGGGATTTTAAAAGATTAAGTTAAGGTAAAACTAATGTTTTTTTTGTTCAAAATTGAGATTTTTATTTAGACTTAAGATTTTGTCCGGGCTTTAAGAGATTCTTGGCTGCACCACTGGCTAAAGATAAATTTTTTACTTATGAAATCTGAAGTGAAATTGTCTATGAAAACTAGTAGCTAGGCATAAAGATAATTTCACAGTCACACGCACTATCGGTCGTAATGTCATTGTATCGATTAAATTGAGCGAGATATTAGAATTTAATAAATAGGTACAATCGATTTTTCGTCGTTTGCTGGATACATAAACCTATGATATTGTGTGATAGATGAAAACATATTTGAAATTTAGACAAGGTGTATTGGATTGAGATTTTTATTTAAAAAAGTCTTGTGAATTTTAAAAAAAATTGTAAGATTTTAATGACTTTTAAGATTTTAAGAGACTATCAAGCTTTCAAAGGAATTTTAAAAGACCAATAAGATTTTAAAAGTCATACAAAGTCTTTTAACATCCACAAGTCTTATTAAGATTTTAAGATTTACAATTTAGATTTTAAAGTAATTAATTATATCAAAAGATTTTGAAGGATTTGGATAAATTTATAAATTCATAAAATTTTAAAGGACTTTATAAAACTTTTTCACAATATTTAGAGAGAGATAAAGGAGATAGATACAAAGAAGAGAGATAGAGAGGGGGGAGAGAGAGAGAATAGAAAAAGAGGGAGTAAAGAGATAGAAAGGGGGAGAGAGGACATAGATATAGAGAGGAGAGAGAGAGAGGCATAGAGAAGAGAGAAAGTGTGGAATTTTTTTTTTTGGTAAGGAAGGTGAATATTTTTAAGAATTAACCAAGAAATTTTATGTTTTTATAAAAGATCTTTTCATGCTAAAAATGCACTAAAAAAATCTCACACAATTCATTAAAATTCAATTTGTTGAACAATCATTGAATGAGTAGTTAGCAACATATTGTTTTGTCGAGACCAGAGTATCTACCGCTGAACACAGTGACTATTCTCCTCATTAGATTGATCGCAGTGACTATTCTGCTAAAGTTGCTCCGTACTTATAGCGAGGATCGAACCATCGCCAATTAATTAATGGATGATGAACCATAACCGCTCAACCGCACCCCTGAATTAGTTAGCAACATATATTTAATTTCAATACGAACTTAATATAATTTTTTTAAGCATCCATGAAATTGATTAAACGGTCTCGTAAACTTAATTCAGTTGGTAAGGAGAAAAGAAATTGGTAAAAAATCAGATCAAATACCCTCTAATAATTTGAAAAAAAATGACTTAAAATTTATAGACACATTTTTTGTCAAATGAATACTTATATTTAGAGATAGGAGGAGTACTTACGACAAAGATTAGAAAATTGAAATGCACTTTTATGAAATCAGAGGCACACTCCTCTACTACTTTATTTTATTGATTAAAGACAAGCTAAATCATTATTGTGGGTTGTTGTAAATCAATTATTAACGGTCACAAATTATTGGAATTGGCGGGAAGTAAACCAAACTTTATAACATAGTGTGAACTTAATGAAGTGGTGGACCTTTTGTTTTGGAATTTTTTATGCACTCAAGACATGTAATTTTCAAACTTTCGGTGTGCTCAATTTTGGACTGTTGCATGATTCACTTCCAAGTTCCAAATGCTATAAATATTAAATAGCACACTATCAATCACTTGTGCTTTTACTCTATAGTCTCCTATTTTCCTCATCACACTCATTTCCAATGTTGTTCTAACTTTTTTAGTGTTTTGTTTTATTCTAAATTTTACAATGTTTTAAAAATTGTATCAGACAATTCAACCAATTAAACCTTGAACCGACATTTACTACAGTTCTGATATTTTCACGATTCAATTTTAGTTTTTATCTTGGATTAAATATGGTTTAAGTCGGTTGAATCATGATCTAGATATCTTGTTGGTTCTATGTCCAATTTGATTTTTAAAACATTGAAATTGTGAGCTTAGATTAGCTACCCTCCTTTTGGAAGAATCTTGTGATCAAATTTTAAGTTGTTCCCTTTTTTTCTAGTAAACAAACTTGAGGTCAAAAGTTGGTAGTTTATTTCAAGCTTTGGAGGGACTTTATATTAAGAAAAGGAGGTAGGAATTGGGGGGATAATAGCTGCCATAAGACACAAATAATTTATTCAAGACCATGATCCTTGCATTCAATGGATGCACTTTATGGAAGTGTCACTTGACTCTTGAACAAAAATCTATTGTAGACAAAAGCTTCTACTTTTGGATCTTTCATTTCTTTAATAGATATATTCTTGCAACTTAGCAATAATTCTCATTAATCTTTTTTTTTTTTTTTTATCTTGCTTATACTTTTGGTTACTTCTTTCACAATTTTGAGTGAGTCTTTCTTCTAGTAAGAAACTTGGCAACATATTATGGACGGGGCATCACTGCCACCGGGTTTTCGTTTCCGTCCAACCGATGAAGAACTAGTTGGATACTATCTTAAAAGAAAAGTTGAAGGACTTGAAATTGAGCTTGATGTTATACCAATGATTGATTTTTATAAATTTGATCCATGGGAGTTACTTGGTAATTTTCAATTTCACATTTTAATCATTTGCATCATAATATATAAAAACATGTAAAAAAAATATATTTCAAATGCAATGTTTAATATAGTACATCAAAGATGAATATTAACCAGTGTGAAACAGGACCACTAATTCATTATGAATAGTAGAATACTAGTAATATATATATTTGAAGGTGTGTAATATGTTTTTCTAATATAAGAAGCCTAATTCACGAGGTGTGAAATGCAGAAAAGTCATTTCTACCAAAACGAGATTTAGAATGGTTTTTCTATTGTCCGCGGGATCGAAAGTACCCAAATGGATCAAGAACAAATAGAGCTACCAAAACTGGCTACTGGAAAGCCACCGGAAAAGAGAGAGAGATTGTGTGTCCGTCATGTGCTTCATCCACTATCACAGGTTACTGCAAAACACTTGTTTTCTATCTTGGAAGGGCCCCTTTAGGGGATAGAACTAACTGGATCATGCACGAGTATCGTCTTGCTGATCATCTTAGCCAAGACTTTAAGGTAGAAATAATCCAATCATTAAGTGTCATGCAATGAGTTAGCTTTTATTTACCTTAATTAGATGTGTGTGTTGTTTGTAGGGTGGTTTTGCTTTGTGCCGAGTTATTAAAAAGAATGAGAAGAGCAAGAGGGCTGCAACAAGTTCCAATGATGTTACTTCTCAGGCAAGTAACCTGAATAATGAGGGTGGATCACAAAATATGAATCCAATTGCTGAGTTTAACAATGTATCCGTAGAAACCGATCCTTCAAACTTCTGGATCTCTCCTGATATGATTCTTGATTCTTCAAAGGTATTTTTTAATTTTGTTAATTATAATAATAGGAACCAATTAGGATAGTTGAGATTGAACAGCTATAATTTGGAAGATGTTACTGAAATTTTTTGCTACATTTACTGCAGGAGTACACTAAAGAACAAGATGCAGTATCTGAATACTTTCCAAGGGGTGACTCGTCGAGGCAATCATTGGAACATACAACAATTTCACCTAGTTTATCCTACTCAAACTTGAATGGTGAAATTGAATTTTCTGATAATGCAAGTCAAATTGGATGCATGTCATCTTACTCAAGTCAAGGAAATTTTATGGACTATTATGAAAATTGGGATGTTCCTTATGAAGTTTATGATCAAATTCATTCAGTCTCATATCAAGAGCCATTCTAAAATCTGAAAACAAAAGGAAGATCATTGTAACTCTTTTTTTACAATGCCAAATTAGGATCAAGGTCCAATTTGAAGGAAAAATAGTGGAGATTAGAGTAAATGATAAATCATTGTGGGGATTAGTTGGCTGGAATTTTACTTGGTATGACATCATTAGGGATCTCTTGGGCAACACCTTTTAATGTATGTCTTAGAGTTATAAATAATGAGTAGTAGTACTACCTTTTAATGTATGACTTAAGAATGATAAACAATAATGAGTACTATACATTGCTATATATACAACAATATGGTCTCGATTCAACAGACACTCATGTGTTGACTACATGAATTTGTGACTGCAACAAATCCAAAAACAAAATGTTAGGGATTGTTCTCAACCATCACACACATACGCCTTACTCGAAGGATAAAACTACTTATAGTACAAATCTACATGTCGCATAATTTTGCTTGGCCTATAGTGAAAGATGAGCGGAAATCCCAAGTGGTCATTGATGTAGTGGAGAAGGCATAATCTTGTTATCAACGTATGTAAAACACCGCAATTTGACGCATAATATCAAATTAAGATTTGATTGCTCACGTTTCACCTTCAATAAAATACAAAACCATAATGTGTTCATATCGGTAACTATGTGATTGCGTGAACAAGATATATAATTCAAATTCATAAGTAGTATAGTATAGTGTATTCCTTACCTATAATGAAGCTCTAGTATAAGCTTGCAATTTTGGGGCTACAAAACACTTCCACTTCTTGAATAGTTGCCCTAGACTCATCACCAAAAATAGACTCCTTGCCATCTTCCCTTTTAGCATAAGACAATCCCAATCTAGACTTAGCTTGTCTTAAATCACCAACACCAGAATTAGTATCAGGCCCAGCAAAACCACCCATAACCGGCGCTAACGGAGGCCCAATAAGAAGCCCATCAGCCCCAAATTGCGGTCCGCCGCGACCATAATCAAACAGCGCCGCACCACTTCCACCAACCTTAGGCAAAATAATAGGCTCACTTTTATTTTCTACCCAATAAAATAGAAATGCATCAAATGTTTCATAGTAATCATCTGTGCTTCTATATCCTTCAGGATTAAATGCACCAAACTTGAAAGAGTTGTCTGTGTAGCCTATTATTACACATGGTCCTTTAAAGTCACAACATTGGTGGAAATTTGTTGCACTAAATCCATCAATTGTTGCTCTATAGCAGCATTTTAGTTCCTTACCTGATCAAAATTATCTCAAAATCTTAGATACAAATAATAACAGTAATATTATTCAACATTTTCATAGTAATTTTTTTGCAATATATAGTTTAAAACTTGAAAAGAGAAATATTACCTTTCAAAAATGTTTTGCTTACAAGAGAAGTTGAGAAAGTGAGATCAATATCATGGTATTTAATCTGAGGTTTATCATCAACACTCTTTCTGCCTATGTTCCAACCAAATAAGCAATATGGACTTGTCTTCCATCTTTGGAATGATAGAGAATTTGAGATACAAGATGCCATCCTTAGATGACCAAAACTAAACCCTATTCATTCATTAAATGTTTTTCCACCACTAAAACACAATTCATCATCTTATCCTATTTCCTCAAAATATCTTGCTTATGTTATTCCTTTCCATAAGTGAGAGGACCCACTTTTTCGTCCAATTTGAAACTTTTAACTCACACTTATACACCAACATAATGTGACACGAATCATAGGTGCTTTGGTCTCTTAACCATTTTGTCTGATGTTTGATCTCAGGTCGGTATGTATGAAAAAATATATTGTAAAATGATAACTCTTTAAATGAATCTCAATTATCTCGAGAGATTTGCATTTTTGCATGTGGGAGTATATTGATTTAAAGTATAAAGATAATGAATCTCATGTAAAATTACTATAGTACATAGTGTGATGGTAAAACATAATCTAACATATATATCATCACAATCATTTATAAAATAGTAAGTAATGTATATTATATATCATGAAAATAATGTTATTCATTGCTAATCCTACACAGAATCATTCTCCTCCATGAGAAGGTAAATGATTCTCCAACACATCAACTCTTGGTTTCTCACAGCTAACAGAAAACTCATCACCGGGTTTATACTCTTTGAAACAAGCCAACCTTCCAAGTTCTTCAACTTCATCAATTATTAAGTCAAGTTTCGCCACCGTCTCCACAAGCAAAGAAGCAAAAGCAGCAAAAGGCAATGCTTCAGAAAACTCAAGACTAGTGACAGCAATTCTACTCATCTGGCTTCTCAACACCTTACGTTCTGGAACTGGTTCTTCTTCTTTTGTCTGTTCTGCAGATACCCTTTTGGTTTTCCAGTCTAACAAAGCTGAAGAATCTGTTTTAACACTTGAGAGTGAGCTTTTTCCATGAGAGGCGGCTATGCTGGCGAGCATGTTGTTTGCTTGGATGTCATTGGAGCCTAAGAAGAGTCGTGGCTGTGATTTTATGGCAGTGTTGAGGTCTTGTAATGCTTCATGAAGATGATCAGAGAGTATTTCTGGTGAACAATGGCGTCGACTTCTTATGCTGTTGGCAAGTTCTATTAGTACTTTTGATACCTCGGCCGCTAGTCTTATGCAAGGGTCCTTGAACAGGACTCGAACAGATTGCGGTGTCTGAAAATAAAAACATCAAATTAAAAACTAGAACAAGAGTTTGTCAAATTTTATGTTAAGAACTCAAATGTCATGTTACCTGAATTTCTGTTCTCAAACAACCATGTAGGGCTACCACTGTATACCCGAATTGACGAAGAACAATTCCAACTTTTACATACTGTTGTGATGGAAATTTGTGACAGTACCTAGAATGCCTTGGCTCCCAACTTGCATGTAGTGCCTGCACAATTCAAAACATAATTAGGTGCACTATGCTAATTAGCAACATACATTTTATATATCAAAATAAAATAAAATAAGGACACAAAAGATATAAGAATAATTTAGTATTTATTATTAATTAAAGTGGTGCTAATGATTGTCCACAGATCAGCTCAATTGGTATAAAATGCCGAAATTGCTAGGTCGGACCCCCGTGACTGGGGTTTGAATCCCCGTCCCTCCACTTTGTGTGTGAGTATCCAATAGTTTGCCTTTTCGTCTTCGTACCAAAAAAGTGGTACTAGTAATAACTATTTTACAATTGTCCCCGAGGAAATTTGAACTTTGAGGAATCATATAGTATTGTTTAACTTAGTGCACATAATGTGTGTGTGTAACTGGTTTATACAAGAGTTTCTCATGAAAATCAGCTTTTAATCTAAGCTTCACTGTGTTATAGAATGAACCAAAATCAGATGGATGCATAGCTTACCAAAGTTTCATCGGTGGATTTTGAATCCAAAACAGCCTTATAACCTTTGTATATTGGATCTTCAGATGATTTCGTATCATCAGAGAACTCAATTTCTCCATAAAAATATTCGTTGACACAAGCTACAAGATTTCACACCATACAATAAAATGTTAATATACAAAGTAAAATCTTTGATACTATGTGTATGTGACTATGTGCTAATTGCTAGGAATTTGCATACCTTCTATAGATCTGGCTAGGCCTTCAAGCTTGAAAGCTGTGGAATGATGGAGATCTTCCCCCGACCAATTTGGAAATACCAAAAGACTCATGAAGAGACAAATGGCACAGCCGATGGCTATGGTGTAGAAGCGTTCATGTGCCATCTTCCAGACATGATCAACCCGATAACTCGAAACAGTTAATAAGTTGAAGGTCAAGAGAAATATAACCACACCATAATCATAATTCTTCTTTATAGAGGGAATGAATCTCATATAAGTGGCTGCAGATCCTGCCAAACACATCAAATTCACGCGACACCACAAACATGAGATTAAGTACTTCTTAAAATACGAGAAATGATTTTGTGTTTTTTATTTCTTTGTTCTCTCTTTTATATTCACGTTGACAATTGTGTTGAGTGTATTTTTATACGGCGTTCACATTTGATGTCAAATTTGTGATGTTCAAATAACATTACTCATTTACTTGTATGTATACCTATGATAAAAACCGCAACTGCGATGAAAACAGCTTGAAGTATCTGACCAGATGCATTTGCAACATAATCAAGAAGATATGCCAACAATCCTGCTAATAGTGTCCCCAATCCTCTATTTAGTCCTTTGCATAAAGTTGCCCCTGCCATCAAAAGAATTTACAAATTAAAGTCATTCTCATTCATATATTATAAGTATGTTAGTTACTATACTGATAATTTCTATCATGATTATAAATTGCGGTCTCCATCAACTATTGCGGCCGCAACATCAATAATTTCGAAACCTTCAACTGCAGCAGCGCAAACTACAACTACGGCTGCATCGATCATATTTTTTTTGTATTTTTTTTTTGCAATATCAAGGATGGCAAAGTACAAAAAACAAGACCATTTGATTTTGGATAGGAACTGATATATACCTGCGGTGAACTCAAAAACCACGACGACCGTCATAACAGCCCAAATAGCATTTTGGCCAATCCCTTTAAAGAGTGGTTCCAATAGATATAGCAATGAAACAAGAGTAAGAGATAAACCAACTTTGAATGCATGGATCACCCTTCTTGGGTCATCACTTCCAACTTTCCAAGTAATCTTCCAAACCAAACAAGGAATCCTTTTAACCCTATCACCAAAAACATGCATATGTTTCTTCCAATTCTCAATGTTTATGCCATTTTCAGTCCTAGCCAAAGCCATTTGAAGGCCATCATGAACTTTAGGAACCATTTCTTAATAAAGGATCAAGTCTTATCTTATCAGACTGAAAATAGTGAAAGCAACAAAGAAAGTGGTAATCTTAAATGGTGTTTAGTATTGTGAGATAATGAGGATTCTACTCCAACCTTCTACAAGAGACATGAACTTTATATGGTTGTTTTCATTTTTATTTTTCACATGCATTACATTATAAAGTGCTCAACTCTTTAATGAGAGTAGCTTTCTCAATCTTAAGTATTAATTAGATTAAGATATCACGTGCTCTTTTCTTTCTTTCTCTTTCATTTTTCTCGTTTTGGCTACTGTTGTTTTCATCATTTCATATTTGTATCAGATTCTTTATTTATTACTTATTTATTAGGCTTCACTACAACTTGTATCAGATACTAAGTGTTAAAAAGTTTTACATTACTGTCAAAAGAAAGAAGGAAAAAAAAAAATTAGAAATGCAGTGGACTAGTGTGCAAGCAAGCAATAAGCTAAAAAGTTTGATAACCGTGTTAAGATGTCCTTTGGTTCACGGGAAACTGGAAAATGAGTGTCCTCTATAAGCCATATTCACTCATATTATTGGCAGTTACTTCCTTTTAGACTTGGTAAAAAGGGTAACCATTACTTTTTCACAAAGCAATTTAAGCAAAACTGGCTTTTTTTCCTTTCAAGTCAGACTCATATTTTAAATGTAAAAAAAAAATATAGAATTTTGGATTTGAATTTGAATCACTACATATCAACGTTTAATATAATTACCAATTGAGTTGTACTTATGAGTCGCTAAATTGACTTTATTTTGTTGGATACTTTGCAACGAATTATCTCTTTTTTTCTTCTTCACATGGCTTGAATTCGAGATAGTATTTAAAGAATTTGAGTCAAGTTCCTTTCAAATATAAAGATAAAAATTCAATTTTTTGATTCTTTTTAAAAAAGTATGAGGTTCATAACTGTTTATATTTGTAGGGAAATTGACTGTTATATTTAAAAAAAAAATCTATGTAAATTGTAAAGTTTAATGGAATTGTACATTCTCACCTTATCACATTGACATGGGAATCAATCCATAAGAATTAATGAAGTTAGTGAAAGTCGTCTCTTTCTCATAAACCTTATTATACCCAAGAATAATTCTTCTCAACTTTGTATCAAAATGAGTATACGCAAATCTCAATTACGTTTTCCCTTTAGCTTAACTTCTATCAATCAGAATCAGCAAAATGACTATAATTTTGTTTCTTTGTGAAAACAAGATATTCACAAACGAATAGGCTTTCGAATAAAAGGCCATATACTTTGTATTAAAAGGAAAATGGATCAAAATTGCCATGGAATCATAGGTCACCTGTCAAAATAAAATGACCATGTTTCCCATTTCCTATTTTCAAACAAGGAAACTGCAAACAACCAAATTTTCATACATTCCACGAAAAAAGCTAATGCAAGGGCTTGGTTTTTATTTTTGATGTAAGTATTAATAGTAACGATTCTTGCCTATGAACAAGAACTCCAACACAATGTGGAGAACAGAGAGACAAATTTTCCCAATCCTTTAGTGCAAATTTATGTAAAACTCATAGGGTATACCTACCCTACCCCAAGTCCCATTGAAATATATCTTTAAAATAAACTAGGAACATGCCCCAAATACACGGATTCTTTGTTGTATTTGAACTCGGCAGCGAGGACAAGCAACCTTACCCTTTTTCCCATACTCATCACTGCATTTAGCACACATGACTTGATGAGCACACGGCAAGAAAACAATGGAGACCTCATCTTTCATGCATATAATGCATTCTCTATTGTTGCTGACTTCATTTTCTGATAAATCCTCCAGGCTATCCAATTCCAGAAGCAGCTTAGCAATTGTCTCTCTTTGGGGCTTTGTGCCTTCAAAGGCACTAATAGGTGTAGTATTTGACTGATGGTGCAGCACAGCAGATTGAACGGACGCTTTAAGGCGCGAAAGATCATGCTCAAGTCTGCTTAGATCATCCTTGTGGCGCTGGAAATCTATGTCTATCTTCAGACGCAAAGCCTCAAATCCTCTCTTATTGTTTGATTCAGCTGCTTCCTTGGCACGGCGCTCCTCATCAACTAGTGCCAAGGCATCTTCTTGTGCCTTCAACTCCTCCTTCCATTTAACCTGTAATTAGTTATTTGTGTAAAACAAATGGTTTAGAAGTAACACATGATTGGAGGTTTTTTTGTCACAGAAACTGCAGTTTTCAGCAGGGATTCATTTGTAAGATATGTATTGGTTGAACTTACAAATCATTGCTAACAAAACCAAAGGAATTATATACACTCAACAGAGAAAATTGCTAACGTATTGGTTTTGTTATTATATGAAAATATTTATAATTTTGATTTACTAATCAGTGCCATTAGGGTATTGACTAGCATTTGTCTAATGTTAGTACACATTAATTAGAAAACACCTCTAGAATACAAGTCAGGATCATCAAGAAATGAATCAAGCAAATAATTTATTTTCACATGGCTACTAAAATAAATACCCATGAATATACAGCGTGACAGGACCACATAATCTACAAATTATTGATTTAGTATGGAGTATTAGAAATTTAGGAGAAAGGGAGGCAGATCACAACTTAAGTATTGAAAGGTTTAAGTATTAGTGTATTATGGTGAACATAGTAGCAATACTCAATAACTCTTGAGTTTATCTATCTCACGAGCAGACTATTTCAGTTTTATTATCCATAAAATTCTTAAATTCTCTTTTTTCAGATATTGCTACATCTGATGGCTGAAGCTGGAATAGCGGCCTCTATTTCCCTACTAGCAAAACTAGGATAGCATCACAGTTGTCATAGCAGATGCATCCCAATCTGTTATGCTATATCGCTAGATTGCCGCTATTTAACAAAATTATTATAACACAAAATAAGAGAAAAATTATAACCTATACTTGTTAGTTACGAAAAATCACAGGCCATAAGATTTCAATTCCATTGAAGAGATCCTCATTTTGAGATTTTTTTTTAAAACTTGGTATCCGGCCCAAAGACCGATTAATATGAGGGGTCCAATCCCGCCGTCCACTTGTGGGGGCCCCATTTAAAGCCAGAGTTTCTGCTTTGTATGAACTAGCCCACCGAATTTGGCACCAAGGAGAATCGAACATGTGGCCTTGTGAAGAGCACACTCATTTTGAGTATTAATAAGTGTTTTAAAACCCCGACCAGTCAGACCGGGAACCGGTGAGTCAAGATCCTCTCCATTTTTGCCATTACTGAAGTTTTGGAAATATAAATACATTAACGTGACATTTGGTGGGTCCAATTATTTAATATACAATTTAAAACTCTTCAAAACTATAGTAATGGAGAGAGAAAATGGAGAGCTTCCTAACTCGGAACTGGTAGGGTGTCTGGTTCAGGCAAGCAAGCAGACCCAATATGCAAGCAAACCGATGTAACCCTTTGTGACTCGGCCAGTTCATCGGTCTGATCGGTGAACCAATGTAACCTATATGAACCGGACCATTTTGGAGCTTGAATGGATATTTTTAAAAAATACCAAAGTTATCCTCAAAGAGAATCTAATGTATGATCTAAAATATAATGTTCCCTGTGTAACCACTCGGCTAGACCAACTTATGTGAAAATATCACATCTAAATAATATACATTTAATACCTCTATTAAGAAACATCAAGCATTATACTAATTTTTCCTTTAAAAAAAGCATTATACTAAATTATTAAACTCACTCGACCACCGAGAATTTGAAGTATTGTGACGTGTACCCATGTCTTGACACAAACCTCAATTATGTGCCAGATGCAATAATATTTAGCACTAATTTGATTCCTCTCATTTGTGTGTGAAAATATAATCATAATCATATGGTGGAACACTAAAGTTGCAGGCAGCCATGCATTCAGCGATATTAATTTTTAAGAAAATGCAAATAATAGCAAAATTGTCCAAAACGAGAGTTGAACCGAAGACCCTTTGATCATGTTAGGCGTGCATGACCACTGAGCTAGATGAGAAACTTGCTTAAGCAATAGCAACGGGCAATATATATAAGATCTAATGTAGCAAAAATGGGAAATTCTACGGTACAATAGATAAATCATCATGTACCGGTACAATAGAAGATTTACCAATAAAAAACTACCTTTTGTCCACATCATCATTTTTATATTATATTTTAAAAATTAATTGTTACCGCATGTCAAATATTATCCAACATGTCAAGTTATCATTGGTTAATACATTTTATTGTACCAGTACATGATGATTTATCTATTGTACCGTAGCAACACCCAGAAAAAATATGTATATATACCTAATAAAAATGATTTTTTTAAGGGGCAGGCTGCGGCCCTACCCTGCCCATAGGAAGCTCCGCCCCTGCGCGCGCGCACACACACACATACACACAAAAACATAAAAATTATAATATATAAACAAAATAACATAAATCACAACATTAAACAAAGTTAATTAATATTTCATGACAAGGTGTACAATGTTATGGGAAAGAGGAACGATGAAACAAAGTTGGGGGAAAGGCAAAAACAAACAAAATGAACGGAACAGTGGAGAGAAGGAAACAGGGGATGTAACGAAAAAGGGAAGAGAATGAAACAGGGTCATCGGAATCAAGGTAGTTTATGGTCGTCGCCGGAATCAAGGTAGTTTATGGTCGTCGTCGGAATCAAGGTAGTTTAGGTCGTCGTCGGAATTAAGCTAGTGTGTGGTCATTGTCGCCGCCGTTGGAAAAGCAAGGAGAGGCGATTAGGGTTTTCATTGTTGTCGTCGTGATTTTCTATTGAGGCGATTAGGTTTTCATGAAGATCGAAGATTGTACGATCCTACGTGTTGGGACTCGATCTTGACTACATTGATCACAAGAGTTATAGTGAAGGACCTGTATAACTTTTTTCTTTTTAAAGTTTGAATGAAATAAAAAAAATAAAAAATTGTATGTCTACGTGCTTAGCCGGTTATCCTGCAAAGCTATTTTAAAAAAGAATGACTTGGAGTCTTGGACCAATTATTGAAAATGTGCGTGGGAGGTTGTCCATAGCATTCCTTGTGCAGGAAAAATAATGAAAAGGAATACATAAGCGTAATATTTTTCAAATGATAATCATAAACTACTACACTGAATTCAAGGTTTTAAAATTAAATAGTTGTCGCGTTCGAGGTCGCGTAAAGGATTTCACGATCTTGGCTGTTATGTGTGCGCATTACATAATGTGCCCGTTGCAGTGTGAAATAATCACAACATTGCACAAATCTAATTAAAGTTATTTGTACTATTATATAATATAATGTATAATAACTTAATTTCTCATTGTTTCTTTATAATTTCATAATAGTAATCCTTTTCATAATTTTTTAATGATTTTGTTCCTTCTAAAAAACAAATTAACCACTGATAAATTCATGTTGCGGCCATAACAGGTTCGTCACGGCGTAACAGCGTTTCATAGCGGTCGTTTCTGCGATTTTAATTCACTTAGTAAAAATGCGAGAAAAAGGTAACGGACACTGCATATACCCGGCGTTTCATCGCGGTCGTTTCTGCGATTTTAATTCACTTAGTAAAAACATGAGAAAAAAGTAACGGACACTGCCTATACTGTTTTGTCTCGGCCGTTTTCACGGTAACGTATATTAAAAGATATGCATTAAATTACTCATAATACCTTTATCATGAAACAATAAATTTCAATGCAACAATAGCAAACTGTGTCATACTAGTCTAGGACATGTTGATGTCTGATTTTGAAACATGTAACTTTCTTTGGGTAAGACTGTGGGACTAATCCTGTGTTTGGGCATTGGCTTGGCCCAGGCCACAAGCATCCAATTTGTTCCAAGCCCTAAACTACAGGTATAGTTCAACCACATGGAGTTCAACGTAAGATGAACGTCACACACTAGGATTGAAACATGTTACTTTTATTCCGACATGAAAAATGCAATTCCAGTCAATAAACTCACCCTATGCAAACAGAACCATATATTCTTTTCCTTTTTGGTGGTTTGTGTGTGAATTGTCAATATATAATATATAAATAAAATGATAAGGGATGAAGAGAGAACCTCGGCTTCTTTTTGACGCTGAGTATTCTGAGCCAACACTTCTTGTGCCTCCAATATCTTCTCTTTCTCATTGGAAATCTCCTTTTGCAGCTTAGCTTTCTGTTTTTCCCAAGCTAGAAGTTTCTTTAACCATTTTTTCTCCCTTTTCGCAACTTCTAAGCAAGCTGTCACCGACTCTGAAGCACTTAATTTCGAAGCCTCCATCTCTGCTCTGATTTCCGCATTCTCAGTCTCTAATCTTCTCACAGCTCCATTTGCACGGTCCACTTGACCGCTAGCCTTTCTCAAAGCATTCTCCATCTCTGAGAGTCTCTTCATGGTTGTGTCCTCCAGCGCTTGTTTCCCTTTCTTCAATTTCTGAGTCTCCTCTCTATCCATCCGTAACGTTTTGAGCTCAGTCAAATCACTGCTTAGTTTCTTTGCCGCTTGCATTGCTTTCTGATGAGCCCACTCTTTTCGCTCCTTAGCCTGTTTCTCCAAATCCTTTATCTGATGAAAAATACTCACTATCACCTCATCCTTCTGATCCTCTGCCACAAACTCCAAATTCTCATCAAGATTCAAGTCACGAAATTTACTCAGCACAGAATTCACAGCATCTTGGTTATCAGGAAACCGAGAATGTCCACACTGATCAACCGTGACTTCAGCCCCAGAGGATACAACCGGAGAATCCGAACCAGACACAGCACTACGACCAGGAACATTTCCTCCCTTCACCTTCCCCTGCGTCTGCAGCTGTTTGGTGTTAGCCCTAAAACCAGCAGCGAACATCGTAACATTTCTCTTCAACAAAATCTTCATCGTAGGCGAAAGATCAAACCTTTTCGGAAACTCAATCTCCCTTTGCAAATCGGGACCACAAGAAAACATCCCATTAACAGGATAATCCCCATTTCCAAATCCCCACCCCCCATGAAACCTACACAATGGAGGAGCCCTAACACCACCCGAATTCCGACCAGACTCAGCAGACGTTCGACCCCCACTCCCCGGCACAGGAATCTCCAAAGTACTAGCTTTCCCCACATGAAGATCACTCATAAGCAAACACCACATTGCATCACCTTTACTCAAATTAGGTCTAACCTGTTGCAACAAACACACCATCCCAGCCAAAGAATACTCCTCCAACTGCCTCAAATCAGAGAAAACAAGCTCAGCAGCCTCATCCGAATTCCCATCACCACCACCACCACCAAAACCACCACCACCAACAGGAACAACAACACTCCCATTACTATTCAAATACGCTAACGAATTATGCAAAATATTAGTCAAAACATCCATTCCACCATAACAATGACCATTCCTCAAAATAGCTTTCAAAGCAGAATCTTCCTCATAACCCAAAGCAACAATCTTCGAAACAGCTTCATTATAAACGAATTCCAAATTCTTCAAAAGAATCTCTTCCAATTGTTCCTCAGTACAATAACCCCAACCGGATGATGAATCATCAGAATTAGGGTTTGGATTAGGAAGAGGAATAAGACCATTAGAAGAAGAAATATCGTATTTGAAAGGTTTGAGACCAGACTCAGCAATGGATTTGGAAATTGCGTCTTTGTTATCGGAAGAATCGGAATCGGGTTTCGCCGCCGCCGATGATCGTGGTCTCCGATTAGCTCTGATGTGTTTTTCTCTTACCGTGCAACCCATTTTGATTACGATTTTGTTGATAAAGAGATTCGAAAAAATCGAAATCGAATTTTGATAGAATAAGATTAGTGTAGCGACGAAAAATTGATTGATAGGAAGAAGAAGAAGATGAAGAAAGTTTGAGTAGTGAGAATCAGAAGCTCATTGGGTGACTCTAGAATGTTTCTAACATTTTTCCTAAATTTTCGAACTTTTTATTTTTTTTCTTTTAAAATAAATAAATAAATAATAATTAGGAATAAAAGGAAATTTAAAAAATAACTTTATTAACAAATTATTCTATTGATTTTTATTGTCAAAAAAAACTTTGGTGGTATTTCTTGATTTTTAAAATTTTATCGATAAATATTATTAATTGCCGGATATTTTTTACTAATTTCTCAAAATTTTATAAAAAATAAATATTAATAAATGTGTATAGATTTTTAACCGTAAATAAAATCTAGATTTATTGTGACAGATACTCCTTCCGTTTTTTTTTTGTACAATGAAGGAAAGGAAATAAAAAAACAGAGAAAAACGAAACTATCTAGAAAAAGGTTTCACTTGTCTCAATTAGTAGGGGAAGACTCATTTCGGGCTACAATCTCTTGGGAGAATTTCTTTGACATTATTCTCGAACAGTTTAAAAATGAAACTATCTAGAGTAAAAAGTTGCACATTATTCTCATGAAGGCTATGAACAGTTTTAACGCTACAATCTCTTGGGAGAATTTCTTTGACATTATGGATGATAACGGCATAGTAATGTTGAACATTAACAAGATTAGAAATTAACTTAATGACAATCCTAGAGTCAAAATAATACCAAATCTCTTTAATATCCAAACTTCATACTAAAAGTAATTAGTGATAAATAGTCAAAAACACTGCATGAAAGATATTATAATAACTTATATTACAAGCAAAAAGTATTTTCTTTGTCTTACTCTTAACATTTCGCTTTTCAAATGTTTTTTTTCTAACTTTCATTATATTAATTGTATATTGTTTCTAGTTTACTCACTCTTCTATTTTATCAATAAACAATGATCTATAAAAATTATTTATATATTTTTTCATTAAACTTTTTTATGAATAACTCAAAAAACTTCCAAATTATTATGTTGTAATTTTTTTTTAATAAATGTGAATTTTATTTTTATTTTATGATTTGAGATAAATAGAATATCTGGTACAATAATTTTTATTGTTATTTTTGCAACAATGGTGGCACAAATCGCGCACACATGAGTAAAAAATAATAAATTACTAGAATAAAAAATTGATGTATTTACCTCAATTGGTAAGAACATTGAATATAATGGGTAGGGATCAAGATTCGAATTCTAGTATATTCACTTATTTATTTTTAAAGGATGACATTTTAATTATTAAACTACATGATAAAAAAAAAAAGGGTAAATATATGTATTGAGTACAGTGTGTACTGTATACATTTGTTGAACAAACTCACTCAATCTAATATAAAAAATGGTATGGGCCAGAATAATTGGGTAGTATGAATTTCAAAAAATCATTAAAGAAATTCATCTTTCTTTTTTAATTCCAAATGTAGAAATTCTCATCATCACTCACATCGGAACTCTAGGAAAATGGGCGTTTTAGGGCGGGATCTAAAAGTTCTCCAACGTGTTGCGGAGCCTTCGGCCGTGAGAGGGTCTTTTGGCTTCCTCAGGGCCGTGTGAAGCTTAGCTTGCTTTAGCAGCCACGTGATGATTCAAGATTCTTCTTAATTTCTAAATTAATTTTAATTTCTATATCAAAATGCTATTAGCATCTATTAGTACTTTGATATAGAAATAAGAATTGATATAGTTTGACCGGATTGAATGAGTTTATTCGACCCTCATGTACACCACTATACTCAATAAATATATTTATTTTTATATTAAAGCATTTGAGATTTTTGTATTAAAACTATTTTTATAGATTTTTTTCATCTAAATGTGAACAACATGATTTGTACTCGTATCTAGAAAGTTACATCAAATTTCACATTTTAACCAATAAAAACAAAAAAAGAATGACATAATTTGTACTATGTAGTTTACTCTCCTATTCCATTTTGGTTTTTCTTTAAACACAAAACACTCGAAAATTATTGAACTGCTACTCATTTACCTCCTTCTCCACCTTGTGGAGGTGGTGGGTCAATGTACTTGTCATAGATGTAGTTACATTGATTTGGACTCCTTGTCGAAACGTAATTTCGAGCAACGTAATCCCAAGCCCTACCATGGAGAAATACGCCCAGAGATATCCCTTCGATCTCTACAGCGTTCCACCGTCCGAAATTGCGCGGAGGTAATGGTGGCGGAAAACTGTATTAGCGGCGGCTGAAGAGCAATTTTAGAATCCAATGATGATTTAAAATCGGACGGTGACAATGATTTATAATCTGATGATGATGTAAATAAATCCGAATCAAAATTGAAAAATGTAGAAGAACCAGGACTGGTTGAATCTTAAGACGATGATATATATATATATATAATGTATGGGAAATGTTATAATACACCAACCACTTTTTGTGAAGGTGTACATTAACATTGTTCACCTTTACACTTTAGACCCAAAAACTCCATTTTTATTTTAATAAAATGTAAAATTATGGGTATTTGTGTCATTTTCAAAATCATGTTGTTTTCTAAATCATCCCTTTTTTCTCTCTCTCCCCCTCTAATTGGAAGAAAAATTAAGCTTGTAGTCTTTATGCAAAAAGTAAATAAATTAAACTTGTAGTATACCAAAAAAAAATAAAGCTTGTATTTATTCCAAAAAATAAATAAATTGTAGTTTGTATGCCATAAAAATTAACGAGAGAAAGACACATACCTGCAAAAATAAAATTCAATTAAACAAATATTAAATTTAAAATTACAATATTTGGTCAAAATAAAATTAATTTACATTATTATCCATCAATTTATATCAATTTTTAAAAGAAAAAAATAGGGAGTTTTTGTTCTAAAGTGAAAAAGTGAACAATGTTAATTCACATTTAAAAATGGTAGATGTGTTATATCATTTCTCATACATATGTGTGTGTGGCAAAACTTAGATGTATTTTTAAAAATATTTTTTATATGATTTTTAACATAAAATTCATTTTTTGTGATTATAACAAATTTTAAAAAATCATAAATTTGAATAAATTATAATTTGCTATGTTAAGAATCATGCGAAAAATATTATATTAAGAATCATAATATTATTTATTTATTTTGATACCGATGCATTATATTTAAAAATATATCAAAAATAATATTTTTTACTGAAGTTATGAAAGTAGAAGTGACTAAAATTCAAAGCCATGTATATTTTTGCACTTGCATCCAATTATTGTCCAAGCATGAGTTGTCAACTTTTTTTTTTTATGAGCAAATGTTAGTTGTTATGTTAGTTTTCTCTTTTGTCATGATTTCTCTAGACTTCCTGCTCTTTTAACTTTTAATTCAATTAACTTAACCAATTAAACTTCTCATCTTCTCTAAATTATCTACTAATTAATATATCAAAATAAGCAGCAAGCTTAACTTGGACATGTTAGCTGCCAACTTACATATCCGGTCATCTAAAAAAAAAATTGAGTCTAATGTGCTAATTATCAATTTGTTATCTTTTTTTTAATGTAATTTAGTGATTAAAATTTTACTCCTTAAAATAAATAAATAAACGTATTAGAATTTAAATCTCGATTCATATATATTATATTTATATGTAGTGTCTTTACTAATTGAGCTATATGTACATCAATTTGTTATTCTAGTAATTTAATCTAGTATTTTTTTTACTCTTGTGCATGCGATTTGTGCCACCATTGTTGTAAAAAGTAACGATAGACACAATATAATGAATATAATTAAATATGTATTGGTAAATAAATAAAGTTACGAATGACAATCAATTAAAAATATGTAATATGATTTTAATTAACTGTTTAACAAATTCATAAAGGTAAAACGTATGATAAAACAAACTACCACACCTTTAGAAAATAAAGTTTTTTTAACACTCATAAAACATTTAAAACATAGTTAAATATGTGTTTGGTTCTATACTTTTAGTTACTCTAAATTTTTTCTTACTTTTTGTTTATCAATATATTTTTTCTTTATTTAGGTTTAGCTTGGAGACTAGTAAGATTTTATATAACTAGACTCTCACCCACACGATGTACGAGTTTTGTAGAACATATTATTTAAAATGCAATATATTTTAAAATTAAATTGCAAACAAACAACAAACACAATGAATATAATTGAAATTGTATTTGTTGATAAATATCATACAATTTGTAAGTTACCAATGAGAATCAATTAAAGATGTGTAACAGGAATAAATTAACTGTTTAATAAGTTCATGAAGAAAAAATGTGTGATAATACGAACTCTCACACTTTTGGAAAATAAAGTTTTTTTAACACCCATAAAGCATTTTAAAAAATAGTTAACGATATTTTTGATCCCATAAATATTTGAACCTTCTACTTTTAGTCTATCTAAAATTTTTTGCATTTTTCAGTCACGATTTTTGGTCCCTTCTTTTCAATCAACTATGTGTACTATCAAAAAAAATTAATGAGGTTTTTTATTTATATGTATAATATTATAAAAATTACTCAAACTCAAAAATTCATATTTTTTTAACAAATGGTAAACTAAATATGGAATTATAAGTGCAAACACTTTAAAAATTCATATTTAATTCATTTTTATAAAAGTAGGACCAAAAGTATGTTAGAGAGTTTTTTTCAAACTAAAAAGTGCAAAAATATTTTAGAGTACTAAAAATAGAAGGTTTAAATGGTTATAAGGACCATAAATATTTTAACCCAAAATAAAAAAAAGCATCGATATTATTTTTGTTTTGGGTTATCATGATATTGGTACGAAGTTTCCACCACCGTTAGCGATGACTAATCTCCGCCGGGGAACCTGTGGGGCAGATAAAGTGGATTCTCCCCTTTCAACTGAATTTTTTGCATATGGATGAGCCATGAATCGAATCCCTGAGCAGTGTCGGTCCCGATATTTTGGAGGTCCCAGACAAATAATTAAAATGGACCCTTATTAAAAAGTTATATCAATTTTTTTTAAAAGAGCATCATCTATTTAAATTATAAATATGATCCACAACTTCAAAATTAGTCTTTTATCTTTGTAACTAACATAAACAAAATATCATATTCTATTATGATTAATATCATCAAAATACATTTTATAATTTTATTGTCAAAAAATAAAATAAAAACTACTTAAAAAATTCTTTTTATTTTGTTAGATATTTTTACTTTGTTTGGACTAAATATAGATTGGACTTAATCATACAACTATTTAAAAAATTAATTTTGAGGCCCTTATTTTTTAGAGGCCCAAGGATGGAGCCTATGTTGCCTTGGCTCAAAGACGGACCTGCCCCTGAGTACATGCTTAAACGGATCAAGATCTTTACCACTTGGACCAATTCATTTGTTTGTTATAAAGCATCTACATTTTAATCTAAGTCATAAATAACCACAAAAAAATCTATAAATCATATGCAATTAGGATTACCAATGTTACAAGGAAATTATGTTCATATTGATTATATGTTAGTTACCAAATTTTTTGAACAAGTGTTAGTTACCAAAATTATATCGAATTGATTGAGAGTGAGAGGAATCAATCTCAACTATTAGATTAAAATGTATGGTTAAGATTAATATGAAAAATAAATTAGAATTCATAAAATAGGTATATATTAATTATTAATTATGAGGGTGTCAATAATTTCAAACTAACCCTAAGTTTTTGTTTGTTACGTAAATGAAATGTCAAACTATTAAAAATTTACACACACAAAATAGAAAGACTAAGTTCGTACCCCGATCATAAAAATCTAACCTAATATTTCTGACATTTTCTTTACTTTTTGAGATAGAACTTCTGCACAGCTAACATTTAATTTATTAATTTTAAATCATAAATGTGAATAGTTATTTTGTCCAATTAACAAAAATTAGTGGTCTTTCATAGTAGTGTTGGAGTTGGAAATAGATTAGACACAGTCAAGTTTGATGCAATAAGTATGCAGTCAGATCTTCTGCACCGTCCGATCACGATCAAATGGTTCTGATTTTAATACAGATTATTATCGATCTCTATTTAATATAAAATTTTAAGAAAATATCTAGAGTTCTAGACCGTTGGATCTCAATCAGACGGTCACAGATACTTGACTGCATGACTGCATGCTTCTCTCAATGCACATCTTCCATATACGTTGGAGTTGGATGGTTGCTTAGTTGTCCCCATTGTCTTTAACAAAGCAACACAGACAAAGACAAGGACCAAACCAAATCTTCATTAGGTGTATATAACCTATAACTATAAGCAACAATTTCTTTGTTTTACACAACACACTTATAATATTTTCTGTCCTTTATCATTTCCACTTTGACTTTCTTTCTCTCAACCTTCTTTCATTCATTTCTTCAACAATTATGGCCACCACACCTTATCCAAAACCACCTTCACGTGCAACCCTTAACACAATACAAGAAATCACTCAAATATATTCATCACTTCCACCTAGACCTTCCATAGAAGAAATTGAAGCTGCTACATCAACTCTTGACACCCTTAACAACGTGGAACAAATCAAACTCCAAGAAATCTTAAACCAAAAACCACCACATGATGTTTCTGATGAGCTTTTCTCTGTTCTTCAACAGCTAAAGAATACTATGGTCTTGTTTCAAAGTCATCAACAGAGGAAAGAGGCTCTTTATCTAATTCAACTTGATAAGATGTTTCATACTTTTGGTGATCTTATTCAAAGAGCTTCTGAATTGGTTTCTCCTGATGAGGATACAAAGAAAGAGAAAAATAAACTTCCTACTTTAACAGAAGCTGTTGAGGATGAGGAAGATGAAGAGTCACAAAAGATTGATGATTTTGAAGGTGAAAAGGGTTCCTTAGTTCACAAGAAATTTTTGTTAACAGGTTTGTTCAAATGATTTTACTTGGATTTATTATAATATCATGAGTTTGAATTATGTATCTTCTGGCTATAACTCTATTATTAGTGTTTGCGAAACTATTTGAGAGATTATGAAAACAACTTATGACATGACATGTACATATGCTGCTTTAAACTTATTTTTATAAGCACTCTAGAATAGCTTATGAAAACAACTTATAGCTTATGTGAAAATAGTTTGATTTTATTTTATCTTTTATTATAAAAATAAGTTGTTTAGATTGACTTATTGAAACTTATCTAGTAACATAAACACTTGTGTTGTGTTTGTGCAAAAAAAAAACAACACTTGCGTTGTGATCTATGAAGCAAGGACGCAGACACCAGACAACTGAAATATTGACACGGATAAAATTTTGAAAAAAATGATATAATTCAATATATTGTATACGCCTCATCTGAGAAGTGTTTGTGTGCTTCATAGGTTGTGATACTTTTTGCGAGTTTATGAGAACAACTTATGACTTGTCCATAAGTTGTTTTCAACTTATCTATAGAGTTTCTAGATAACTTTATAGAAATCAATTTACCTGTATTTCATTTTGAATTATAAAATTAGCTTATACATAAACACATTTATGATGTCCATAAGTGTTTAACTAAGATGTTCATTAAAACATAGTGATAGTTTATAACTTATATAGTAAGTGCTTAATTAACTGGTATCCAAATAAAGGATACTTTTGATGTTTGATCTATTCTTTGGTTTGACTTTAATTTTGTAGGAGATGGAAGCATAGAGAAACTGAGTCTTATGAAAGTGGCTACTGTAATTGAAAATTGTGCTAATAATAGAGACACAACACTTGAGCTTAGAGGAAAATTGGTGGATCAAATGGAATGGTTGCCACTATCAATAGGGAAATTATGTGATGTAACACAAATAGACCTATCTGAAAATAGAATCATGGCACTTCCAACAACAATTGTAGGTCTAAAAGCTTTAACAAAGCTTGATCTTCATTCAAACCAACTCATAAATCTTCCAAACTCATTTGGTGAATTGATAAACCTTATTGAACTTGACTTACATGCCAATAAATTAAAATCACTTCCTGATAGTTTCGGAAACTTGACGAATCTTGTTGAACTTGACTTGAGTACTAATGATTTCACACAGTTACCGGATAAAATTGGGAGTTTAATCAGTTTAAAGAGATTAAATGTTGAGACAAATAGGCTTGAGGAACTACCTTTCACAATTGGAAATTGTACTTCACTTAGTGTTTTGAAGCTAGATTTCAATGAACTTAAGGCAATTCCTGAGGCTATTGGGAAACTTGAATGTTTGGAGATTCTCACTATGCATTATAATAGAATCAAGAAGTTGCCTACAACAATTGGTAATCTAGTTAATTTGAAGGAACTTGATGTTAGTTTTAATGAACTGGAATTCGTACCGGAGAATCTATGTTTCGCAGTTAGTTTGAAGAAACTAAACTTAGGAAAGAATTTTGCTGACTTAAGAGCATTGCCAACATCAATTGGAAACCTTGAAATGCTTGAGGAGTTGGATATAAGTGATGATCAAATAAAAGCTTTGCCTGAGTCTTTTAGGTTTTTGTCTAAGCTGCGAGTTTTTCGCGCTGATGTGACTCCTCTTGAGGTGCCACCAAAAGAAGTCGTCAAGTTGGGCGCTCAGGTAAATAAATTCATATATATTGACGGTGTAAATATTTTTTACATTGAATATCAATCATAGTCGTCAGATTATTAAAAATGTTTGACTTTAATCACAACTACTTCTATTTAATACCGAGAGTGTATCAAAATTAAACTCGTATAAGTTTTGTTTTGTTTTATTTCTATTCTTTCAATGCATTTATTTACTCAAGTTTTGTTGATTGTTTGTTATCAGGAAGTTGTGCAGTATATGGCTGATTATGTCATCAATAGGGATGCAAAACTCTTGTCTTTAAAGAAGAAAAAGAAGGGTTTTTGGTATTGGCTTTGTTCCATATTCGGTCCTAGGCAGGAATGAGGTTGTAACAAAACCATGTTGTAATTTATGTTTCCTCAAGCTCAAATTATACAT
The DNA here is from genome assembly GCA_951804385.1 of Trifolium dubium. Taxonomy (NCBI): domain Eukaryota; kingdom Viridiplantae; phylum Streptophyta; class Magnoliopsida; order Fabales; family Fabaceae; genus Trifolium; species Trifolium dubium. Next base: position 48,301,957 of record OX638063.1, on the reverse strand, counting down.
TCATCCATTGCGTATGTTTGGAACACCTTGTTCCTTGTAAACTCTTTTTTCTAGACAAGTTTTGGGTTTGCCTTGTAAATGAGTGCTTGTAAGTTGTAACATTTTTTATGTGTTAACCCTCCGGTTTCTAGTAATCTGGCGCGAGGTAAGTAAAGTTGGGTGAAAATTTGTTCCACCAAATTGTAACATTTGATTTGTTGTTAGTGTATATAATATGAGTGTTTAATTTGTTACATTCTGTCGGAAAAAATGAGTGTTTGTTACTTTGATTTTCTGTTGCTCTTGTCATTTTCAAATAAAGACACATGCTAGCAAACTATGAAACACCGATATAACACATAGACACACACTAACACGTTAATATAGATAATAATTTGAAAAAATGAATTAATCATAATTACATGTGTGTCGATGTCGTCTGACATTGGGATACATTTATTTTCAACACTTATATTTCTTTGATTCATTAACAAACACCCTAATACATTATTTATGGAAGTCACTTAAATGAATCTTATTATAGTTTGTCAACTTTGTTGGGTAGTAGTGATGTAGTACGTTACTATTGCTAACAACTAAAGAAATTAAAGGATAAACATTAATTAATTAATAGGGAAAAACCTTGTCTTAATCAGAAACCAGTCATAGTTGTTGACAAATGACAAGGAAAATTTGTTAATCCTTAATCCAATCTCATTGATGAAACCATACACGTCAGCATCATGGTATGCAGATCTTTGTTTCATTTTTTTTTTATCATAGAATGACTAAAATAACTCAAAAATCATACAGTATATCCTTAGTTTCAGGTCAATGGTTTATTGTACTATATAGATTGGAGAAAAGACAAAGAAGCATTAAAAAGGAAGAAGGGAAGAAGGTGTTGTAAGACGAAATGGTTAATTAATCTATGAAAATATGGTGTCAAGTGTCAACAAGGAAAAAGTCTTGGGCCTATATAGGGCGGCTCTCAAGAAATATATATCTTGATGAACATATTTAATCATTCATTTGACTGGAAGCATAGTGAACATCATTAAAAATTTACAAGTAACAAAAATTAATGGACGGATAAATAAATACTTTATGTTTCTTATGTAAGAACAGATAAAAATATATCATAAACTTTCAATACAACAATAGATTTTACAAAATTTATATTCATTATAATAAATTCGATGACTTGTGCACCAGCCACTATGCACCACATGCACAACTTGTGCATGGAAGCATTAGTCTTAATATATTATCAAGACTCATCAAAATTAACGGTATTTAATAAAAATCCATAATTCAATAATAGTGAAAAGATGCATGATTTCAATTCGAGATGTTTGGTTTAGTGGTGAAAAGATACGTCTTTAATTCAATAGGTTTCGGTTCAAATTTTGGTTGAGATGGATTGTAAAAAGGTTGTGGATAGTCTTTATAGTAAAAAATCATATGTTCCGAGTTCGGTGTTGTTCTCATTAATTGTAGGCACTTATTATCTATAAATTTAATGAACTTTCATGTGAAGTTTATTAAGACATAAGCCAACAAGACTACTCATAGTCTTGCTAAAGTGGCTACATTCTTATCTAAATTTTATATTTTTATCAATATTCCTACATATATCTCTATTATTATATGGAATGAAATGGGATAAGTCTTTTGACAGTAAAAAAAAAAATTGGAGCTATTCCTATTTTTTATTTTTATTTTGACAAAGGAGCTATTCCTATTTGTTTCATATTTAAAATTAAAATTTAAAATATACAAAGTTGGTGTGACATATAAATGGAGGACATTTTGGTAGATAATGGGCCGTAAATAAGTGGGCTACCGATTCGGCCCTAAAAAAATGGAAAAAAAAAGAAGGAAAAGTAATTGTAACTGAGATTGATTGAAATTGAATAGGTGATGCTCACAATTCACATTCACAATTTCATTTCATTTATCGTTCTTATCTGCAACGTTAATCTAAGGTAACTAACTTTCTACATCTTCAACTGTTACTATACATTCATATAGTGATTTTCAACTTTTTCTTTCGTAAACCTCTTTTAGTCTTTTTACTATTCGTTTTTGTACTTTACACGCTGATTAAAATCTCATAATGTTTTGATTATTATTATAATTAATATAGCACGCTAATTCTATTGCTTAAATCTATTCGCGGAAAAGGATTCATTAAATTCAGCTATGTTTGCTTAAGTTTGTTCAGTTATTGAATGTGTGAGTAATGATGCTACACTTTTTTATTTTTATTTTTAAATCCTAATTATCTCTTGTTTTAGCTTTTTAATTTGGAATTCTTTGAAGTAATTATTGTATTGTATCCTCGTCTATTATTGATAATTGTAGTGTTGTTGAATAGCGGCTATAGTGTCACTATAGCATTTAGTGTTAAAGAGTCTCACATCGGAAGTGAGATGGTCTGAACAAGCGTTTATAATTAGAGGCAAGCTGGTTCTGTAGGATGAGTTAGACCGAACTCCCAATTCTAAGATACATACGCTATAGTGTCACTATAGCATTTACTATTTAGTGTTAAAATCAATATTGTTCTGCAATACAATACGCTATTTAGTACAAAATGTTGTCCAATAAGGACTATAGCACTGTTGCGTAGTGGAATTTGAACGAATTGCTATTTTTTGTTGTATGTGTTTGCCAACTTTGGCAATAGCCGTGATGCACCACTATAGTTGGCGCTGTCGCTCTGCGTTTTCAAATAGCGGCCGCGCTGGCGGGATGGCAGAGCGGTTGGTGGCGGATCCAAATCCGCTATTTCATTTTGTGTTATATGTAATAAAATTAAAATTAAATATATGTTTGTTTATACTTTATAGTATTATTCATGTAATTTGTTCAAACAATGATCAAATAGCGGTCATACCGATATACACCATCCCGCTATCCCACTTTTGGGGTCGGCCGCTGTGTGCCGCTATCCGGGATTGACTACTATGCTTTGGATAATGATGTCACTATTAGACGGTAAGTGTGTGAATTAAAGTAACATTGTGCAATGAATGGTGACATTTTTATGCAGGGTAGTACTGTTAGGTTAGTTCTTTGAATACATGCTGGAATGGCTGCTGCATCTGGGATGACTGACGAGGAAAAACAGGTTTCTTCCATTGACAACATCCATCCGAGGCTGGATGTCTATGTGTGGGACATGGATGAGACCCTTATACTGCTCAACTCTTTGCTGAAATCATCGTATGCTGAGTCTTTTAACGGTCTGAAGGATGTGCAGAAAGGTGTCGAGCTTGGGAAGATGTGGGAAAATCTCATTCTGAAATTGTGCGATGATCATTTCTTCTACGAACAAGTAAAATTTGGCTTTATTTTTCAAATATTTTCCATGGTTTGTTTTTATTTGTGGAGAGTTAGTTTGGGATGGGGTTTTTGTGCTGCAGATTGAAAATTACAATAAGCCATTTCTTGATATTCTGTCCAAATATGATGATGGGAGGGACCTATCTGATTACGACTTCAACCAAGATGAATTAAGCCACCCGCGTGATGATGCCAATAAGAGAAAACTTGCATATAGGCATCGGATTATAGCCCAAAAATACTTGCAGGTAAAACTTCTGGAGCACTATCAGTATATCTAATGATAAATTAAATTTTCAATGCCATTACTATTAGTCTATAACATGTGTTTTCACTTGTTGAATAATTGAGTATTTATTAAAGCCTTTTAAAATTGATGTATTTATCTATTACAGTTCTTTGTTTTGTGCTTTCTTGATAGAATATTTTTGTAGACCATATAATTGTTTCATTTTATGACCCTTGTTTAAAAGATATAAGTTTTTACAGCATGATATTTATGGTTTTAGAGGTAAAATCGTTTTGGATTGAGTTCTCTTTTTTCTTAGTTGTTATGTTGTTTCTACTCTCTAGAAAAACACAATTGTACTGCATATGGCTGATATAGATTTCAAAACAAGTTTTTTGAACTTTGTGAGACTCGATCCATTGTCTCAAACTTCATAGCGATTAAAATAAACTTACAAAACATATTTTTTGGAGAGTTATTTGTAGGGCTAATATTTTGCATTGAATATTCTTAAAATGAGTCATAAAACTTGCAACTAGCTTGTTTTTTTTTTTCCTTCTGTCATAACTTGTTTATTAAATGTTTATGAATTGTATATAATATTATGTGATGCCGATGCATGATGTATCTTTTCTAGTATGTGTTTTAGTTTTAGATATAAAATACTCTTGAAATCATTAATTAACGCTGTTTATGTAATTTTGTGTCTGCTAATTATTTTAATATATTACTGTGGTGAAGTTATTTTCTTCACCAGTAGCTTAATCTAAGAATAAACTTAATATCCTCTCTCCTTGTTTCAGGGTTTACATAATATTTTAGATCACGAAACAATTAAAGTATGGGATGATTTGTATGATAAAACTGATGAATATACTGACAAATGGCTTTCATCAGGTATGTTTTGTTTGACAATTCATTTATATTATCTTTTGTTGCATGACCCGTGTTAGTTATATCTTTTTTGTTTTGTTTCTTTTAGCACGGACCTTTTTGAAGGAGTGTTCTGGTGAAAATAAAGATGTGGTTTCTTCCACTGCTTATGCTAACACAAGCACCAATTCAACTAATGCAAAACATCAGCATGTAAATGTTTTAGTGACATCTGGTTCGTTGATACCATCTCTGGTAAAATGCATGCTCTTTCATCTGGACAGCTTAATAACACATGGAAATGGTGAGTATTTTCCTTTTATTTTGATTACTATAAATTCAATGTGACAGAATAGATTTATTATGCCAAAAACCATTATCTTTTCAACCAATCAAAATTAGTAATTAACATTATTATGGAGTAAAGAGTTCAGTTTTGAAGATGAGTCAATGTTTCTTGAGAGTGTAAAGGATGTATTATCTCATTTCAGTGTATAGCTCCTGGGATGTGGGGAAAACTCAATGTTTCCGTTGGATCAAGGAGCGCTTCAACCATCCCAATGTTCGCTTTTGTGTAATTGGAGATGGATGGGAAGAGTGTGAAGCTGCCGAAATCATGAGATGGCCATTTGTTAAGATTGACCCTCGGCCTGGAAAAATTCATAGGTTCCCTGGTCTCACATCCAAAACAGTTGGCCACTATTTTTCTGTGGTGTATCCAGACAACGATAATGATGAAGAATGACGACTCTTAATGTTTTTTGGCCTGTTTCCGGGTCCTGTCTGTACCCAAAAAGGGAAGAAAAAACCCGGCAGCATGGTCAATATTATGTTGCCAAGAGTATAAATTACCGCCATGTGATGGGCATCACAATTTAGGTGTTACTGCTCTTGTTGAGATTAGTTTGAACTAATTTTCTATGCCAGGGGTGGGTGATCACAGATTATGATGTAGATGTTGATGTTGAATGAATGTAGATCATTTACTTCTTCTCATGTATATATAAGATGTTTCAAAATAATATCTATGAACATTTTCTAGGCCATCAGCTCAACACATAACACTTATATCACACATTTTGCGGTATGTTTGTATGAAGGCATACTAGGAGTCAATCTGCAGTTTGAAAGTAGAAACTTCACCTCTTGCAATTATGATAAAAACATTTAAGTTTTATAACAGATTGGCTTTTAATATTTTAACTCATAAATGATATTAAGAGATATGTACTGTGTTATTTGAAGCTATATTTTGTTAGGGTAAGCTATATTTGAAGCTATATTTGTGTTTATTCATGTCTAAATTATTTGAATTTGTTGTATTGCGAGTTGCGACCACACAAAAATTATTCTACAAACATTACTAGATTGATTATCTCTTTAATATTTGGTTTCAATGAGCTTAAGTCTACGATTATAGTGTTTCTTTGATTTTTAAACCTGTAAGTATTTTTTTTTTATTTCCGTTTCTAAAAACTCTAAAGTTATTACTTTTAATTCTATTAGCTTATTAGATTAAGATGCGTTTAAAAAACAAGATATTGGATGACAATTTTAGTTATACTATATTTGATTATAAAATTGTCATTGAGACTGGGCAAATTGGAGGTCAAGGATTTGACAAAAACAGATATTTTAGTTTCCCCACTAAATCATGAGACAACTTTTTGTCTTCAGCACAAGTTGTCTAAATCATTAAAATAATATTTTCTCCACCAAACATTGTACAAGATAAAATAAATTTGTTCAATAACTTAAAAGTTTATCATGCGATGTTCTGTCTTGAACTGTCATGTGTCTAGTACTTTTATTTTACAAATCAAATATATCCTTAATGACAAGATTTTATTGAATCACGTATAACATTAGAGACTAAAAATAATTTTTAAATTTTCAAGGAAGAAGTTAAACTAAAAAACTTACAAAACTAAAACAAAAAAGAAAAACAATTTTCTTAATAAAGATTAAAATCATATTTAATTGTATATTTTATTTTTTAGGGTCAGGTAGTGTAGTATGTAGAATATAGAATTTCACATAAAAAATTCTAACCTCAATCTTATATATTACATCGACGTCTCTATTAACTAAACTAAATAAACGAGAATAAGCTTATAAAAAAAAAAACTAAACGAGAATACTTTATTGTTGAATCGGGTTGTGGATATCTAATAATAGTTACGGGCCTAAACGAAAGCCCAAACACCGCATAACGGAAGAAACATAATAAAAAACCAAAAAACAAACAACATTGCAGTTTTTTCTCATCTCATATTCACTTTCCTCGTTTTCTTATTAGATTTGATCTCATCTCCACCGGCGATTCCTCCACGACAGCTCCGGCCACCGCGTTCCACCTTCTTCACAGGTAAGAGATCCACTCGATCTCTTCAAATTTCAACTAGATCTTTAGATCGCTTCATCCTTTTTTTTTTTTTTTTTTTTTATGGTTTTTGGGTTCTAAATTTTTGCGAATCGCTTTCGATTATGTAACTAAATATCTTTATCTTTCGCGTTTTTTAATCCGAAATTTGTTGAAGATTACTCAAAATAAAAAAATTTGCCTTAATTTTTTTCCTAGGTTTTTTCAGCTTTGTATAGTAATGTAGGATTTTTTCTGTGTTTTTTGTTTGAGTGCTGCTAATTGTTACGACAAAAACCGAAACACGAATCACGCGAAAGCGTAAAATTGGATTTAAAGTTGATGCATCATGTGTATATGCGAGAGTACCAATTAGTTTTATAGGTGAACAGTGAACAGAGATTGTTTCCAGGCATAACTATAGTGAGGAAAACAGATCAAATGTTAGTTGGTAGGGAGGACCACGGTTCAATCCATGCAACGCTGCTCGGGGAACCGCTTGATGTCAGAACTCGCCCCAAACTAGATTAGCCCCGGATACTTGTGGTGAAAACCAAAAAATAAAAAGAGTGATAAAAAGGGCTAGACTCTAGAGTGCTCCCACAATGGGCTTTTATTTTATTTAATCTTTCAATTAGAATTATGATCTATTCCCATACAAAAAAATTATGATCTGTTGATTATTTTGATCCTTAATTGTTTTTGTCTTATGTGTATGTTTATAATTAGGGTTTATGTAGATTGTATTGAATCTTATTTATATGATTTGTTGATCCTTAATTGTCTTTGATCTAGGATGGGTTTTTCTTTCACTAGATTGGAAGTAGATAATTGAAAGAAATTTTAGTTTTAGTTTGTTTTAATCGTTTTGGTTATTTTCATTGGGAATGGTTGCTTTGAAACTAACTGTTTAAATTATGATTATGTTGATAGCAGAAACATGCCTTCTCAGAAGGTTGAAACCGGTCACCAAGACACGGTCCATGATGTTGCAATGGATTACTATGGAAAGAGGTTGGCGACAGCTTCTTCGGATCACACGATTAAGATAATTGGCGTGAGCAATTCAGCCTCTCAGCATCTAGCAACTCTTACTGGTCACCAAGGACCTGTTTGGGAGGTCGCATGGGCTCACCCTAAGTTTGGTTCCCTGCTTGCTTCGTGTTCCTTTGATGGACGCGTCATTCTTTGGAAGGAGGGTAATCAAAATGAATGGATCCAAGCTCATGTCTTTGATGACCATAAGTCATCTGTGAATTCAGTTGCTTGGGCGCCTCACGAGTTGGGTCTCTGCTTGGCTTGTGCTTCGTCTGATGGGAATATATCTATATTCACTGCAAGAGCAGATGGTGGATGGGACACCTCAAGGATTGATCAAGCTCATCCAGTCGGTGTCACTTCTGTGTCTTGGGCCCCTTCAATGGCACCGGGAGCTCTTGTTGGTTCTGGGTTACTCGATCCTGTGCAGAAGCTTTGCTCTGGTGGTTGTGATAATACTGTTAAGGTGTGGAAACTCACCAATGGGCAGTGGAAGATGGACTGCTTCCCTGCACTTCAGAAGCATACTGACTGGGTTCGTGATGTTGCGTGGGCACCAAATTTGGGACTTCCTAAGTCTACCATTGCTAGTGCATCGCAGGATGGTAAAGTTATCATATGGACTGTAGGCAAAGAAGGTGATAATTGGGAAGGCAAGGTTTTGAATGATTTCAAGACCCCTGTTTGGAGGGTGTCATGGTCATTGACAGGAAATATTCTGGCTGTGGCTGATGGAAACAACAATGTCACATTATGGAAAGAAGCAGTAGACGGAGAATGGCAACAGGTGACAACAGTGGAGCCATAGAATCTGATTGTTCAGGTTGTGTTTGTTAATTTTGAAACCATGTTTAAAGTTTTTATTTTGAAATATATAATTGACATCTTGTTTCTTTGAGCGTATTACACAGTTGATTAGTTGTGGTTCTTATAATGCACTAGTTCCTTGAGTTTGAATGTTGTGATCCATTGAACATTCCTTGTTTGCAAGAATGAAATTGAATAGTTTTAGCTGTTCTTTTTTATAGATTAGAAGGCTGTTTTACTAGTATATAATGTGACTTTTCATTTGAATTTTGAATCTCTATCTATACTCGGAGTTGCATAAATGTATGGCTGTTATCTTGAATTTTGGACGTGCCTGATTAGTCACATTTGGTGTAAATTTTGTGGTAAGGGTCCTATCAGCATGATTCACTCTTTAGGTTGATATATTTAACCAAGCTTCATGCTTTACTCACAACTGTTTGTGCTTTCGGAGTTTGATGTATGTTATAAAAATGATTCACTTTTACTACAAGGAATGAACTTGTCCTCATATGTCCAAGCAAGCAGAACAAATTTATGTCTGTTGCTGTAGGATTCTTTTTTTTACGAATTTAGTCCCTAAACTATCACCATCTCACCAATTTAGTCCCTAAACTTATAAAAAGCAACTAAAAAGTCCCAAAACCTATATTTACATCCATCAATTTAGACCTTCTGTGTTATCCTTCTGTTAAGTGACAATTATAGTTTTCTGGTTTTTTCTTCTTCTGGTTTTTACTGGTTTTACATATTTTTACTGGTTTTTCTACTGGTTTGGAGAAGAGAACCTCTAGCTTCTGGTTTTTGTTTCTGTTAGTTTTTGCTCTGCTCCTGTTGTTTCTTCAGGTTCTGGTGTGTGGGCTGGCAGTCTTGCTCATGCTGTTTTGCATGTGTTTTTGGCCACCTTGGTGTGTTTTGTTTTTTATGATACTTTAGGGACTAAATTGACAATTATTCCTATGTGTGTTGATTATGCTAAGAAACAACTGTTTTATTAGTTGCGGGTTTTTGACCAAATCAAAGAGAGTTCGGAATGTGGAATGTTTAACAAGTTATATTTACCACATTAGTTGGTGTATTGTGCACAAGTTATATTTACCATTGGATTTTGAACCCTCCCACATAGTTACCCTTCGTCGGCTTAGGTTCAACAACATTGAAATAAAAAACTGGACTCGATTCTATAATGATCATTTGACAACTATTATATTGCTTGATTGGATTGAATTTGAGATTTTTTTTTTTTGAGTATTATCTCTCTGCACCTGCACACCGGCAGATACGTTTGATACATCCGAGAAAATACTGTGAATTGTTGTTCTATACTACTACCTCCGGTCTTAAATATAAGAAAAAGTTTAATTTTTAAATACATTAAAAGTTTGATGTATTTAGTCTAAATTATGAACTTGATACATCAAATTTTCAATGTATCTAAAAAGCAAAAAATTTCTTATATTTATGACTAGTTAGAGCCCAGAGGGGAGTATAATATTGCTTGTCCTAAAATGTTATGCTGTCATTGCATCAATGCATGGAGTTTGATACATCTGAGAAAATACTTTGAATTGGCTTTTATTGTGTGTATCATTCCTTATCTGTGTCCACCTGCATGAAGCTACCATGAATGTGCAAAAATTTAAAGGAAAAAGCTGCAGTAACAGCATATTAGCATATACCATTTCAAATTTTCAATAGTAACTATTATGAAAAGAGGAAAACATAGTAAACATGCTATGGCTGAAGTTTGTAACTGTGGCTTCACTTTGAATTTGAATTCCTTAAACTTGGACATCACATTCACAGAGCTGTATCAATGTGGCATGGTCATTAGCTAAAACGTTTAGTGTAAATATCTTATTTGTGACGTCATTATCAGTTTTCAATTTCCTGGACCAAAAAATAAATCTCAAAGTCAAAGGTAAAGTCCTGTTTACATTTTGAATGAATTTTTTTTCCAATTAAATCCAAATTCTATGCAGCACGCTTAGCTTCCCCACATCAATTGATAGTTTGTCTCTTTGCTTAAAGATAAATGCCACATTTATATTGCTATGGTATTCCTTTGGCATTGGGAAAAACTGTTTATATGATTCTCAGTCACAATATATTTGCTACAAAGTTATTGTCCTTACTACTTGTTTAAGACACACAATGCACTGATTTGATTTAAGGATAAGATATGGATCAGGTAGGGGCTAATCTTCCAAATATACACTTTGTCCACTTAATCTTCAATTGTTAAGGATAAACCACTTGAGGTTTATTTGGACATGTGAAACTGAACAATGAATCATGAATGCATTTTCATTATCAACTTTGTCTTGGCACGGTGACACTGCTGACAAGGACACCTTCCTTTTGAAAGGTCTTACAATATAAGTATACTCTATAATCTACTATATGACAACAAATGGGTTATTACAAAATAAATGTAATTTTTTTGTGGCAAATAATATAAATGTAAGATTTGATTATGATTTGAAGTTTCAAATGTTAATAAGATCCTCAAAACATTTTATTTTATGTATGTAAATGTCATCAATTATTAAAGTGAGTACATGAGATAAGATAAGGACATGATTATTGGTCGAGTATGAGTGAAAACAATAGTGGCTACTGGGTACTCTACTCACAAAAGTAGAAATCTTAATCAAGAAGAAATACTATTCTTTCTTAGCCAAGAACAAAGTCTACCTCCCAAAAATAGGAAGTAAAGTTGGACATCTCTTTTTGTGTTCACACTTCCGTTTCCACTATAAAATAGATGGGAGTTTAGCTCAGTTGGTAGAGACATCGGACATAATGTGTAGGACGAAGTTTAAACCCTTATACGTCTACCTATTTACATTTAAAAAGTTATAATTTTAATCATTAGACTACCTGACAAAAAGAAGAAGAAAAAGAAGGCAATGGATGAAAGGAGAATTATTCCAAAATTGAAAGAAAACAACTTGGAGAGAGTTGCAAGAGAACAAGAGAGATTTCTAGTTAGTTACATTTTCGGGTGCAAGGTTTTGCACAGTGAGAGGTTTTGAGCGTATACAAAAACTTTATGTGAATTTCTATTTTCAATAGAAAGGTCATCAGTAGGCAGCCGCGGAGCGGCCTTGATACGTAGACATAATTGGTTGAATTATGTCATCAACTTGTGACCCCCATCCGTCATCCTTAATTATAAGATTTTGTTGAGAAATTTTCTTATTTCTTTTTATAAGACTCTTTTTGAATATTTTTATGATTATTTAAAAAAATTCGATGTTATATGCAGTTTGCACTTTGCACAAACAAGCCTATCTTTAATTTGATTGTAGTTCATATAGAAAGAGAAGAAGAAAAATCTAACTGTTGTTGCCATGCATATTAAAGAAGTGATGATCACTTTCGTGTCCTTCTTTTATGTATGTTGCACTATTTATAGATTGAACAAGGGAACATTCCATTTGGGGAAAAAATAACTCTTCATCAAGTGGTCACAACAATATGTGATCAAATTTTATTTACTTACTATTATGTCTTAAACATTTAACAACATGTCTCTAATAATCAAACCAATAAAGAAACACAACCATTGGAATCCAAAAACACCATGAGAAAATTACACATGCACAAGAAAAATGTTGCTCAATGGGCGCTTAATGCCGAAATGAGCACATAGCGCCCATACAAGTACCCAACATTGTAGGTGCGCACGGGATATGGTGTATAACTCTCAAGCTAGCACCTAACCCATCGCCTAACGCCCATGGCAATCAGGAGGCCAACACCTAACGCCGAATGATGGCCCTATATATATGTAGTCAATATTTTGTGTTTTCACATTGTTTACTCAACTCGGGCCATCCAATGTGCATTATATGATTATATTATTTTCAAAATCATTCACAATAAACATGTGAACAAACACTTGAAATTTTCAAAATAATTGACCCTCTTGGAGTTATCCAAAGCTTAAGATCAAAGACATATCTCAAGAAATTATTTGAAATTCCTTGAATGAATGACCAAGTATAGGAGTGCCTATATGCAAAGTATAGAGGTGAATGATTGAAGGGCACGTCTAAAACAATAATGAGAGGAATATCCAGTTGGGATCAGACTCGGAATGTGGAAAAAATCCAACAAAACAACGTACAACTTTGTGGTCCTCTCTACTTCTTGCACACTTATCTTTGGATCTTGTTTTTATTTCTTTTGTAATTTTGCCTAGTCCATAAAATTAAAGGCACTACCCATACACCTCATGGCTCATTAGGGACTTTTATTAGTATAACTTTTCATTCTATCTCTATCTTGACAAGTCAATTTCAATGAATACACTACACCTTCTTTTTTTTTTTATAGTATTTTATACATTCTGAGTCTCATAAAAATTCATTTTTTTTAACACATTTTTATTATATATATTTGTGACTTGTCACTTGTCATTTATATTATATAGTATCTACAAAGATTGCATATATTCATTTAACATTTCCTATCCACGTATTTGATTGATGTTATTTGAACAATAAAAAATTGGCATCATATTTATCATTTTATAAAATGTGACAATTTGTCTACCCCTTAAGATTTAGAGGTATTTATTTTTAATCACTAAAAAAAATTAAGCGTCTCCCTCCATCCCAAAATATACCGTTGGATTTAAAGTTTATACTGTATCCCTCCGTCCCAAAATTTAAAAGAAAAAACTCAAATTTTTTGTCTCAAAATATAAGAGAAAAAAACCAAACATTTATCTTTTCAAAAAAAGTTTACTCTCTCTTACTTTTTCTATAACCAACAACCAATAAAAATTGTTTTTACATCTTTCCATACAACTTTTTTTTCAAAAAACACATATTCCCAATCATTATATTTTACTTTTTCTTAATAAGTGTGATTTTTTATTTTTTTCTTACATTTTAGAATGGAGGGAGTATATATCATTTGTATAAAATTTCAAAAAAATCTAAAATTATTTGATATATTATTGAGACACATAAAAATTAACAGTGTTTAAGAAATCACACAAACCGTTAATTTCGATACGTCTCAATAACATATCAATTGATTTTAGATTTGTTTGAAATTTTATACAAATAATTTATATGAGATAAACTTTTAATCTAACAGTGTATTTTATAAAAAAAAATTATACCAATCAAATTCTTTTTGAGTGGTTGAAAATAAATACGCCCAATTCTTGAAGAGATAGACAAAAAATAACCTTTATAAAAATACACAATTTATAAATGTTAATTCGATTAGAAGAGAGTTTGTGTCAAAAAAAAAATTCGATTAGAAGAGAGTTAAATAAAATACGGAGTTGGACATCATTCTATATTTTTTTTTGACTAAATCATTCTATATTGTTTCTCATGCAAGTGCTACCAGTACGATGTATAAATGGAAGTTATTATGTATGGTGCACAAATTTTCGGTTATATCATAGAGATTATTTGTACAAAAATTTTAAAAATTTGAAAATTATATTACAAGTTATTGAGACCCCATCAAAATTAATAATTTATGAGTTTTTATTAAATACTGTTAACTTTGATGTGTCTCAATAATATATCCAAGTATCCAACGAAGATTTTTAATTTTATTTAATATTTTAATAAATAATTTATATAATATAAATTTTCAATTCAATAATTAATAATACAAAATTCGTATTCGTTATAATGTAATTGAAGATTCGTGCATTATGCACATGGTAACACCTGCTTGTTTCTCGTAAGAACAAAATATTCCTGAAGGATAAGAAATACTATATTTTTGTTGTAAAGGGAAGCAGCACTAGCTTGATCTTCATTGCTCACAATGCCAATTGCCAACGCAGCATAATCTCCATAAATAATGTAATACTGACTTATAGATGTAGCGTGATACTCCGTCTGATTTCTTTTTTCCACCATCAATATTTAGCCTATTAATTCGTCTAAATTGATTCGAGATAATTTCTGACATTAAGTAGTTTTAATCTACTTCTAAATATAGAAATCAAATTATAATTTTTTCTATTAAATCCAGCGTCAATCTCTTTTAAGCCAACTAATATTTGGTGAATGAGATCACTCTAAAAGTAAAATGATAAGTTTACTCTGATAAGTTTATCGTAGTTTTGAAATTTTGATTGACCAACTAGAACTAATCATCACAAAAGTAAAATGATCACTAATAATTTACTCTTTTGTTTGTTGAATGAAGGGTAATGTGACACTTGAAGTTATTTTATTTTATAAAGTGACCTTTTTTTTTTTACGAAGAAAAATTTATAACATTTCATTAATCTTGATAAAGTGACACTTGAAGTTAAGTTTTGCTAAAAAAGGTTATACATGATTTTGGGACCACAAACTATTAGCAAGGTTCTGATTAGAATTGTATAATCTCCGGGCTTATTTAGATTAGTCATTTTTTCTTTTCTTAATTTAATAATTAATAGTGTTATATCAAAATATTTATGGGAGATAAATATGCTCCGAATCGATCACAACTTAATATTTTTGAAAGTTGGTCAGTTTTAGCGTTAATCCATAATGTTTTTTGTTTTTGTGTAAAAAATGTGTCTCGCTTAGATTGAGGAGTGTAATGTGTTGTATATAAATTATCTTTAACCCTAGGTTCTAAGCGATACTATGATTTATCTGCAGGGAATAAATTATGTTCTAAGACTAAAGGGTTAGAGAGTGTCAACCCACGAGCATGCGTCAATTCCCACAGAAGGTACAATTTATTTTTCTGAACATAACTAAGATTTATCATAAGGGATAAATATGTTCTGTCATCGTGTTTTAAAAAATTTAAATATTAATCAAACACATATTTTTTATGTCATTTGATATATATAAATTAGTTCAACCTTTAATTTTATCAAACACTACAAATTCAATCAGATAATTTATCAGTAATAAGTTTATTATCTATAAACTAATTTACCTATCATCATTACTCTAAAAACAAAACAAAGGCATTAAATTAAGATCGATAGAAATAATATTAATTATTAATTATATGAGACAACTGGAGAATAGTAATTACCATTAATAAAAATACAAATAATTTTTGGGGAGTGTGGCTGGCTCGCGTATTTTTGATGTCAAGTCTCAAACTGTGTAGCTGGCTCGCGTACTTGCATTACACTATTTGTATAATGTGTGTATACTTACTACAAAAGTGAGTATATCTTTTGTAGTTATTGTAGATAGGAGTGTAAGCGGATCAATTTGGAGTGGTTTTAAGTGAATTTAATATTCGAATCAATGAAATTTTAATTGGTTCAGTTTGGCTAGGTGTAGTTTGGTTTTAAAAAATGAATTTGATCTAAATAGTCGGTTTAGATCAGATACTATACTTGATTTGCAACATTTTATTTATTTTTCGATGTAATCTCAACTATTATTTTTTCAAACAATATACTTCAAGCTCTATTTTTCAAACGACTTACAATAATAACATAAACCAAGTAGACAATGACATAGTTTTGAAATACAAAATACAATGCATATATAGAGTGAACTTTACCATTAAATTCAAAATACAAGTCTTAAGTTGTGTTCACCACCATACAACATCAAATAACAAAGCACAACTAAAATAAAATTTCAATTATTTTTTTACTTGAATCATCAATACAAATATATACATAGTTAGAAATATAAAACATTGAATTTATTTTCAATTTGAAAGGAAAAAAAAAGTAAAAATAACAAAGAGAAATAGAAAAAAAAAATGTTAATTTATGTTATACTGCATTTGATGTGTTAAAGGGTGCATGTAGTCCATATGGACTAAACTCAATAAATGTATAATAATATAACTATCGGTTCAGTTCATCGGTTCTTCGATTTATAAAAAATGAATCCGAGAACCGAACCGAACCACTTTGATTTTTAATTGGTTCGGTTTAATTTTTCATCCGAACTATAAAATTTGATTTTTTTCGATTTAAATCGGTTTGAATCGTCGGTTTAATCGTTTTTTCTAATTCGCTTACACCTCTAATTGTAGAGACTGAATTATTGAAGAATAAATCTATTAATCAAAGAGATAATTTTTTTAAACTCTTTTCTACTCTTTTTTTTTTTTGACTAAATAGAAAAATATACCTACTCATTTTAAGAAAATAAAATTAGGATAGCAAAGGCTACCTCACTCTTACATGTCAATGTCACGTTTTAAAAAACCATAATTATTTTTTTTCAATTTGAAAGTTGACAGTATAAATAAAGTAACCTAATTTATTTTTGTCATATACTAAAAATTTTATTTTTTTCTTATAAAAGAGATCTAACTATATTCACAACTTTTCTCAAGACAAAAAACAAGAATTGATAAGTTAAAAAAAAAAAAAAAAATTGACTCGTATAAGAAAGAGATATAGAGAGAAACGTAGGACCCAATTTTATTGTCAGATTTGATCTTGATATGTGACCAACAAAATTGGTAGTATTATTCATCATCCACGCTCACATGCACAGTGGAAGAGTCAAGACTAGTGAGATATGAAATTAGTTTCTTTTGGACCCATTTCCCACATTTTTAATATTTTGTAGTTTTGATCTCTTTATTTAAAATGTTTAAATATAATTTTGACCATTTTATTTTGATGGATTCAGAATTGCAACCACTTTATTTTAAAACTCGGATTTTCAACTTTTTTATTTTTTATTTTTTCAGAAATTTTTTCACCTTTATCATATTTGACTTATTTTTGCTTGTGTAGCAATGATGATGTGTAAGTTATTTATTTTTTTGGTTTAAACATCATTTTCGTCTTTGTATGTACGCAGAATTTTGTTTTAATCCATGTATCAAATTTTATTCTAAATAAGTCCCTGTATCAACGAAACTTTTTTATTTTAGTCCCTAAAGCAAAAAAAACCGCAGAAAAATTTATAGGAAAATTTGCAGGAAACTTACAAATTTCCTGCGAATTTTAGCTTTAGAGACCAAAAGCAAAAAATTTGGTTGATTCAGGGACTTATTTAGAACAAAAATTGATACAGGGGCTAAAACAAAAATTTTGCATACATATAGAGACGAAAATATATTTAAACCTTATTTTTTTGACATATGTGTATTATCTTTGTCCACCTAATTCTTTTTTTTTATATATATAAATTACTAAAAAATCTAAAAAAAAGTCATAAAATTAGGGAAAAATTTAAAAATAAATAAAAACATGTAAATAAATTACTTTAAAAATCACGAAAGTTTTAGAAAACAAGAAAAATACCATAAAAAATCATTAAAAAGACAAATAAATATATCGAAAAATCTGTTTGCACATGCAAATATCTGGATATGCTAATGATTATCGGATATTTACAAGAACAAACATATTTTTTGATATACTTAATTGTTTTTTAATGGGTTTTTATGGTATTTTCATGCTAATGATTATCCATATATTTGCATGTGAAAACAAATTTTTCGATATATTTAATTGTCTTTTTAATGAGTTTGTATGGTATTTTTAGGCTAATGGTTATCCAGATATTGCATGTGCAAACCGATTTTTCGATATATTGAATTGTCTTTTTAATGAATTTTTATAGTATTTTTCTTGTTTTTCTAGTATTTTTCTTGATTTTTTATAATAATCATTTAAAACATGTTGTAATGACATATTTTAGAACATGTTGTAAGAAAATTAATTTACAAACATCATTTAAAACATGTTGTAATGACATATTTTAGACAAATTAGTTGATGAAATTGTAAGAAAAAATTATTTATTAACTTCCATCAACTATGTCTCATCATTATATCATATATCACGTCGTTTAAAACATATTACATAGTCAATTTATAGTTAAAGTATATGATGAAGACCAAAACTGTTGATTTTAAAATAGGGAGGCTAAAACTACAAAATAATAAAAATAGAGGGATTAAAACTACAATTAAACCTTTGTTTTAACAGCATTTCCCACATTTACTAGAAATCAATAATGGTGCTAATTATGCATCTTTGTTTTTTAAATAGTTAGCTTAATTATTTTTATTAATCCTTTCGTCTCAATTTATAAGTTAGATTTTTAGTAAAAAAAAAATTTATGAGTTAGATTTGGATATTTTTTAGAGTTATAGCAAGTTTCAAGATTTAAAGTGTTACCAAGAATTGAATTAACGTTGAAATCAACTTTGCGAGAGTTGAAACGAAGCTAAACTATGGACAAACACATTTTTTGAGTAAATAAATATTATATCATAAATCATCTTGACCAAAAAAAAAATCATAAATCATTTCTTGAAGTATATATATATATATATATATTCCTTGTATTTTTAAAAGAGTTTAAAGAACTATGCATAGCATAGTAATGTGGTGTCTTCTAGATCTCAAGAAATAAATTTTAAGAGAATTAGTTTTACCATCCAAAAAATGAATAGCGGCGCAACTTATTACCCGTTTATCTTTCATTCAAGTGTAATTATTTTCCATATAAATAGTCAATAAAAATAAATAATTATTAAATAAAAAATTAACGATTTTTTCAATTTTTTTTTGATAATGCAGAGGCATAAGTCCAAAAGAAGCTACACAAGAGCCAACTAAATGAGGGGGTAAAAATTCTCATTAGATCATTATGGGTTGGTCCCGACTAATTCGGAGGTCTTGTTCGAATTATAAAAATGGACCTTTAGTAAAAATGTGAACTTTTTTTTACAAAAAAAATCCTATATGTTAATAACATCAAAAAGAAGGGTATTACTACGGTACAATAGATAAATCATCATGTACCGGTATAATAATATATGTTGACCGATAATTATATTTGACATGTTGGATAATATTTGACATGCAGTAACAATTAATTTTTAAAATATAAGATAAAAATGATGATGTGGACAAAAGGTAAACATATCTTACTAAGGATTAAATTTATTTTAAAGAGTTAAATGATATAATAGTTGAGTCTAAAACTTTTTCTCAGTTTTAATTTAATATATATTAAAAGAATTAAAATCATGCGCAAAAAAAATAAAAATTAGGTGACAACTTGTGTACCCCTACAAGATTTGGGGGTATATACTCCCAACCACTATAAAATGTTTCAAACGATATAATTTTTTATATAATACACCGTTGGATTGAAAGTTTATATCATATAGATTATTTGTGTAAAATTTCAGACAAATCTAAAATCATTTGATATGTTATTGAGACACATAAAGATTAACGGTGTTTAATAAATCACAGAAACTGTTAATTTTAATGCGTCTCAATAATATATCAAATGATTTTAGATTTGTCTGAAATTTTACACATATGATATATATGATATAAACTTTTAATACAACGGTGAATTTTATAAAAATTTATATCGATTAAATTATTTTTAAGTGATTGGGGATATATACCTCCAAATCTTGAGGGGGTAGATAAGAAAATGCCTAAAAATTAATATTAAAATCTTAGACCTTTCACTTACAAACATCATAAAAAGCTTATAAAAAAAAAACATCATAAAAAACCACTAATTAATATATAAACACACATATATATAGTACTTTATGAACATTAAAAATATAATTATTTGTTAGATGACCGATTATCTCAAAAGCTTAAGCTGTTAGGAAATACCACATCAATGATTTTATATTATTTTTAACACGCCCACTCACGCAAGAGCCCAATGGGCTTGAAGCGTATATAATGTATAGGCTCACCTATCATATACTTAAAATTCCACTTTTTAATTAGAAAGTGAGGGGAGCGAGAATTAAACTCCATACCACTTAGTCATAGAGGCACTGATACCATGTCAGATAACCGATTATCCCAAAAATTTAAATTTTTGGGATAATCAGTCATCTGACATAGTATCAGAGCAAAAAAGAAAACGAAGATCATATTTCACTCACCAAGAGCAACTTCCTATAAGTAATCAATTTAATTCCTTCAACGGAATGAAACAAATTCACATAAACTAAATATCAAGAACAAACACACTTTAATAAAAAGACATTATTCCCAAACTTTTGGGGACTCAACAGGGGAATCCGACATGTGGTTCAAGGTGGATCGAACCATGCTCTAGATACCATGTCAGATGACCGATTATCTCAAAAGCTTAAACTTTTGAGATAATCGGTCATTTAACATAGTATCAGAACCTCTGTGGCAAATTTTCATTTCCTTCAACATTTATTCACGGTCAAAGTAAGGGTGGCTATTATGGTGTAGCAAACTAGCGAAAATTTGGTAGTGAGAATTCAATTCACATTCCCCTCACTTTCTAATTAAAAAGTGGAATTCCCGCTCCCCTCTATGACATTATTATTATTATTATAGAATTTTACCATTTTTAAGTTTTAAAATTTTGTTGAAATTTCCGTCAAAAAAAATTGTCAAAATTTTGAGATCTTATATTGTCGTCCACCTGTACATGTATCAAGGCCGGGCCTGATATCAGCAAGTAACAAATGACTAAATTTCACTAGACAAGACTCAAAACATGTCATCTCGTACTACATCAAACACCCATAATTTGCCAAAATATTCATACAAAAGTCTACTTCACGATAAAAATGATAAACTACAATTTCCCACTCAAACACAATTCTCCTGACAAGAAGAGAAAGCCCCATAGGACTACTCTTCTCATTAGATATGTTTTACAAGAATCTGAGAGTTAACTCATAGCTCCATCACATGACGTCCACTCCCAATGTGACCACCATTTTGACACGAACCATCCGAGTTGAGCTTCCCATCCATCCATGGGAGGTGTCCATGGCACCATCAAAATGTTTCGATGAGGGGCATTACCAACAAGAGTTTCCTTCGCTACCAAAACATAATCATTTATACTCTTCATAGTATATATGTTGAACTTGATGACTTGGTCTAGTAAATCCTTCCTTGTGTGTTGCTCTTTAATTTGTTTCTCCACATCAAGATATATAAAGTAACATGTTGTGGCCCAAAAGTTGCACCACGCTAACTCTAACCTCCAGCCAGCTTCATTGCTCAGATTAAAATTAATCCATTGTGCTGTGTTACTTAATTACCTGTAAAAACTCACATAAAAAAAAAATTACCTGTAAAAACTATATTAGGCACATTAGTATGAACAACGTAAACCATCAAATCGGTGTTTCAAAAAAACGTAAAGCAAATCGGCATGACACAATTGGGCAATTTCGCATAACATGTATTAATGTTTCCGCGCAACCACAATAGAAACATCCATAAATTCTAACTCAATTCATAAAACTAATATTATTAGGTTAAATACCTTCATACAATTGCGCAAAATTTCAGTACAATATATAATTTTGTCTGCGGACAAAATATTTATTGTTAAGATACATGTCAAATCATCGGATATATTTAGTATCAAATAAAATGAGAAAAACATATCAATCATTAGTTGGTTCAGTGGTGATCGACGCTGAACTTTGTAAGGAAGAACACGGTTCGATCTCCCGCAACTGCGATCGAGAGGGGGCTGAAACCACTTGATGCCAGAATTGACTCCCGAATCATATTAAACTGGTGGTGAAAACAAAAAAAAAAAAAAAAAAAAAGAGAAAAACATGACATTATTGAGAAGAAAAATGCCTATCCACTTTCAATATCAAAAAGTAGGTCCATGACTTTATTACACAAGAGTAGATTAATTAAGTAGGAAACATACATTCTGCAGCAACTGTTTTAGACTGTTCAATTAAATATTAAATGTAGAGATCAAAACTATGAGAAATTGTACTAGATGCATCATGGCCGTCCAATATGATTCGCACAGTTGGGAATTACTTCATGTAACTATGTGCAGCAGTTACTGAAGTGAATCCATATCCAATTAAGTACTCCTTATGTATTCGACTAAAAATTTGTCATTAAGCATAAGTTTCCTTTTAAATTATTAGATATATTTATTTTACATTTTCGCATGTGCAACGTTGAACCTGCTTGTGCAAAAATTCAAAATTATATTTTCGTGAAGACTATTCAATATTTCCTCAAAAACAATTAGTACTCAGTCCTAAGAATTTTTTGTTTTAGTTGTGGCCGTGTTAATCATGGAAATCATGAGTTGATATAGCCGTGTTAATCATGGGTTTCGTTGTTGAGACATTCGTAGTAGTCCTTTTTTTTTTTTTTTTTTTTTATAATTCGTAGTAGTTCGCAATAGTAAGTATTACTACTTCTATTCATTTTTACTTGTCATTTTAGAAGAAAAAAAAACTAAAATAGGAGAGTGTATTTTTGTACATAAATTTCCTATCATGCCCTTTTATAAATATATATCATATTTTTAATCCACCAATAAGCTCATACTTTTTCACAAATATTATCTATTTCCAAAAAACTTATAACAAACTTTATTTAAAAACAAACCAAATTTATATACAATAAAAAGATTATATTGTTTCAACAAAAAAATATTATATAAAATTTAGTCAATAAAATATAATAAGAAAGGATATAATAGGCAAAATATAACCTAAATTGCTAAAACGACAAGTAAAAAGGAACATATATTTTTTTTTATAATGACAAATAAAAAGGAACAAAAGTAGTATCATTTTGTTAATCAAAGAGAAGAGATTGTGGGAAATTATAAATCTGAAAAAGAGTGTCTTATTTTGATGGTTGAACAATGTCTTTATTATGGTTTTGACAAGAAGGATGAACAGTTTTTTGGAGGAATTTGGTGAGGGGTGCACCGTGCACGGTGGGTGGGTTACATCCTTACAAGAATTTGGTGTGAGAAGAAATAAGGATTAGTTTTTTTTTCCTATTTCATCATTAATAATTATGGCTTAAAACAAAACTATGAGTTTGTTTGCAGGTTATTTTTTTAGTTTTATCAATTTTGAATTTGTGTTATATGATAATTTATTACATGATTTTGAATGAATAAATTTTATTTTTAATAAAAAAAATTATGGCTTAAAAATTTAAGTGAACAAATTATTGACTGACAGAGGAATCCACAGAGGGAATTGGAAAATTTGGTAGGAAAATATTTGGCGAGTGGGGAAATATAATTGTTAAGAAGTTCCACATCGGTTGCGAGATGGTCTGAATATATGTTTATAAGTAAGGGGTAATCTTCACCTTACAAGCCGGTTTTGTGAGTTGAGTTAGGCCCAACGCTTATTCTAAGATGGTATCAGAGTTTCTCCATGATTCGCTGGGCCACTTCCGATGGCCGACTGCTATCGATCGGGTCATCCACCGCATGACCGCCTGCTAACGATCAGGTCATCTACCAATAGTGTTGGGCGCGAGGGTGTGTGTTAAGAAATACCACATCGGTTGCGAGATGGCCTGAATATAATTGTAATTTCGATTTTAGATCGTATGATCTACATCATTAATTGCATGAAATTCAAGTCCCATGTTTTTTTACATCATTGGTTTAACGAAGACTTCTCCCCTGCAAAGTTATTTTTTTTGTTTTCACTACCAATTTAATCTAGTTCGGGGATCAGTTTTGACATCAAGTGATTCCAGTCTTTCTCCGATCACAGTTGTGAGAATCGAACTGTAATCCTCTCTACTTTATCAGTATCAATCACCACTGAACCAACTAACGATTTGATTCCCTTACAATTTTTTTATCCTTGCTTGCATTCTTTTAGCTTCTTCCATGGGCAATCATGAAACATATACAATATCCATAGGGAATTTGGGAGTTGGATTCTCTCCTGAATGTGTTCCACTTTTTATTTTTTTTAATTCAACGATTAATTAATCCAAAAACAAAAAACGGTGCACAAGATAGAGAAAAAATAAATAAATAATTAAAATAAGGACATGATAAATAACATGAGAGAAATATTTGATCATGAGCTTCTATATTTAAAATTGGCTTAAACATCACTTACATAATTTTGATTTTAGTCTCTGTATCAATTTTTGTTCTAAATAAGTCTTTCAATCAATTAAACTTTTTGATTTTAGTCTTTAAAACAAAAATCTTTAGGAAAATTTAAAAGAAATTTATGAATTTTCCTGCAGATTTTAATTTTAAGGACCAAAAATAAAAAAATTGATTGATTCAAAGGTTTATTTAGAACAAAAATTATACAGAGATTAAAACAAAATTCCGTATACATACAAAAACGAAAATGATGTTTAAACCTTTAAAATTTTACCTATTACGTAGAGTGATACTCTATTTATTTCCTCTTAACATCCATATGAGTTTAGCCTTTTAGGTACATTACAAGTTTACAACTACACTGCAGTGCCCGTTTGACCCGGCTTATTTTCTACTTTTCTATTTAGCTTAAACGAAATAGAGAAGTATAAAATTGAATTTAGCCATATTTCTCTTTAAAAGTATTAAAGAAATAAATTAAAGAATTAAAAAATAAAAAAAAGTAGAATCAAACACATTTTTTTCCTACTTTACTATTTTTAAGGAGAAGAAAAAAAGTAGAAAATAAGTCCGGCCAAACGGGCACGTACATATCATAGGTTCCTTTTTAGGTGTTTTACAAGTTTACAATTATGTAAAATAGATTTTGTCTAACATAAAATATTTGTTTAAGTGGTGCACGATATACCACTTGTAAATAATATTATAATTAATACGAATTTTACAAAATTTATTATTAAATAAATTTATAAGCTTTCTTTGTAAAAATTTATTATCAAATATGTTTGTTTTGTCATATAAATTTATGAACTATAAGCTCAACTTCAACTTGACCAAATAGAGTCTTGGTGTTGGTGGTTACTACTTACTGGTTGGTAGCAGACTACTTTTTGTCTCCATTCCTATCTGAGTTCTATCCTTTTAATGGAAGTTGAGTAGATTTTAGATGTGTTTGATATGATGATGATATGTCAAAAAATCAGAATTACATTAATCTACCGTAATTTTTTAAAAATTATACTCTATTGTTTCAACAAAATTATAATAAATCATCGTGATTCTGTCGAATATCTCAATTAGTAAACTACTCTAATAATATTTTATTGACTCTATTAGAGTCATATTATCTTGAAATAACTTACTATTTTTTATTTTAATAATACAACTTTAAAGAATTCATATTATATTAGATCTCACACTTTTACATCACTTATTATTTTATTCAAATTTAATTTTATTACAACTTAAAATATTAATTTAATATATTTTATTTATCATGAGACCCACAAAGTAACATAAAGTTAAGTTACTTTGTGAAGTAACCATAACTCCATGGTATCAATTTTTACTTCTCTCCAATAATAATATCGTCAAAGTTCTTCGATGTCCATTACTCCAAGATGGTGGACAAAACTAAATATCCACTGTTGGAGTTTCTTTCATATTCACCGTAATACCAAATAAACACGTAATAAAAGTTTAAAATAGTTGGGTTTCTTTTTCTTTCAAATGGCATAAATAGCATCTTTTTAGCCCATTTCTTTCCATTGTCCATTCCCCTCTCTATCTCTCTTCATTGTAGCTAGCAACTTCTAACAAAGTTGTCACTTGCTATTGGACAATTATTTTCTATATTATATATACTTTACAATTCTTTCCTTTACCACACATAACTCAATTAAATAAACAACTTTGGTAACAGTATCTTAAATTCTTCATCACTTCTGGGCTCCATTCCTCCAACTTCATGCATGGTTTTTCATTTCAAAGAGGAAGCTTTTCCTTTGACTCTTACCTTATCTGGTTTTTGATTTGATTTTCTGACACCCTTTTGCTTCACAGGTTTCTTTCTCATTCTACTACTTTTCATTTCCATCACCATGTTCATCACTTTTTTCTCCCTCTTGAATGAATCTTTTACCATATTTCTTCATTTTTCAGGTGTTAAAAAATGGGTGAAAGTGCTTTGTTCTGTTTGTAGAATTTGGCAGAGAAAGATAATACTTTTGAGTCTGTTCTTTTATAATGCCAGTTCCACTTGCCCCCTACCCAACTCCACCCCTGCCAGCTCCATATACTCCACCTCCAACAAATGGTATCTTAATTCTTTTTTTTATGCATGTTCTCTATTTGGTCATCTCATTACTTTATTATGTTCATGAAATGGTTGGAGATTTGAATTCTAATTTCTTATCCATCATTTGGAAGATATAGTGGATTGGATATGAAGATTTACTTGGTGAAATTCATGATTTTGGACCTGCCTTTAGTGCATATTTGGATTGACAGTGAGTTCAGCGAAATCTCGGTGAGTCAATGTGATTTTGACTAACTCTACAAAATCACGGTGCCACCCTGATTTCCTCAAATTCACCGTGTTTCCATACATGCACTAAGATACATTGAATGATACAAAAACATTGCATCTGGCTATGAAGCACGTACAATTCTCGGGCGTGTCCGACACAGACACTTCTGATTACATTGAACTATATCATTTTTTCAAATTTTTGTCTGTGTCATGTCCAGCATCCATGTCCTTTCTGTGTCCGTGCTACAGCCATGTGGTCATTTATTTGATACCTAATTTTGTGTGTTCAAATGTTGTTTGACTGCTAGGTGGACAGAGTCAACTTGTGTGTTCTGGTTGTAGAAACCTTCTAATGTATCCAGTTGGAGCAACTTCTGTGTGCTGTGCTGTTTGTAATGCTGTCACAGCAGTGCCGCCGCCTGGTATGATGCAAGTTTTTTCCTTTACATAATTCATGCTTTGTATGTTACTTGAATGTTCAATTTGTGATCTTTACCACAAGTTTTTGTTAATTGAACATACATCAGCTAAATTTCAAGCATTGATGTATTCGTAGGCACAGAAATGGCTCAGTTAGTTTGTGGAGGATGTCATACTTTACTCATGTACATCCGAGGAGCGACAAGCGTTCAATGCTCTTGTTGTCACACAGTCAATCTAGCTTTGGAAGGTAATGAATTGGATTGTTTGTTAATAATCTCATTTTGTATGTGTAGCTTAAAAAACATATTTTCTTGTGAGTTAAATTGTTGTGATTTTGAGTCCCTACTTTGTGGTTTTAAGAATCAAATGTGTACTTTGTTTGACAGCAAATCAGGTAGCACATGTCAATTGTGGTAACTGCAGGATGCTACTTATGTACCAATATGGAGCAAGATCCGTCAAATGTGCAGTTTGCAATTTTGTTACCTCAGTTGGGGTCAGTATAATTTCTTGTTCCTTAATATATAGATTTATATGTACGATATTAGTATTGTGAACACCAAGAGAAATTCGTTCAAAG
The DNA here is from genome assembly GCA_951804385.1 of Trifolium dubium. Taxonomy (NCBI): domain Eukaryota; kingdom Viridiplantae; phylum Streptophyta; class Magnoliopsida; order Fabales; family Fabaceae; genus Trifolium; species Trifolium dubium. The sequence goes on along the minus strand of OX638063.1, from coordinate 48,274,168 downwards.
AATCTGTTAAGAGTCCTACATTAGATGAGAGATGGTCTGAACAAATTTATTAGTACATGCAACCATCATCTTATGAACTAGTTTTGTAAGATTGACTTAGGTTCAGACCAGAATTCTAAGATGGTACTTATGAGAGTATACTCTTTTAGCTAAATATAATATTAAAACACATCTATAATGTTTAGAGAGCACACATCCTCTTTTCTATTTTGGAGACACACAAGTTGCAAAATAAGATATAGTTTTCATAGTTAATTAATAGAATGAATGAAAAGAGAAACTATTTGATGCAAGAAATGATTAACACTAATGTTTATGAATGACAATGCAGGCCTCAGCAAGCACCACTGAGCAGCAGAAGTTCAGCACCTAATTAATCATATACTATAATAGCAAGGTCATTACAGACTCTACAACCTTGGTTTTTGCTATTTATATATCCACCTTAAGGAATAATAAAGAGTGCAAATCAGAGTGAAAACTATCTTCACATGTATAGAGTTATTTTTCCCTTGCGTGATGGTGATTGTATTAAATATTTTTGGTTAGAATTGGTGTATGAATTAATAACTATAACTATTTGTTATAAGATTCTTGATTCTGAGTGCTATGGATAAGGTAAAATTTGTTCCCTACTTTTGTTAAGTTGTATATTATAATAAGTGGTTGAGAAATAACTATTGTATGTGTGTATGTGTGGAGCACCATAAACCATTCATTTCTTTCACATACTTTTGTCTTTTGGAAGTAGAAAAGGTAAGTATGGCAAAAGGGTAAAGTAGTCAAATGGACTGATTCAAGAAGATAACATCTGGGTCCAAGTACAAAATCTCAATAGATATTTGAGAATGAAATTGAGATGAGGATCTTTTTTTGGGCAAGGGAAGCCTTTATTTATTCCATGGTTTCCCTTTGCTGATTTTGACATGCATGACTAAAACCATGTTTATCAGGAACTGGATATACATTGCAGAATATGACTATGCTCTTAGCTCATCCTTTGTTAGTTTGACTATTAGGTCATAAATTTTTCTAAACACTATTTATCATTGAATTTGTGATTAGAAATTTCATAGAAAAACAAAGTTGTGGTGGTTAAACATCCACTAAGCAAGACTCAGACAAGGACACATACACGATACTGACATTGACACATAGACACTTACAATAACTTAAGATTGAATGTAAACACACGTGTCAGTATCTTATCGATGATGAATATTAACACATGTTAGATACCAGACACACGATTGATCTGAAGTGTCAGTGTCATTCGGTTAAATTTTGGTAGGTGTGAACATATTCTGCCATGCAGTACATAACATGTTGCAATTGCAGAATGCAGACAGTTTCACTGTAGCAGCAGCAACATCTTTTTATGAATCAGAAAGCATTAACACCCACCATTTTAGGCAGTGCAACATAGCTAGTGTCATTTTCAAATTCTACACTGCTCAATTTCTGTTTTCAACATTAATAACCACTAGGTGGTTGCAAAAATCAATTCATAGTGATTTGGACAACTGTTCATGGTCCTTTGATGTTGCCCCATGTTTTCCAACAGCCATGTTTATGTCAGACTTACCATTTGAGATCTCCACAGAATATTGTTTTTGTTCAATCATTTTGTAAATGTCATGTTCAATTGAAAATCACTGTTTTGTGAGTACTAGGCTGTGTCATTTCAAGTTAACTAGATATTTTTGATTGTAACTGTCCCTTTAGTTCTTAGTCTTTTCCATAATTTGTGCTATACTGTCATCATATTAAAAACTACTAAATAATATTATCGGACCTGGATCTAGTGCAGTCACTGGTTTGTGACTGTCCGATCTCCATCCAACTTCAATATTATAAAAAAATAAAATTTTGGCCTTAAATTTTGAACAATTTGATGAAGATTGGACGGTCACATATTAGTGACTGCATTCACTGACTGCACAAAATCTGCACACAATCTTGTGGCTGTCACTGCTGACCATAAAACATCAATTGTCTTTTGTTTTTAGCTTTTGAGAGGTCTCAAACAAGATTTTAATGAAACTATGAACACCAGAAAAATTTCCATCAATAAAAGTGTATTAGGAAATTTTGTGGCATTATTTGTTGGACCAAATCAAAATAAGAATAGAGGAGCACTTTAAAACAAATAAAATGTAAGGACCATTTTTGAACATTGGTAGCCAAAGCAATGAAAGGAGTTAGTGGCCAAAATCACACAATCACAATACTTAAGGAGGTCGATGGCACAAATAATTCAATGCCTTTTCTAACATAAGAGACTATTTTAGAATAAAAAATAAATTTAAAAAGAACGAAAAAATAGAGTTTAGCCTTGTAAGACTTAGTTCAACTCACAATGCTTATATTTCTAGATTGAACGCCTTCATCCGAATTTGAACTCAAAACCTCGCAATTTTGTGTGCTTGCCGCTTCATTTATAAACAAAAATAAATAAATAATAGAGTTTAGCCTATAAATTAAATGCAATTAACATCATTCCTTTTTGCAAACTTGATGCACATAAGCACATTAAAACAAGTTTGAATTAAGCAGAATGCACAAATTTGAGAGAAGATTGTTCTGTTCCATTGGGAAGAGCATAATACAATTAACAATAGCAGAGAATCAATATCTATAAATTACTATTTAAGATTTTTGAAGAGCACCCCGAAAACATTCGTTAACATTTCTAAAAAAACAACCTGGTTTGTATAATCCAATAAGTATCAATCTGTCAATTTTTCATATTTAAGAGCCCTTTCAAAAACAAGGCTCGTGGGAGTGGGACAGTGGGGGGCTAGTGCTGTGTTGTACATTTCACTTCACCATCTTGTTGTGGAGTGACTCTTTATTAATCTAGCTTTGGACCACAGTGGTATATTCTTTTGATCCTGCATTATCTCATTAACTTTATGCAATTATTTGCTTCTTCAGCTGGACTAAATGAAATATTTCACACTTCTATCATACAGCTCAAATCTAAGAAAATATTGATTGATGGAATATATGATCTATTAGTACCTTTTGAAGTTAAGTAACATTTATTTTTAGGCTTTCTTTGATGAGAGTGAGATAAGATTTGGATGATACCTAAGTTAATTTTCACCACCGGATCAATAAATAAAACTATCGGATCAAACGAGATATAATGTGACTTACTGATCCATAGCGAAAAACATACTTACGTATAATGCAAAACTATTTTACTTGTACACATTATTAGACTTTAGATAGGGTCTTATTTCTAGTTAATTGATCATTAATTTCTGTCTGATTTATTGTTGGCTGTTGAAAGGATAACTAGATGAAGACGAGTTTTTTCTTCTTTCATTTTAAAGTCAGCCAACCCTTTCATCCTACCAAAGTCACGTGAATTGGAATGCCTTATCCATAAGGGTGTTTGGTTCAGCATTAATTCAATGTAAAGATGTATCCTGTCAAATGAATTACAGATTCCTTTCCCATCAAATCACATTCTAACATGATCCAAAAACACGCTAAATCTTCAGTGCTAAGCAAATGATAATAATGCATATGATAACAAAATGACAGCAGACAATACACATATAAACATAGGGGAAAATAAGAGTTTTGAAGCACGACCACAAATAAAGACACAGACAACGAACACGACACTAAGATTAAGATGTAGACACTAATCATAATTTGAAAAAATGAAAATGATTGAATATAATCAGATGTGTCATGAGGTACGAGTATCGAATACAAACATATATTGAATACTGAGACACACCTTCAACCTGAAGTATCGGTTCTATAGAGAAAAAGAAAGAAGGAAACAAAACTTGCTTTCTTTGCTCAGCTGGTTGTCAGACTTTGTACCCTGCCTACTCATCACCCATGGCCAACTCCAAGGCATAATCATCTCTTTCCTGTATATGATTTTCGTGTTAAAAAGGTAACATTTATCAAAATGACAACTTGAACAACCTCGTTCTCACAAAAAAAAAGTCATATACTATAACAGAACCTACCACTGGCCCTCTTGCAAAATAACGTCCAAATTGAAGCCAATATACCTGTGTGCATCAAAAGAAGGTAATATTCACAACCAGAGTAACAGATTATATAAAAACAAAAGTGACAGCTGACAGCAGTAGTTTCATTTAACCTCAAAAGCACAAGATAGTTTATGATACTCTAAGCACAGTAGTTTCATTATATAAAATATTCAATAACACAACAAAGATTTATGAAATACTATGCAAATATTCCAACCCTTCCCCTCAAGTTAACTCTTATTAAGCTTCACGCTTCCTACAAATGAACACTTTGCCGGTTAGTTGATTATCAACTAAAAGATTTTTTATTAGAATAGTTCATCCCAAAAAAAGAAAATACTTTGATGAAAAGATGCTCAGAGGATATTTCCAAGCAAGCTTTTACAGGATCAGGTGATAGTTTATACTGATATCCATTGCCATAAGGAGTACTGTTATACTATGATCAGATTTTGAGTAATTTTATTGATGGTTTGTTTAAGTACCCAAATCTAGTACCCAAAGAGCATAAGCTAAATGAGGAAAGATAGATATTCCAAAAAACTGTCCTTTACAATAGTTCCTAAATGAATCACAATAGCATAGCATTTGGAAGAAAATTTAGGATAACAGATAACACTTGGAGAAATCAAATCAGAGAATTGTGTGAGTCACGGTCAACATCATTTCACCATTGGTAGTGGAAAATGAGCTATCACTGAAATTATTGTTAATATAAAGAGCATGTGTGACAAACAGGGGCATGAAAGTTTAAGTTCTCCCCCTCAATTACATGCCAACATCAGAATACTAACCACAGCAGCACACAAAGGAAGAATACATTCGGCTAAGATGAATGATTTCATAAGAACATATTGAGAAAAGAGGGAAAATGTTTGCTAGATAGTGTAGAACAATAGCAGGTAGAAGGAACCAGAGAAAACTAGAGTCTTGCTTGTCGCAATTAGTGTATGAGAAACAAATAGAAAAAAAAATATAGATAAAGACATAATACCACTTGCATAACATTTCATAGTTACAGTGCTTAGGATATTGTGGCGTTAGAGAGTAAGATATTAGCTTGATATGGTTTATTTTGATTTTATAAAGATTGAATAGGTGTGTTTGCGATGTTTCCTGGCCGATGTTTTTTTAGGAGGCTGCTGTGGAGCACTTGGTGAGAAGACAATATGATCATTACCCTCTCCTCTGCGGCAGACACCAGATCTCCAAAGTTGAGGGTAATGTGGTGCATAATGCTCGGAATAAGACCGGGGATAATGTGGTCAGATAGCTGCAGGATGTTAGACATGATTACATCAGCTTTAATAAGGATCACTTTGGGAATACCATTGCTAGAAAAAAGGAGTTGGAAGCGAGACTCAAGAGGAGAAAGAAATAAAATTCATGGGCTTTATATTTCCCCAAGAGTTCGGTACCCTGCTGCACTGATCCAGATATTTTATGTACTGAAGCGGTTAAATACTACAAGGAGCTTTTGGGTACCAGGAAAGTTGTTGGTGATGATGTGGCGGGTATGATTACCATATGCCGTACCCATTGAGGAGAAAGCATCTTTCACTAAAGCAATCACTAAGGAAGAGGTCTATAAAATGCTTATCTACAAGCTCGTCTCCAAAGTTCTTGCTGTTCGGCTCAGGCCGATTTTGGCCCGTATTTTGAGCCCCTTACATAGTAGTTTAATTCCGTGTAGGAGCATTTGAGGTAATATGATTGTGCTTCAGGAGGTGGTCCATCCGATATGCATGAAGAGGAGAAGATGTGGGGATTTGGTCTTGAACTCAATATAGAGAAAGCCTGCGATAGAGTTGATTGGCGGTTCTTGAGACAAACTCGCCATCTCTGGGTTCACCAAGGAGATTGTGTCGCCTATCATGAATGGTATCTCCTCTCCCATTTCTCTTCTTTGGAATGGGAGCAAGGCTGTCCCCTTATTTGTTTGTTCTCTGTGTGGATAGATTGGGAAATATGATTCTGAAGGAAGTGAATAGCAATAAAATGGATGCCTGTTTAATTATCTCAGAATGGCTGTAAGCTCTCACACCTCTTCTTTGCGGATGATGATTTACTTTTTGCAAAGGCTAAGGTTTCTCATGCTCGCTTGATTGGGAACTTGTTGGAACTGTTCTGCTATGTGTCATTGAAAGTCGATTTACTAAGGTCTATTATTTTTGCTTCCAAAGGTATCCCTGAGAGCGAGAAGGCCAAGATCCTGGTGATCAGTGACATCAAGTTTACTTCTAATTTGGAAAGATATTTGGGCATCCATATGTTTCTTGGCCAGATTACTCGGTATAATTTCTCGGATGTCATGGATCGTATTCAATCCAAACTTACATCATGGAAAGGGAGATTACTGAATAAATCAGGAAGGAATGTGCTTGCGAATTATGTCATTTCTGCTCTTCCTTCCTGCCTATGGAATGCAAATTCAGTGGAAACGGTGGCTGCATGTTTTATTTGGAAAGGGTCGGATGGGCATGGTTTACACATTGTGAGTTGGAAACAAATGACGAAGCATAAGAAGAATGACTAATGAGGGCCTTGTATGAGAGTGGCAAGGCACAAAAATACTGACCACTTAGTTAAGATGGCGTGGTAGCTCCTTAACCCTTCTGATAAAATTTGTCAGCGTATTCTCTTTATTCTATTTGTTAGGGTCCCCTGGTTTGGAATTCTATTTGTCAGGCTACAGAGACTCTCAAAAATGGTTTTTATTTCAAGATCGTAGATGACCAATGTAACTTCTGGTATGCTCCTTGGTTGCTGAACTCCCTTATCTGCAATCAAGTGGAATATGTATATATCCCATGATCTGCACTTCCAAATCAAAGATATTTGGACTGCTACAAGTGGAATTTTCATGTTATATACTAATATTCCAGTTTGTGTGCAGGATAATATGAATGTTGTCGATTCGTTCCTTGTGGAAGGAGTCCCAGACGTTTGGACATGGAAGCACTCTTCATCACTGGCACGTACTAAACCAAGGATGCGTATATGTGGCTCTTGGATCCTAGTTTAACTCAGGTTGTGTTAAAAGGACGGGGCATGGCGGTTTCTGAGATTTGCCTCGTTTGTGAGACTGAGATTGTTGAGAGTATTAGTCACGTAATACTGTAAGATTACTACCAATACTGTAAGATTACTACCAACAACTACTTTTGTAAGCGCTAAGAACTTAGTTTCCCTAAAACAAGATCTTCGGATTAAGTCTTGTGAATGAAAAACTTAATAGGCACTATGAAAGCTTTGTTCTTTTGAGATTGCTTCGTCAATTACATGACTAATTGATTTCAGTATATATCCTAAATTTTGAGATAAAAAAAAGTATATATCCTAAAGATCATGTAAAATATATACTAACAAGATCAAAAGTATAAAACATCTTCGAGCTGATTTGATTTGACATCGATTCAAAAAGTTATCATAAAGTGCAAGTTATGATTTCAATATTGCTTGTTACCTCATCTTCATCTTGAGTTTCTACTTCAACGTCAGAGGTTGGGAAACCCACACAGAGAAGTGCGTAACCCTGAAATGAAATAAAAATCTCATAAACATGTCCAACTGAGACATAAGAGAAAGAGACATTGAAATTTGCAATAATAATGATAATGCAACAAATAAATGTTTTCCCTGCAGTTGTTAACTACTATTAGTGGAAAAGGAATGTTCATAGCAAATGTCATCAAACTATCCATAAGCTGGAAAATATCTTTTGTTCTGTTGTAGGTATATTTCTAATCTACTCATTTGTGCAAGGGCCCTTGATTTGAATCACAGACCAAGAAATCAAAATGCAACCTATACATACAATCACAAGAGGAATATACCAGAAAAATAGATCAGGTAGCCAAACTTCTACTTAGAATAAATAAAATCCTGTACAGTTCTCATCCTTCTATCAATAACTGTAACAAACCAAAACAACCATGCATATACTTTTGGCTTTTTAAATTTTTTTAGTGCAAGTGATTCAGTGAAGTTAATGTGGTTGATAGGGAAAAAAAACTTGATTCTCTTCTTTGGCATCATCGAAGGTGGTTGATAGGAAAAACATCATATACAAAGTACTCCCCCAGATCATCATGCATTGCTACTTAACTTAACAAGTCAAAATGACCAATTCAATAAAAAAATATTCATAAACATATTTGTACGTGCCTGCTCTCTCAATTCAGCAGATATTCCAAGTGCCTCCGGCTGTCTAATATTCCCATTCTTTATACGAACAGCACAACTAGTACAACAACCTGCCATAAAAAGTATCAAATACGCAATAGTATCAGCAAACTAGCAATATTATCACAGATCAAACAAATATCAATCAAGATGGAAACAAAAGCAGCATAGAAAACAAGTATCAAAGAGAAAAATTGTAATTGTCTAAGTTCCCAAAAGGAGAGAAAATTAATTCTATACTAGTTTAGGTTACTCACAATTTCAACTCTACTTCAATTATACATGGGAAAAATGGAATTTATCATTGGTAGGTAAGGGCCATTACAAATAACAGTTACAAAATAAGGAACCAAATATGATAGGTTCATAAAATTCTTCCAATCATGGCTATCAATTCGAGATTAGAATTGTGAATCTTTGAAGACCTATTTTGATTCACGAATTAAATCTTATTATGTATGGTAAGATACATTACCAATACAAATATGACAGGGAAATGGAACCCGTCACCCCCACCCCCAATCAAATATACTCCATCCACAACAAAAAAAAATACTAATAATAAATAAGGTTAATTTAGTATGTTTTTTGACAACATTATTGCATAATTTTCAATCTGTGTGCAAAAACCTTAAACGACACTTGTTCCGGGGTATTGTCCGCCCCGCACTTAGCCTAGATTCCCAAGCGATATGAGACTTTTAGGCATACCAGAACAACACTCATTTTGAAACGGAGCAAATAATGAACTACAATCAAAATTCTCTCTAATGGATTAAAGATGAAAACTTAAATCTTGAGGTAACTATATAGTTATGATTATGAATGCCTGCGCACAATATGAATAAGAAGATAGTAGAATAACAATAAGTACCATGCCTGCAGGCAAATGGAAGAGCAATATTTTGGGACTCAGCAGTATGTAATATATATTGGTCCTGCATTTCATAAACATCATTCACATTAATATCAATAATTATTATTTTTTAAATAGCAAGTGGTAAGAGCTAAGGGACATATGGGTTAGATAGGAGGAGGTCAGGATCAATTCTTGCCACCGGAGCAATTTATCTTTTCGATATAACAAAATAAAATTTGCAAACAGAGTTAGCGCAACGATGATGCGATCATACATACCTCAGGCACGAGGAATTCGTGAACAATTCCACTAACTCTATCATGAACTTTAACCTTATGAGTTGGAACATTACCACTAGGATACTGATAATCTTTTGCGTCAAAAACTTCCACCGGAGTTTGAAGCTCCGTCGCTGACACCGTCGTTTTGCGGAGGGTTTTGGAAGGGAGAGAGTGTGGTTTAGTAGTAAATGGAAATGAAGAACAAGTACCAGGAATTCGAAGAAGGGGAAGCGCCATTTTGTTCTTGTTTGTTCTTGAAGTGGTTGCTGAAAAGCATACATGAGTTACGGGATAACAAGAGTGAGTTTACACGCGCGATCTCAACCAACCGTTAGATTCTTTTCCAATTGTTGATTAACACGTGTACGATCATCAAAACTTCTCCAACAACTCTACCTTATTTTATTTTGTCTTTATTTTATTATATTATATGATTTTTTTTTAGAAATTTGGCACTAATCTTTTTCATTTAAATTAGTACTACTTCCGTATTAAAATATAAATCGTTTTGATCATATTACAGAAATTAAGAAATATAATTATTGTTGTATATAAAAGATAAATTATGAGTTAGTTTATAAAATTTCCTTCAATAATCATTAATTGTTTGGAAAAAATAAGTTGAAAAAGTTGGAAAAAATCATTAATTATTTTTTTATTTAAATCATTAAAATGTGCCCTTAGGGCACATGTTAACATTTAAAAAATACTAATAATGAATGGAAAGAAATATGATGGAATGAATTTGGATCTAGAAAGAATGTAGTCAGCATCTATGATTGCACATGCAGTCAAGTGAAGTCACCACTTTTTGACTGAGATCGAATTATTTATATTTTAAAATATTAAAATTGTATTTAAATCTTAATCATTTGATTTTAATCACATAACCGTGTGTATGATGACGGATCAATTATCCTATTTATTGACATATTTCAAATTTAGTGAGGGATTAGTCACTGTGTTCAGCAGTGAATACATCGGTTTCGACAAAAAAAAATTACATAATTATGACACACTAAATGAACTACCTCGACTACGGCCAATCCATTTCTAATAAATTCCATTACATAACATCTATTACTTCAATTGTAGTTCAACTAATTAAGCTGATCAGTTGAGCTGAGAGCTAGTGGAGATTAGGGTTCAAATTTTGACAAATAAAAAAAGTTGACAATATATTAATTATACACTAATAATAACATTTACCTATAAAAAAAAGTCTATTACTTCAATTTGTTCCCTTCTAATTTAAAAATTAAAAAAATTCATCATCAAATATTCGAAGATTGAAGTGGAAGATTGCAGTCAAAAAACAAATAGAGTGAAAGATTCATTATCTATTTTTTTCGAATTCATTCCGCTCCACTCTATTAATTATGTTTCATCTATTCAAATAAAGTCTTAAATGAATTAGTAATCAATAAAATTTGATCTATTAGTTATTAAAAACAAAAAGAAGTAATATTTCGAAGAAGACTTTTGAAAATTTAAAGTAACAATTTTTAAAATTTATATACTAGTAGTAGATAAGTCCATTACCTTTTTTTTTTTTTTGATAAATATAAGTCCATTACCTGACCACATATATATCTTTATTTTTATTTTTTTCTTGTTTATGAACGTGGCAGGTAGTCGATGGAATAGCTCTGCATGATGAACAAGTGGTACCAACATAACATTGCATTCCATGTGGAACATTTGGGATTTATTGCCTTATCTTTTGTTTTGATCCAATCTTCCATGCTCAAGAATGATATAAATAGTTCATCTTATATACCTGTTGGTAATTAAGTACACTTCCAAGTTCCAACATAACATTGATAGAGAAATCAAAACAAAGAAAACAGAGGTATGCAATCTACAATGGAGAAACTTAAAAACAAGGCTAGTGCTGCCAAGGAACACGCAGAAATCTACAAAGCCAAAATAGACGAAAAGGTCTAATTCTTATCAAATGTATTATTAATATTTTCTATGTTATAGACTTATAGTAGTATTAGAAACATTGGTATATATATATATATGATGTTTACATATATATATAATACAGGCAGAGATAGCAAGGGCAAGAACAAAGGAGGAGAAAGTGATAGCACATGAGCGTGCAAAGGCTAAGGAAGCTAAAGCAAAAATGGAACTACATGAAGCTAAAGCACAGCATGCTGCAGAGAAGCTAAGTGCAAAACAATCACATTATTACGGTCAACATGAACCAGTTGGAGTTCATGAGCCACAAATGGTAGGAACTAATAATAATCAGTACCAAGGAAACCAACCAGTTGGGTCAATTCCTCAGCCTGGAACCACTGCTCCAACTTATCCACTAGGAGGTGGAAACCTTCCACGAAGTAACCTGCACATATAATTAAGCAGCATATGTTTGTGTTTTAATGTAGCTAGCTAGCTTCTTTCCTTTTTTCCCGTAGTTGGGACTTATCTAATTTGAATCCTTCTATATATTTGAGAATGATTTGTGTATTGTGTTTGTTATAGATTTTGTATATATTATGTTGATTTATTATATTAAATATTTCACCTTTATATGTCCCCATGATTAGGACTTTGGATAGTGATAAAATTATTTCTACCTCGATTTGTGCTCTTTGTATTTAGAGCAGTTAAAATGGGCCTCTCATGAATGAGTCAGCTTGCCCGGACCCCTAAAACTTAGGGCTTGGGCTTAAAATTTCAATCCCAATTTTTTTTGGGCTTTTTAGTCCGGTCTTTTAAAGTCCGTTTAAAATATGGGTTAGTCCGTATTGTTTACAAGTAGTCCGTAATCTGAATAAATTATAAAATAATTTAAAAAAATATATGAATAACTTAGAACGTAAGTACTGCATGTTTTCGAATGTGATAGATATCATGATCAATTACTTCATGATTAAAATGCAACAAATGTAGGACAAGAAATAAATTAACATGTTAGCATCCGATGCCTATTTTGCTTGACACCAGTGATTGAAGGTTTCGTATGATTGCTCCATTAGAGCATTTCCAATGGTGATACCACTATGATTATCATATATTACCAATAAATGGTTCCAACAATGCCATATAATATTTATGCAACTTATATATGTTTTGCTCTAATGGTACAAAATAATGCAACTCTTAAGATATTCATATTTTTCATTTTTCATATATATGAAAAGAGTTTAATTACATATATCAAACAAAAAACTAACATTAAATTGATGGTACAGTATCTTAAATAAGGTACTTGAATCAATTTTTTGATACCATCAATGCCACATCTCCAATGGTTAAAAAAAATAAGATACTCATTAATAGTCTATGAAACTCTCTTAGGTACTCCTATTGGAGATGCTCTCATGGTTGATTAAGAAAAAAAAATGGAAATTTAATACCATGAGTACTAATTTTATGTTTTAACAACTCGTACATTTTAAATGAAACATTTTAGTAAATCTACATTGAAATAATTTCAATGAAGTTGTTATTTAGTTATTATTATTGAGAGAAATACTAAGGTTTCTTATTGGTTTTGTTTTTTTCTTATTTTTTTGTGACACAATTGATTTATTTTTTTTAGTAACGTATATAAAAAACTTAGGATATCTTAATAATATTTTTTAAATAATTTTTAATAAGATTTCTTTGTGGTTTTGATTTTCTCTCCTATGAGTAATTTTATTTTTCTCAAGAACACTTATTTTTTAAAATGGTTTTTTTTAAAAGAGGTGTCAGGCTACCCCGAAGACTAGTATATATGTATATAAGGCCAGGTTCGGATTATACTTTTCTATTCTAATTTGAGACGCCACAACCTGTTTAGGACTGATTTGAAACAGATTGGATAGTCAATTTTGACAACTCTATTTAAAAACTCATTATATTGATTATATCTGTAAATTGGGTAATAGAAAGAACAAACTCTTAACTTTTTAGTATATAAAATATACTTTTAGCCACTACCTTCCAATCAACCTTCTAATTAAGACCCTAAATTACAGTATCAAACAAAAAGGGTCAAATGTCAATGAATTTGCCGTTTTAATTTCAATCTTCTTTCAACATTTAACTCATTCTTAAGACTCCAATTTATAATTATATTATTCTCAATATTATTTGTGTAATGTACTTTTTACCTGAGTACATAAAATGTTGTATACAAAAAATTTCACTAATTTTTTTATAGTAATATCTTTTCATGATTAATAGTTTTTCTTCCCTATATCAGTTCAGTATTTTTGTTCCATTCAATCAATTAGGACATTTTAAGTTCCACACCTTCAACTTGTCAAATTCAATCAAACATTATGTTTAAGTTGAAATTTTCCATTACAACGTATACTAAATTTGTCTTATGATTCAATTATGCATGCTCGTCATGCTGTCCTAAAAATGTCCTAAAAAATCATTTCATTTTACTGTCACATGTCATGTACAAACATGTGGACATAAGCAATATATGCATCAATTTCAATGCTAATATGGTTGAATGATGTGAGTTGTGTATGTTTTAGTTCTACGTGATTTATATGCACGAGTTGAATATGGATCTTAGAAGTACAATTTATTGGACTTGAACTTTGACATCCACACAGAAATTCATTAGATAAAAAAATTATAAACTATAATAGGGAACACCTAGAAAGAAAATAAAAAGGAGGATTGATTTAGCAATAAATAACGTATTTTAGTTTAATTATTTCTATAGTGCTCTTAGAGCAATAAAGTGCAACTTTCTTATTGCCAAATTCGTTATAAATAATGAAAAGTACTAACAATTTGCATTAAAGATGGTGTGATGTGGCAAGTGAGTTTGCAAATATTTAGTTCCAATCAACTAAATAGCCAACATTAGCTATCTTTCTTTCATGCACATAAAATTATTATATTATGTTTTCAATACTTGATTCGAATAAAATCTTTCCAATACTTAATAAATTCTACTTTATATGTGGAGTCAAACATTAGTTCTTTATAAATAATCATCAATGAAGTAAAAACTATCTAAATCAACTAAAATTTTCTTAAATCCTACATGTCATTTTGATCTCACAAAAAGCAACTTACCTCACTCATTTTAGTTGATTCCACTAAAGTTGTTCTTATAGTCTATCTTAAGAGCAACTTCACTAGTAGGTTCATCAACCTGTCCGCCGGCGTGTCACTCCCCAAATGTTGGTTTTTTCATTGTTCTTTTGTTGGAGTTTGCCACATAGATTGTATAGGTTCATGGTGAATCAACGTTCATGATAGTTCTTCACTGACACAATTGTACCTTTTTATTTATCATAACTACAAAATTAAATTCTTTCAAAAAACATAACCTTAAAAACATATGATTGTTGAATAAAATAATAATATGTGAGATAAATATGTGGGTTCTAATATGAGTTCTTTAAAATTTATTGTCAGAGCAAAAAAATATATAAATAGTTCATAAGATGTGGCATTATGTAACCCACTCAAAGAACTCAAAATGAATTGCACCAATGGAGATGCTCTAAAAAATAGGAAAAATTTTATTAAAAAAGCTTTAAATAAATCATATTTGTGTCTTTTAATTTTAACTTAAGAAAAATGAACAGGAATATGAGTGTTTTTTTGACAAAAAAATATGAGTGTTTTCTTTTTGTCTATAAGTCTTAGTTTAACTGGTAAATACTAAAATTGTTAAGCCAAACATCGTGATCCGGGTTCGAACCTGAGATCTCACAATTGTGTGTGAGTTTAATTTCAGTGAATTACCATTTTATCCAAAAAAAAAAAAGTGTTGAATTCTAAAATGGATCTTATACAAAAAAGAGCATATTTGTTTTATAGCGAAACTTGAGGATTAATATAAAGTTTTCACAAAAATTACATAACAAATTAATTTTACTTAGATATAAAATATTTAGAGATAAATACTCCTTTAATTAGAAATAGAATAAAGTAAACCAAAAATACATCAAATTTAGTTCAAATTTTAAATAATAATAATAAATTCTCATTACAATGTTTAATCTTTGGCAAATTCTACGGTACATTAAAGAATTTCTAATGTATCGATATATGAGTATCACATTAATAAATATAATTAATATTCTTTTAAAAAGAATTATTTTTCTATCATTAAAAACATTATAGTAATCAAATTTCATTAATTAAAATTGTCAAAAATATAAATTTTAATATTTTTTGAATTTTTATTCTTTATAATAGTCAATATTCAGTTTTTTTATTGAAAAAATGTTAATGTATTAGTGTATTTACTATTTATTATAAACAATGAAACTATATTTTTTTATGCTATTATTATATCTAAAATAAAATAATTAACTAACAGTATATTTAATTCATAAAAATAACTGTTAATTTATTAAATTACGACTTCATGAACCAGTACACTTAATTTATTCAAGTGTACCGTAGAAACCCTTAATTTTTAAGCAAATAATATTTATTCCATATATATCTAAGAACACTGTTGTAAGTTGTAACTAAAAAACAAAAAACAAAAAAAAAAATCTAAGAACACTGTTAAATAAATCCATAAATTAAAAGCAGTAAGTAGTTGAGAAGAAAGTGTATCTAAAAAGAAACAACAAAACCCAAAGAAGTAAATAAAGCCCAGTTGGCACAGTTGTACTTATAGTTGTAGTTATGTTTCTCTAGTAAAAAAAAGTTAAGTTAGGCATTCACTTTCTCTTTCTCTCATCGCTCTTCTTTCTATTCTGGTTTCTCTCTTTCTCTCTTCTTAACAACACAAACTCAGAAAAAGAGAAAACTCACAACTACTCACTCTAATCTCATCGATCGATCAATCTCGACCGTTCTTTCTGATCCAATCCAACCAACAACCCGCATTCACCAAAATGGATTCCCGCTCAACTCCACCACCATCAACCATCATGGTGGGACCCACATCTTACGCTCAAACTAACACCTCCATGATCAGCCCTAATTCCTCAACCACCAACATCATGGCTCCGGCCACCGCACGTTTTCCCTTCTCCTCCTCTCAACAATCCGAACAACAACAACAACAACAACAACCATTCTCCGTCACTCACGATTCTCCTTCTTCTCCGTCTACTCTTGCTAAGAAAAAACGTGGCCGTCCGAGGAAATACTCCCCTGACGGTAACATTGCTCTTGGTTTGGCTCCTACTCATGTTTCTTCACCCGCCGCTGCTACTTCCGCTTCTGCCGGTGATTCTGGTAACGCTGATGCTCCTCCTAAGAAACATAGAGGCAGACCTCCTGGTTCTGGGAAGAAACAGTTAGATGCGCTTGGTAGTTGTTTCGTGGTTTCTAATTTAAGCGCGCTTAAGCGTTTTTTGAATAATTGAATGTAACTGATTTTGATTGTGACTTTTTTATTGTTTTTGTTTTGTTAAGGTGCTGGTGGGACTGGATTCACTCCACATGTAATTGTGGTGGAGTCTGGTGAGGTAATTGTTCTATTGCTTCTACATTGAATTGAATTTCTTACTTATTTTGTTGCTAATTTTGTAACCAAAAATAAAAAATTGTTGCTAATTTGAGTTTTTGAAATAAAACTTTTGATTAGCATATATTAGAATGAGGTTAATGTTGATAGATCTTTGTGGAGCCCAATATTGGATGAATTGTTTAGATTCCTAGAATTAATAAATATGAATAACAATTGCAAATTTTCGGGCTTAGCTTACTTGGTTGCTGACAAATTTAGAGATAGTTGCTGGTAGGCCATCTTTGATTTCATTGTAAATGCTCACATAAGTTGATGTCTCTTGTTAAAATTATGGGGGGATATTTGTTTTGATTTTTTAGTTAAGGGTATAAAGTTTTAGTTTTTAGGTCAAATTTCCGTTTAAATCGTCCTGTGGCTAATAGAGTTGTCTACGTGGATAACTTAGGAGGGTGTCAAGTGGAAGTTTTAGATGGAGTTTAGTTAAAGTTTGATGAAAAGGATGACTTATGCTAACATCAATTACGTAAGGGACCAAATTGAAACTTTTTAAACGTAGAGTACCAACTCGAAACCTAAAATAAACGTAAGGGACCAAACATACAATTATCCCCAAGTTTTTTTAGTTATTGGAATCTACAAATTGCAATGTTTGTTTTATGTTGATTTATTTTTTATAGACGGTAACAGAAGAATTTGTATTGTGGGATGGCGTTTTTGTTCTTTCCTCTTGGTTGTAACTTATAGAGACAGTCTTGTGAAGACTATTGTCTTGTCGATTGTCATTTATTTAAATGTGTTTTTATTTTTTTGGAGACTAACTTCCACGGTATTGCCCTGAGGTAATTGCAAGAGTTCTTAATCTTATTTGTAATGAAAGTAGAGTATCAAATTAGTACTACTGTCCATTTACTTATACTGCACACAGATAGTATTCAGATTCAGGTCTTCATTTTACAAGGAATACCAATTTTATTCTTTATGTTCATGTTGTTCCTTTTAATATTCTACAGATCTTAAAGCTTGCCTTTATTGCATGTAAAATTGCCATCAATTGCTTGTTCAATGCTTTTCTGCTCTATCCTGTTCACATAATAAGCTATCCATCTTTGACTTCATCAATTACTTATATTTGTTGATCTGAAGTGTGAGTTAATTTAGGGTATTTTATTGAGTCTATTTGAGCATTTAAGAGGTGTATTTATTTCCTATAGTTTCTGCTCAGAGTACTGTGATTTTGAGATCATTAATTGACATTATTGCATATAGTCATACTCAGAAAGGAAATAAGTAACTCACAGCATTCGCCTGGAGTATTTTGTTTTGGTCAAGCAACTAATTAGTTGGTTCTTTTTTGTTTGTGGAATAAAATAGACAGAAACTATGGGGTTATTGGGTTAAAAAATGCTTCTCTTGTTTGCAGGACATTACAGAAAAAGTTATGTCCTTTTTACAAATAGGGCCTCGGACGGTTGTTATTCTTTCTGCCGTTGGTGCAATCAGCAGTGTAACCCTTCGACAGCCAACATTATCTGGTGGTGTTGCAAGATATGAGGTACTTTTTATATTCATTCAGAATGTTGCAATATCTGTTTATTACTTTATCCATTCTAGCAAGCTTTGTTCATGCTATATAGATAATGATCTGGTAATACATGATTGCTGGACATGCATATTCCTACGGGTATAGATTGTCAATGAAAATATGCACCTCAATTCATTATTGTTGTCCAGCAAGTAATATAAGTTTTTCATATGTTATATTATAAATATAATTATCCTTTTGAAAGTGACTCTAAAGCATGGGTAAGTAACTAACCACTCATACAAAAGTTACATATCACTATTTGCTCCAAGCACTTTCCATATGTATTTGATTTAATCTAATTTCTTGCATGCTATATTGTTTTTTGTTGTTGTTACTATTATTTTGTTAAAAACTTAGAAAGAAAAGATCAACTAATAGAGATATTGGAGCATATAAATTCCAATTGATAAAATGGTAATATTATAAGTAAATCCACTTTCAGAATTGTTAGTGAGAGAGAATACCAACTCAGTTTGCATGCTTAGGTTTATTGCCTAAATTCTTCTGCACTATTCTGCTTCCAAGTTCAAATGGTGGAGGAACAGGGATAAAACCTTAAATTGATTTGAAATATTTTGTGTCGATATTTGCTTTATTACACGAGTGCAATATATAGTAAAAAACGGTTGCTTCTAGTTCCTGTCCAAACTTTGTATGAAGGTATCAACTGCAGATTGACTTGCCAAGTTTTGTGCTTTGCTTGATCAGGAATTGAGAATGTTTTGTACCTGTCCCTCTCCCTTATCCAGTATATGTAGAGCGAACTTATGGGGATCCAATTCCATAGAGCCTAGTTTCTTTGCTTCTTGTTGTATTTATTTCTCATTGATCAGTAGAAAAAAATGGTTGCCTCTTTCTTTTTAAACCTACCTTTATCCACAGCCCAATAATAATACTTCCTAGAGGGACTTGTTACACAAGATAACATTTGTTGCATTTGAAGTTTGTGTTTTTCAATGCATAGTCTATACATTTGCATTTTCTGCTAGTCTAATATTGATCCCACAACAGAGGACTTCTTTCTCCTGTGAAATTTAGGATGTTAAATATCCAGATAGTTAAGTAATGTAATAGGTTATACATTCTTCTCTTTTCATTTTCTCAAATCATATCATCATTTTGTTTCGAAACAAATAGTATCTAGACCATGGTAACCATAGGTTGATGACATGTAAAGTTTAGAGGCTAAAATAATGTAAAAACTCAAATTATCTTGGTGTTTGTTTGACATGTAAATTACCAAAAGACATTATGAAAAACAGTATTGTTTGACACTGAACTCAATTATGGAATGATAGATACTAAAGCCCAAATATCGTGAAAGATTGAATTGCTAGGTGAAGGCTCATATGGGACAGTTGTTTTACTTTCTTGACTTAATGATCAAGAACTCAACTTTTGTGGTCACGCCGTTTTTCTAAATTACGGTTGAGATAAAATTTGCCCGGGAATTATCTGTACTTGATTTCTTTGTGAGAGACATGCTAAGAGATGCTATAAAATTATGCATGTGCCACCATTTAATAACTTGAGGTTTTGCTTGAGTTGGTTCTCAACAGTGTAGAATCGTAGATAGGTGTATGGCTTCTCAATTTTAGTTTCTTAGCTTTATCTGAATTGTGTTCTCTAATAAGTTGCAACTTGCAAGCAATTTCTGCCGTATGTTGCTGCATTGTAGGTGTTGGCTTTCATTGAACATATACAATTGTGTAAAAAGTTGCTAATTAATTGTTAAAGAAGTCCCACATCGGTTGCAAGATGGCCTGGGTATGTGTTTATAAAGCAGAGGCAACACTCATTACAAGCTGGTTTTGTAAGGTTGAGTTAGGCCCAATACCAAATACTAAATGGTGGGCGGGCCCAATCAGAAATCTGATTGCAGGTGCCCAATGAAGTGGCCTTGCAAATATTTGGCCTAACTCAACCTTACAAAACCAACTTGTAAGGTGAGGGTTGCCCAAGCTATATAAACACTACACAGGCCATATCTCTTAGCAATATGGGACTAAATCCACCCCTTCACACCCAACACAATGAAGATGTTGGAGGCTGCAATGAAGGCAAGCCAAATGCCACAATTAGGGCGGAATTTCCAGCATTAATAGTGGTAGGATTTTTTTGTTTGTTTTTTTAAAAAAGGAACTAAGCTCAACAGCATCTTTTATTCTTCTTTATGTTTAAACACTTGTGGTTGGGTTTGTAATTAAATATCAATGTCTTTGGATTCAATTCTCTTCACCTGATGTTATTTTGCAACGCAGGGCCAATTTGAGATCATATCGTTATCAGGTGATATGCAGCTATCTGAAAATAATGGTGAACAAAACAGAACAAGCAGTTTATACGTTTCCCTTGCTGGGGCTGATGGACGAGTTTTGGGTGGTGCAGTTGCTGGAATGCTAACTGCAGCGTCAGCTGTACAGGTATTGCTCTCAAGTGGTCTAAAATTTCATATAAATCGGGAACAATTTACTTGCCATGAAATTTACTCATTTTCTGAAAGCACATACATAGTGTCCAACAGTTCTTGTATTTTACTGTTGAGGAGTCTTTTAGATTTGTATGCGTGTAGGACAGGATGTATTGAATTTTGATACTCTACTTTTGTGACATTTTCCAATTATTAAATAGGTCATTGTGGGTAGCTTTATTATGGATCAGAAAAAGTCAAGCTCGAGTATGGTGAAATCTGGGCTTTCTTCAGCACCAAATTCCCAAATGTTGAACTTCGGGGCATCTACGACTCCAACTAGTCCCACCTCTCAAGGGCCTTCAACCGAGTCCTCAGAGGAAAATGATCATAATAGTAACTTTAGTAGGGGGCCTGGACTCTACAATAATGCCAATCAGCCTGTTCATAACAATATGCAGCAGATGTACCATCATCCACTATGGGCCGGCCAATCTCATCAGTGATGATATGACTTTGGATTAACAGTGCAGAAGCAGGGTATTTGTTGGATGATTATTCGAAGTCTAGTGTTTAGAGGTCAAGTCTAAAATGCTAACATGCTGCATTATTGAAGACTGACATTAGAACAATCTATATTATTAAGGTTTAAGTTAATCTCTCCATCAATCGGCCAAGTAGGATTTTTTTTTCATGCATTTATATTTATATTTATATAATCGTAGTAATTCTAATGATGGTAGCCGAGGATATGCTCTTGCACTACCCGGATTCTGTCATTTTGGAGTTTGTTATGTGTACTCAGCAGCAGCATAGCAAAATCAGATCTGTGCCTTTACTCATTATGCTTTTATTTTTTTATTTAATTCTTGAATTTACTACAAATTTAGTGCCCACTGCATTTATTAGGGTTGTGTTCCTTACATAGCAAAATCAATTACTGCTATAGATATGTTAGGAATTACGTACAATAAGTTTGAAGAAATCACAATGGCACTGAATTTATTAAAGCTCTAAAATTTAGTTTTGGTCAAAACTACGGTGGCATATTGTGCGCGAATCGTGATCATGTACTGTCAATCTAAGAATGCACGGTGTCTGAGTTCCATAAATAATTAATTCTTTACCTTTTAGATGAAAATTTAATTTTCAACAGTCAAGAAATGGTGCCAAACCAATGGTTTCAGCTGAGTTGTTGGAATAGAGGGATTTTTTTTTCTGGGCCATGGACTAATGGAGTGTCAAGACATATGTATTAGGTAGGTACTGGGATTGGTAAGCAAAGTTGTGGTTGGTATAGGCAGCTAAACAGATCTCTAGGAAATATTTTCACACCAAAATGGAAGAGACATGCTTATAGGCTTTTGTTCTGGGCTATATGACTTTTGGATAAAGATTCTACTTTGTAGTTGGTACCCTCAACAAGTCCTTATATTCCCCAAGGTAGTTTCAACTGCTATCATGGCTGATTGTGATCCAAAACTCTTTTTTTGAACAAAATAAAACTCTTGCACATTTTATGATTATGCTCTATTTTAAAATTTATCAAAAAAAGTTAAATTCCCAATATAAATAATTAACATCATTTGATCCGGTTAATGAAAATCTAACGTGTTCTAAGTGTATAATTTGGTAAATTAAAATAGAATATATATGATTAAATTACATTTAATATTGAAATGTAGCTTATGATAAAAAAAGTATATTTTTCAAAAAAAATAATAAAAAGTATATCTATTACATTAAAAATAGGGTTAAATATGTTATGTCTTTTGTCTTAATAAAATGAATGCATATTGTTGTTTTTGTACTCTAAAAATGAAAGAATTTCGGTTTTACCTCTAGTAAAAATATTATTTGGCTTTCATCCCTCTAAAATATGAAAACTTGAAAACATTGTTCATTGTCATTTTAAGCTTGAAAGAATAGTTTTAGTCTTGTAACATTAGAAGTTATCGAATACTTTTTTTTTTGAAGGAAGAAGTTAATGAGTAAAGCAAGATTAAATAAACTTACAGTTAGTCTCATGTTACTCTGTCTCAAAATATAAAAGAAAATGGATCAAAGAAAATTGATATATCTAGTTAAAAAGAAAAATAGAGAGTACAAAAGATACTATCCCATAAAAAAGAAAAATAGAGAGTACAAGATCCTCTCACCACCATAACTCTTTTAAGAGCTTCTCTCTTTCTCTCCATTCTATTTGTCCTCCCTCTTTTGTCTTTTACTATTGCATAGACAAGGGAATATATGAGAGTATTCAATTAAATACATGACTCTTTAGTTTATATATCTTTCATCACTTTGCCCTATTATTAGTTGGCAAGAGAGATGATTAAGAAACTAAATAAATAAATTAATGGTTTATTAACTTTTTTTTAACAAATCTAATATTAGTACTCATTTGAAGCGTGGAATTCAGTTGTTATTTTGTTTCGTCCTTCTCTAGGTATATTACTAAAACTTGCACAAGCTCACAAGGATCTCATTTTCTTCCAAGAACCAATGCATACATATTACATAGAACTAACTAAAGGTTAAAAATGTTGAAGATGCCAAAGGCTGATTAGTGATACATTAACCAAGCAGACATCATCACATGCTCATTTCACAATTCCAAGAACTAAAGAAGGGATTGGCATCAAATTCATCATCATGTAAATGACCACACTCTCACACACTAGTATTAAATTTATAAGTTTTCACGATCTTTAACCTTACAAATCAATTTCATTTTTCTTTAGCTAGGTCTAAATTTAAATTCCAAAACTTTAATATCATATTAGATTTTAATATTGATTCATTTTTTAAAAAAGTGGCCTGTAAGATAATTAAGTGATGCCACAATTTTATAAAATATAAATATAGAATGTTGTCGAGTTGTTGAGTGTATAAATGTGTTTGAATATTTTCACCCTTTGAACTAATTTATGGGAATGAGATTCAAACTCATTAAACATGATATTATAGTCGGGTTAAAAATTACTGTGAGAATTGACTTATGCCCACACTAGACGCGTAAGGATGGGTGTTAAAATTTTTTAAAATTTCACATTATTCAGGTTCTCAAACTTTTAAATGTATAAATATGTTTAGACACCCTAAATTTTTGAGTTAGCTTTTAAAAATGAAATTAAAATCTATTTAACAGTTGATCTAACAACAAAAAGCGGTATCACTTTTTATAAACTCATTTAAGACATTATGTCTATTTAATATGGGACTTATTTTTCTCAGTTAGTAATACATATACAAAGGGATTAATTGAGTGGCTTTAAATCCAGGTGCATACTCATATGCAGAAGAAATTAGTGTATAAAACAAAAGGATTAATATTTTTCTCTTTGCCTCCTTTCCTATCTACACACGCTACACCTAGAAAATTAATAACACTAAATGCAAATTGCACTATAATAAAGCACCATTACAACATGTTTGATTCAAGGCTAGTGCACCTTCACTACTATGGCCAAGGATAGCATTTTTTCATTAAAAGTTGAAGGCACTTTAATTTAATTAGTAGCATATTAAGTGGAGAATATTTTAAAGAATAAAAGTCAGTGACATTACATCTTAACAATATTTAAATCCTGGCTCCGCCGGAAACCTAAGTTACCTATTATCCAACCTACACTTGTACTACTAATTATTTATCATTTGCTCCACATGAGCATAAATAATCCTCCATCCGTTTCAAAATGAATGTCGTTTTAGTTTAAAAAATTTGTTTTAAAATAAGTCATTTTTCAATTTTTAATGTAACATTTTCTAATTCTACTATCTATTTATTACTTTATACACTATTTTTAAGAAAACAAAAGAAAAGGTAAGATTAATTTAGTAAAAATATTATTATTTTTAACATATAATGATTGCATATTCTTTAATACGTGTGAAAATACCAAAAGTTACACTCATTTTTAAATAGAGGGAGTAGCATAACTGCAATCGAGAGAGGGATAAAACCACTTGATGCCAGAACTGAACCCCGAACCAGATTATACTGGCGGTAAAAACCAAATAAAAAATAGAGGGAGTAGTATAAGGTTATGACTTTAAGCTAGAAAGACCAATGCGTTTATGAAGTAATAAAAAATGACTTAGATTAATTAAATCAACATACTTATAGTCTATTAATTTAACTGATTTTAACCATTGATGCTTATTATATATTTTACTATATATAGTTAGACAAATTGATGAATCATATTAAATAATAAGAGTGTAGGTGTTTCCATGTGTGGAGGCAATTTGCATACTCCCTCGGCAATAATAAACTAATGTAAGGGTGGGAATAATAGAAATAAAATGGATAGATTATAAAGAGATAAATGACGATATATAATGTTTGGATCCTCTCATACATTCATCCTTTATGAGAAAAAACAAAACAAACTTGGATCTTCTCACAAGGATCTTAAATGTCGAAGTTTTTTTTATACACAAAAAGAATTGAATTATAAGAAGTATAAGAGATATTCAACTCTACAATTCTGTATAAGAAACATTTTAGATGCACTGAAAGCAATCTACATGATTATTATTACATATCATTCAAAATCTTAAATGTCGAAGTGAAGCCACCTTCACTTGGCCAATAAATTGGCATTAAATTAGGGCAATATAATGATAAATTGTACCTAAGGATCTATGTTAAAGAATTAATATAGAAATATTAGTTTTAAAACTTGCATATTCAATTTTTTAAATGTTAAAATATATATTTTTTATTAACAGTCAAAAAAAGAAGTTAAAATTATTTTTTAATATAAATTTCTTTTTTTAAAGAAAAAAGAAAGAAATTAATGCTGAAGACATTAATAGCTACAAGAACAAAATTAATAAACACTACAATACTTTTAAGTTTAGACAAGATTTAAAAGTGTGGACATTAGTTATTGTGGTTTTAGATTATGCTAGTTTTTTTCTTACCTAAATGAAATGGTAAATTATAAAAAATTCATACATATTTTCTGTCATAGACGTCCGATCTAATAATTTTAATATTTTTTATTAATTGAGTTAGAATTTATGTACAAACAAATTATTAGGGTAAATTTCATGTTGAAGGATTTCCAAAAGTATACCTCAATGAAAAGACAGTATACTACTCCCTATCAAATTAACCAATTAGCATTTCTCTGAAAAAATGACTCATTAGAGGACATTAATAAGTGACTCCTCCTGTTATCTTTAAATCATCAGATCATACATTTTACCAAAAGAGTACTACTAACTGGTTCTACTTAATAGCCAGCGGTACTCAAAACTGGACTTCCAATTCTCAAATCTCATCAGAGAATCTATGGCTTTTCATCTTACAATAAAGCCATGATTATGATTACATATCTACTGATGTTGACCAGCCTTGGAGAAGCCAATTTTGACTTTTTACATAGCCAGAAAAATTATATGAAAGACACAAATCAATTCATGACAGCTTGCCATGGTAATTAATAAAAATTAAGTAATAAAATGATAAAATTTACAACAACA
This sequence comes from Trifolium dubium, assembly GCA_951804385.1. Lineage (NCBI taxonomy): Eukaryota > Viridiplantae > Streptophyta > Magnoliopsida > Fabales > Fabaceae > Trifolium > Trifolium dubium. The sequence goes on along the minus strand of OX638063.1, from coordinate 48,247,913 downwards.
AAAAAGAAGAAAAAAGCATTTAGGTTTTTATTGACACAAAAAGCATTTAGGTTTTTCATTTCAATGTTTTGCTTTCATTCAAGGTATAGAAACCTTTTGTATATCTGTATGACTATATCTATATATATTATAGTAGTTGAAGTTCAACATATAAAATAAGTATTATTCAAAGAAATTATATGATATATTTATGATCACTAGGTAGAAGATCCAACAAGAAATTATATAAATCCATTTGATCTACATAACAACATATAAAGTATTATTCAAAAAAAAACATATGAATATATATATGAATCAATAGAAATAATATATATTCAAAGCTCATATCATAAAAAAGGCCGCAAGCAAGGGAACACCTTTTACATATATGTATTGATTTGAATACCTAACTTTATTTTTTATGAAAACGGTTGATACACATTGACAAAGCCTTATATTATATACTACTATACTATCAATTTGTAACCTTGAGATCAATCCAGCGAGGAAAATTGTGTTAGCAAGGTGGCATAAACTTATAACAAGAATTTTGAAATCACTTTTCATCCCATTGTATATATCATTCATCAACTTCATCACACTTATATTTGCTTTAACTTATTATTCAATCCTTCACTTATCATTTTTGTTTTCATCACTTACACAAAGTTGTAAATGTGATGAATACTCAAATTCAAATTAGATAAACAAAGCAAATTAAAAACATGAGAAGGCACAGAAATAAAGGTGGTAAGAAGCTAGTTAATTTATGTATTTATCATGTTTTGAAGTTATTGTTTCATGTCTAACGACAAAACAGTTCCTTCAAACAATGAAACCATGTACTACTACTATAGTAGCAAAACCCTCAAACATTTTTATCTAAGAAAATAAGAGATATAAATAACCAAGAAGCACTAAATATTAGTAGTAATTATATAATATATAGTCATTCATGTTCCATATAATAATACTAACAATGAACAAAGTAAAATTAATCCCAAAGATATCCAATTTAAAAACCAATGAGACAGTACTAAATTATAATTAAGTACTAAAAACAAGTACATAATAATTAACATGACTCAAAACCCACTACTAAATCATCATCATCATCATCCATAAAATTAACACTGACCTCATAAATTATCACTTTAAAATTCCAACTCCATCATCATCATCATCACCAGCATCAACAAAAACAACATAGACTCTCATTAATTTCTCCATTGATTAATTAGCTGTAAATCCTCAAAAAGGTTGACGTGAACCTGAATTGTTTCCCGCCCAACCATCAACAGGCAACTGATGAACATTCTGCATATTCATTGGCAGATTGAAAAAAGGCAAACCAGATGAAGGATCAGGAAATGGATTATTATTATTATTTCCGCCGCCACCGCCACCACCAGAGCTTTGAGAACCACCACCTCCTGCTGCCTGAATCTGAACTTGCTCCTCTTCCTCCAAAGGCAATCTCTCATAAGCCACATTAGTAAATGAAGCCGCAATCACGATCACCGGTCCTGCAGCAATCAGTTCACCAACCACACTTCCTCCGACCACCTGTCCCTGTCCTCCTGCAAGATAAATCGTTAAGCTCGTCGCTCCGGGAGGAGCCGGTGGAGGAAGAAAAGATCCAGACAACGACAATATCTCAAATCTTCCATTAAGTGTCACAACACCACCAGCTGCCGCCGGTTGCCGGAGACTCACATTAGTCACGGTTCCACTTCCACTCAAAACACAGATCCCACGCTGGCGACGGCGAGCGTAGGTAGTTACACATTCAAACACATCTGAGCCACTTGCAACTTCAAGAATATGAGCTCTCAAAGTGTTGGCGCTCTCTCGGGTGATGATCACCGGGGGTTTCGCCTTGTTTTTCGATCCCGGTGGTCTACCACGTGGACGACGTCCAACAACGTCGCCTGGACCGGCTGAACCTAGCTCCAAGCCTTGGCTTCGGTCGTCTTCATCGTTTGATGAGAACGGACCTGCACCACCACCTCCACCAACACGATTTGATTCTTGTTCTTCAGAATCGTGTTGGTTTTGATGGTGTTGCTGCTGCTGTTGTTGTTGAAGGTGTAAGTTTTGTCTATGAATGTTTTGCATAAAGCTTGATGCATTTCCTAAATCCAAACCAGCCATCAAAGTAATAATAATAGAGAGAGAAAATATATAAATTAAAAAGGTTAATATATATTATAAGAAAAAAAAAACAGAAAACAAGGAAAATGATTTTTATTACTATAGAGAAATAGTACTATATAGTTAAATATTGTTCATAAATATATCATATTTTTTTTGGGGTCTAAGATCACTGTTTGTTAAAGATGGTTTTGTTTTGTTTATTGATGTGTGTGAGTGTGTAGTAAAAAGATAATAATATATAGAAAATAAAAAGATAATAAAAAAAGAAGTGAATAGGGAGAAAGAGAAGATGATGATGATGAGCTAGGTGGTGGAATAGAAAATAATTTAGAGATGGATTGAAAAGAGACAGAGGAGCGGCTATGGAGTGAAGAGAAAGAAAAGGGAAGAAGAAGTTTTGGTAAGTAAGGTGATGAAATTGAAGAGAGGAATGGGAGAGAGAGAAGAGAGAGGAGACAAAAGACTCAAAAACAAGTAGTAATTTGTTTGGACAACCTAAAAAGTTTATAAAATAAGAGGTATTAGTTGGAGAAATCTTTAATACGCTTTCTTACTCAAATGTCTTCCTCACTCTCATTCTCCAACCGTGACCACAACGCCTTCTTATATTTGGTCAAGTTATATATATTTTTTTCAAATAGTTTCGTTGTTACAAATTGTTGTCTTAAAATGAATAAGTGGATTTTTAGAGGTTCAAACTCGTATTTCAGTATATAAAATACAATATTTTTATTAATTGAGTTGAATTAATAGAAATATATAATCAAATATTTTTTTAAATAGTCTCATGGTTAGGAAATTATACTCTTTAAACAAATAAGTGAAGTTTTAAAGGTTTGAACCTTTATTCGGCGAGCATAAAAAATGTATTGTTTTTATCAACTAAGTTAAGCTCACAAAGTAATTATTGGTCAAACTTTACACTACCTTTAATGAATTGGGGATAGCATGTCACCGGTTAATTAATTAAGCTATAAAGTAATTTTGTTTACTTTTGATTTTAATTAATTATATTTTAAATGTTCTATTTGATCAATTTACATTCTAAATCTAGGGTAAATCTAGCTCGGCGAGGGGTGATTCAAAGCGGCGTGGGTGTTGTGTGTGTGTGGGTTGTAACGGTGTACCGGAGACGGAGAGTCATCTTTTTGTGTCGTGCACTCTTGGTTGGGCGGTGTGGTGTAAGGTGCATATGTGGTTAGGAGTGAAAAGAGTGATGCCGATGAATCTCTTCCTTGTTTGAGTCCTTTCTTGCCTCATGTAGGAAGGGGAATAGTGGCCGGAATGATGTGGTTATGATTTGGCATGCGGTTAATTGGTTGTTATGGAAAGCTAGGAATGAAGCAATTTTTCAAGCCAAGAGTCTTGACGCGACTAGTATTTTTGAAGGGAGCAAACTTGTTTCTTGGAAGTGGTTCATGGAAAAAAAGGGTAGTGTTATGTGTCTATACTATGAATGGTGTACAAATCCCTTGGATTGTATGCTTAGATAGTTGATTTTTTGGGTGATTGTCGTGATTTTTTTTTTGTCGTTGTTGGTTGTTGCTTTCACTACTAGAATTTTTGCCTTTAGTGACCGATTTAGAGACTAATTTTAATGAAAATCGGTCACTAAATCATTTAGAGACCGATATAGAGACCAACTAAAATCAGTTTTAAAAATCATGGTGGCTGATCTATTGTGACCAATTTAGTGACCAATTTGTTGCGACCGAATTAGTGACTGAGTTTAGCGACCAATTTAGAGACTTAATTTAAAGACCGATTTAGAGACTTAATTTAGAGACCGATTTAGTGACTGAACTTAGAGACTGATTTAGAGACTAAATTTAGAGACTGAAACGGTGACTGATTTTAGTGACTGAATTTGTGACTAAATTCAGAGACAGAATTAGAAACTGCAAGCGACGTGACGTGCGACGCCTTGAACGACGCTATCAGCGACTGATTTAGTGACCCTTATTAGAGACTGTTATTGTGACCATTTAGCATTAATTTCTATGTTTTTTCGCGACTGATTCAGCGACCGAATTAAAATCGTTGTATGTTAAATTTGGTCTCAAATTCAGTCTCTAATGAGTTTTTTTTGTTTTTTTATTACCCCATCCGTTCCTTTTTATTTGTCGTTTTTGAAAGAAAAAAAAGATCAAATTAGGATAGTGTATTTTTGCATCTTATCTTCCTATTATACATTTTTTTTTATATATATCCTAATTTTAATCCACCAATATTTTTTTTTCACACACTTTCACTTTACAAAAAATAAGAACAAAATTAAACAAAAACAATACCTTACCAAAAAAACAAAACAAAACAATAGAAAAATCATATGAATAAATTTAGTAAAAAAAATAAATACAATAAAAAAATTATATATAAAAATTAATCAAATCACAAAATAGAAGTTTGATCTCAAGTTTGCCGCTCCAATTCAACACCACAGCAAATCTAAACCGATGGAGGAGATGACAGAAAAAGATTCAAGGAGCTGGTTGTGGGACATTTAAAGTTAATGGTAAATTTAAATTTGAAATTAGAATCATTATCGTTTAATGATAAATGTAATCTTTGTCTGAAACTACTTAGCATGGTGGAAGAGTTATTAGCAATTATAAAAAATTCAAAACTTGAATTGAATCTCAAATAAAGGAAAGAGTTCTTGATGTTGTTTGTAAATGACAGTCGGCTTATTAAGATCATTATCAATTAATCAATTCAACTAAAATAAAAAAATTATATAAAATTTAGTCAATAACAAAATTAAAAAAAGAATATAATAGATAAAATATAACCTTAAATTGTCAAACAACAAATAAAAAGAAATAAATACTTATTTTCTAAAACAACAAATAAAAAGGAACTAAAGAAGGATAGAGTATTCTTTATAATGTTTTTTACTTGAAAGACAAAACATTATTATTTTTAATATCTCTAAATTTATTTCATAGATACCAAACAATTAATCATGCACAACACTATTAAGTATTAACATAGTATTTGTCAAAAAAAAAAAGTATTAACATAGTAGATTTAAGGATTATCAAATACTTATAAAAAAAGATGAGTTTTAATGGGGCTCATCCCCTATTAACCAAGAGTCTAAGGTTCGATCCTCGCCTTAGGTACGGAGCAGCTTTAAATCTTTGGGTCAGCAATCCCACCTTTTGATGCCTCCAATCAAGCGAGGGGAATAGTCACTGCATTCGGCGGTGGATATCTGGTCTCGACAAAAAAAAAAAAAGATGAATTTTAAATCAAACAAAATTTGCATTAATTAGGACATTAATAGATAATCTTCATGAAATTTCCCCTTCTTCAGCGCCATATTGTTTTTGTATTTTGTCAAACAAGTCTTCAATTATTTCTCCCTCTTCACCTCCCATCAACGATTTCAACGAGTCTTCCATTCTTTCTTCCTTTTAAACATTCATGAGTCTCTCTCTCTCTCTCTCTCTCTCTCTAATATATGTTATTTCACTCTTCACTTCAAAATTTTAATAACTTTTACACATCTTATTTATAGAATTTTACCCCTTCATAAAACCATTGTTTTGTTTTGGATAAAGACTAAAGAGCTATAATTAAATGTAACAAACTTTATTTTAAAAACAAATTTTAGATTTTCAAATATATATCATATTTAACTAATAAAATTTAGTTTTTGAAAAATATATATATATTAAACAAATTTTAGTTACGTGCCAAAAAAAAACAAATTTGAGTTTTTCAAAGAAACTAAGTATTAAGTTTTCAGTTAAATATATATATTTTTCTATTTTAATTTTTTTTTAAAGTTAAAAAAAAAATTATTGGTCACTAATATAAATATAGTAATTATTGGTCTCTAAATCGGTCACTTGTTATTAGTCTCTAAATCAGTCACTAATATAAATATAGTCATTGTTGGTCTCTAAATCAATCACTAATTATTAGTCTCTAAATCGGTCACTAATATAAATATAGTAATTATTGGTCTCTAAATCGGTCACTAGTTATTAGTCTCTAAATCGGTCACTAATATAAATATAATAATTATTGGTCTCTAAATCAGTCACTAGTTATTAGTCTCTAAATCGGTCACTAAATATAGTAATTATTGGTCTCTAAATCGGTCCCTAGTAGTTATTAGTCTCTAAATTCGTCACTAATATAAATATAATAATTATTGGTCTCTAAATCGGTCACTAATTATTTGTCTCTAAATCAGTCACTAATATAAATATTGCAATTATTGGTCTCTAAATCGGTCACTAATTATTTGTCTCTAAATCGGTCACTAGTATAATATTAGTGACCGATTTAGAGACAAAAATATTTATTATTATGTGACCGATTATTCGGTCTCTATATCGGTCGCTATATTATATTAGTGACCGATTGAACCACCAAATATTTTTTTACTTTGAATTCAAAATTTTGGTCTCTAATTCGGTCTCTAAAGTGACTAAAATATTTTAGTCGCTAAATCGGTCTCTAAATGCAATTTTTCTAGTAGTGTTTGTTCTTTTGGGTAGAGTACCCTCTGTACTCTTCTCCCGACCCCGATGTGGGAATAATACTTTTTGTACTTTTCTCCTTATATATATACTTCCTCCGTCCCATTATATAAGCACATTTACTACAAAAGTCTAGTCTTAAAATATAAGCCTCTTTACCATTTTTGTATTCCAATGCAACTTAGTAGTAATAATTAGGGGTATGTGTAAGCAAAAAAGTAATAAATGTACCTAGTAAATTGTAAAGGGGCTTATATTTTGGAACTAGACTTTTGTAGTAAAGGTACTTATATAATGGGACAGAGGGAGTAATATATTACAGTTTGCCGTTAAAAAAAATTATAATTTAAGTTGTTTATAGTTTATTTTTATATATTAGATTATATATATGATTCAAAAACACTCTATCAAGTTGGTACTTAACATGTAAAAAATATAGGTGATTCAAAGAGTCAAATATATGACACTTTAAAATAGCATGGACAACGGTAGATAAAATGACAATAGATGATTCAAATTTAAAGTATTACCAATAGATTTTGTCAAAAAAAAGGTATTACCAATAGATTAATTTTTCTAGGGTTTTTCTATTATTTATAAATTTACAGATGTTGGGCATTCACTCCTTATCTCTTCTTTTGTCAATTTTTTTTGTCTCTCATTTTAAATAAGTGTATTAACTAGTGCTATTAATATACTAGCTCCGTACCAAAATATGAATAGTTTTGACCAAATTTTTCAAATTAAAAAATGTAGTTAATGTTGTATGAGAAAGAAAAATTATGAGTTAATTTACAAAATTATCCTTCATTAATAGTATGGCAAATATAAATTTTAGAATTGAAAGAAGAAATAGAAACAAATAGTTAAAAGTATAATAGAAAAAATAGCATTAAATGTTTCATTGGTAATATAAATGACATATATTTTGATACAATTTTTTTTCTCAAAACGTCATATATTTTAGTACCGGAAGAAGTATACACAAAAAAATGAATGGGTTAAAACACTCACTCCTATTTAATAGGAAAGATCGGCATGAAGTTTTTTTTTACCAAAGAAGAGAGTAAATGCCCATAGAAAAATTAATATGGATATATAACACACTCCATAAACAATCAAACTTATATAACATCCCTGTTGGGAGATTTCTTTATTGATAACAGTTTTTTATTTTTTACAAATTTATTGATAGCAGTTTTTTATTTATTTAATGAGTTTAAAAAATAATTTTAATATGTGTCCTTGAAAGTTGAAAGTGAATTTGATCAAGAACACAAATATTTCCAAATACCTGGTAAAGTTAGCAAACAACAAAATAAAAAGAAGTTGAAAAAATATTTTAATTATAAGAAATTGAAGAAGAAATGTACATAGGGAATTAACATATATTAAATTATACAAAAGAACAAAACCAAAATAAACTAAACCATTCCTTTAAAAAATGTACAAGAAGTAAAAGAAAGGGAAAAACTCAAAAAGTTTAAATAGTTTGTTTTGTTGTTGGACTGAATGAATATAATGAGAAGTAAAAATAAATAATTATCTTTATAGGTTTTGTCTATCTTTATATATGCATGCTATGCAGGTTATTCTAGCCATATTTGAATAGTTTACATTTTTATTTTATTTTATAGATCTCACTAAAAGGTAAAACTGGATATGTCAAGAATGAACACATCCTTAAAATTATATTTTATCCACTTCCTATAATTAATTACACAACCTTTTCAGTAGAGTAATTTCAGGCTTTTTTAAAGAAAAAGATCAACTATATATCAAAAGGAGATAATCATCTCACTTTCTCCTCTTGTTTAAAATGAATTAATTTATATTACAATAACATATTGTCAATCAGTTACAATGATAAAAAATATGGATTTAATATTTAACATGATTAATTTGTTATCTCACTAGATTCATCTTAGTGAATCAATTATATAATAAATGAATTGACATTAATATTTTATTTATATGCATATGTTCAGTTTTGCAAGTGCGCGTGTAAAACATATATGGATGTAAAGATTGTGAATGTGTGGGTGGGGTTAGACGATGGAATATGGACGATGTATACAATGTAATGGTGGTGGTGGGGTCATGTGGGGTTTCAAACTTTGGACATGTCTTTCTGTTCTTGTGGGCTGATTGATTATACTAACTATGGTTTATGTAAGTTGATTAAGTTAATGTTAAAGCTAATTTAATCATAGTGTGCTCAACATATATACATCTTAGTCGATAGAGCTATTATATTTTATGTATAAAGTTATATTTGAAATCCTTCACTTATTTATATCTTAAAATGAATTTTTAAACAATTTGATCAAAAAAAGAAAGCTAATTATTTAATACTGTAATTTGTATAATTTTAATTTAGTTGATAAAAATATATTATAGTAGTATGAAAAAGGTGGAGTTTGAATACAAGTTTGTTCACTTAATCGTCTTAATATGTAAAATTCTAACTATTTAAAAAAAAACTAATTAATTTGTGTCATACAATATTATTATAGTGCAGGAAATTAACTTGAAACGTGAGGAGTTGGTACCTATAGACTAATATGATTATTTTAATTGCAACAATTAAACGAGGGAGAGAGTAATTAATGGTCAAGTGGGAGATGGTGCTGCGGCGGGTGGATCCCACTTTTGTCTTCTTCCTCTCCCACCATCAATGGATGGATTCATGGATCTCTAATTCCTTAATTTTAATTGCATTTCAACCATCAAATTAATTACGTACGTTAATTAAAATTTATCATCATGCAAACAAAAATTCACTGTTTAAAAAAAATGCAAACAAAAATTCAACTTTAATAACAATCACAAATAGCGTTTTAATAACTTTAATGGAAGGGTGACATCGCATGTAAACTTTCATTTGATTGGCTGTTTATAGGCGTATATTCTCACAAATTATCACATAAGTAGATAATAAATTGAAATTTCATCTAGTTGTTCGAGGAGTAGAAACAGGGTAAAACTATTTTGCATTATGTGCTTTGGGATAGTATTTATGTAACTCAGATATGATTTCACCTTATATCTTCTAGTTTTATTACTGATTTCTTTACTTTTAATTGTAGGGATAGGTTTTTCAATAACATCGACAAGAAAAAAGGAAGCGACAACAACAATTAGATGGAAGACCGAATTTATGACGACATACGGTATATGTGGAAATGGAGGAACACAACAATATTTGCAGCTGACTTCAAAAGATCGAGCAATTCAACCTCAATCATTCAGAAGTTGACCAGATACATTGAATATTGTATGTTAGAGCATCAACATCAAGTTCCTTATATGAAGGAGACAATTTATATCGGATGAATGCGTGCACAAGAGGGATGATGAATTAAGCTCAACAATGATGGTGCTTGCAAAGATAGCGGGATAAATCGCTGATTGTGGTGGGCTCATTCGAGATTATGATGGAAGATGGATTAAATGCTACACTAGAAAAATTAAAATTTGAGCTTGTGATGCCCTCCATGCTGAAACGTGGGGCTTATGTACATGGGGTTGGAGATGGTCTGGTGGGAGAATATATTTCATCTAATTGTGGAAAGCGACTCTAAGATTCTTACAGGAATGATCTTCAATAACTATAAGTTTAACGAGAATATTCCGATGTTAGTTCACCGCATTCGTAATTTGTTTAATTCAAGATGGCAAGTCCAAATTAATTATATTTGGCATAGAGGCAATAAATGTGTTGACTGGCTAACGAACTTTAGCATTTTTTTTTTTACTTAGAGGTTTTGGCTATAAAGAATTCTCCTAGTGAGCTTCAACAACTTCTTTTTTATGATATTTTTGAGATCGACTTGTATGCTTAAGGTTTTTTTTTTTTGATTTATCGAATAGCTTATTTAGTGACTAAAATTTCTCTTTTAAAGATGAATAATTGAAGTATTTGAAATTCAAATACCGACTCTACATATAAAATAAGATGTTCAAGTCAGCTGAATTAAACTCACCGAGACACAAAAGGATATTTTAATTAATGTATATATGTCAAAAATGTAATTATTATTTTTAATGTCACTTGTCGCAAAATAAAAGAGTGTCGGGGACAACACCAAAATATTAATTTAAAACAATTAATAAATAGGTCATGTTATTATGTACCTTAAGAACACATGATAAGTTATATTAGAAAAAAGTAACTTTTTAACTTTTAAAAAATTAATGTACATCATTTAAAATAAATATTTTTATATGAAATTATTTAGGGAGCTGCTAACTTTGACCATGTGGGAGTATGCTCTTTCTCGAGGTCTCATGTTCGATTCTCTTTAGTGGCAATTTAGGTGGGTTAATTTAGCTTGTTCAAAAAAAAAAAAACTCTGACCATGTGGGTCGAAGTTAACAAGTATGACCCATGTGTAATTACAAAGGAGGTGCATATGGGGGATTTATGAGTAGCTGAAGGGCGCGCGAAGACAATGGAAGATGCACTATAAGTAATTACGTGTGGGTCATATACTGCTAATTTTGACCCAAGATCGAAGTTAGTAATCCCCAATTATTTAACATGTGCGCTTAAGATATGTTTAGTTTTTAACTTAAAAAATAAAGACACCATCTTCGAGATTAAAATTATTAAAACATTAAAAATATAGATATAACATCTGATATTAAATTAATTTATTCATATTCAACATAATAGCTAGTAAACACACATTTAAACTTCATTTTGAACAACCAAAAATTCTAAGATATATATAATTTGATTAGAAGATGCCATTTTATTAAGATTAAGATAAACTAAAAATTGGTTTGTGTCTTGTAGGCTTGTAGCAATGGCATGCATGTGTATTATGGAACCGAAATTTTTAAACAAGAAAAAAATTTCGAAGTCACATATAAATCACAATATTTAACTATGAGCAGGTAGCTTATATATGCTTCTTCAACTTTTAACTATGAAAGATTAAAAAGTTTTCATGGATAAATTAATTTATAAATGCATCCGGAAAGAATAAATATTTTATATATGTAACCCCAATTCTATATATGTTTTCTCTTTTGTTTATTCTTTCTTTAATAAAATATATATAAATATTTGTCTTTAATTATTCCTAGCTTGTTTAGAGGGCTTTATAAGGTTTAAGGTGATTTTTATGCTTTGATGGTGGGGAGGTGGACAAGTGGGAGGTACCAATTCATCTAAAGCATTTTTTCCAAATATTTCCGAGGTTTTATAAGCCACTACTAAAATAACTATATTAAATAATTAAACAAGGGTGTAGGAGGTCCCATATACTCCTACTCCTACTCCTACTCCTACTAATTTTCATCATAAGAAGAAAAATCTTTGGGTATCAATAAGCGTACATACATATTATCCCTTCTATCAATAAGCCACAAGAATCCAATATGATTTCCATCTTTTTTATGTTAAAGGGAAATCACAAATTATTATTGTTGGATCATTTCAATCATGAATATTGGGTGTTAAGTGTTAACAAGTTGATGAGTTGAATCAAATATATCCAACTCTATCAAATAATTGATTTTACTTTATTTGATTAAAAAAATGATTTTACTTTTGAGTTTATACTTTTTATGGCAAATCCAAACCAACTCAGTGTGATGATAGTATTGGGTTGAATCAAAAGGTTATTAATTTTTCAAAAATATCTAAAGAAAAAAAATAATTTAATTACATTTTATGTCTCAATTAAAAATTTCATTAAGACTAAATTTTACTATTTAAAATTTTAATACTTAAATATTATACTTGAAATATATGAAGATTAACACAATTTTTAAACTATATCATCAAAAATAAAATAAAAAATTAATATTATTTTTAATAAATTAAACTCACTGATATACGGATTTAATTAGACTCAAACTCGTTTATGTACCCAAACAAAATCACTTCAAATTTGAATTAGTTGGTTCGAGTTTAACTTTTTTTTTTTGACGGAAGCAAACTTAATGCATTTCATTAATAATAATAGGAGCAATACAAGTAGGAATTACATCAAAGATATTGCGAGAAGCATGGGATAGAGCTGCTCGTGCAAGAGCATGAGCGCTTCCGTTTGCTTGCCGCCTAGCAAAGACAACTTCATAGTCTTGATAGTTTGAAAGAATAGTACGACACTTATTAATAATAAAACAATATTCCAATCTATTTGGTTTTGTTCGATTGACATCATCTACAACCATTTTACAATCCATCTCTATGACCACTTTGTTATAGCCCAAAGTTGCAATCCATTCAAGCCCTTGGAGCAAACCCCAAGCTTCAGCTGGTGTAAAAACTGCACTTGTATGACAGGAAAATGCAGCTATAAACTCTCCAAATTCGTTGCGAAGACAAGCTCCCATGCTGACTTTCTGCTCCAATGTGAAAACTGCAGCATCAATGTTGCATTTTACTGCTGTGGGCGGTGGCGGTTGCCAACTTACAGCCTGTACATCCGAAGTAGCAGAGGTACTGCGCTGCTGAATATTGTGTGCGTGCTGCCAGCTCTGCAACGTATGCTCCGCGCGTGCAAGGACTTGTTCTACTGTTTCTATTTTCTGTTCCCATAGTTGAATATTCCTTTTTCTCCATAAGCTCCATGCTGTCATCGCAAATATCACCAAATTTTGTTCGTCAAAACGCTGCAACATTGTAACAAAGAATTGTTGAAAACTTTCTGCATTCATCATCAAATGTTCTAGCTGAGGCCATATGTTCCTTTTCCTCCAACAGGTGATACTATCCGCACAACATAAAAAGAGATGCCAATTATATTTGGTATAAGTTTGACACACAACACAATTCTCTTGACAATCAATACCTTTTCGTGTGAGTCGTTGTCTATTTGGTAGACAATCTCGACCAAGCCTCCACATAAAATGCTTCACCTTGGGAGGAATAGAAAGTGTCCATAGTTTATTCCAATCACCATCAAATTTCCACTCAATTCTATCGATCAAAGTGTCAACACAATAGCGATATGCACTTTTCACCGAATATATACCTCGTGTATCAAGCCGCCATATAATCTCGTCGTTACCAGCAAGATTGAGAAGTGGGATTTTTAATATCTCTTTTACATCTCTGTCATTGAAATTATTTCTTATATATGCTACATTCCAAGCACCAATATTGGTATCAATTAGAGAACTGACCATGTCATTACCAATGGAGTGAGTTGCTGGTGTAGAGAGTAGAGGATTTTGCTCATGTCGAAGCCAAGGCGAGTTCCAAATGGGAATTATAGAACTGTCTCCTATTCTCCAACGGATTCCATGTTTTAACATTATTCGAGAAGCCAAGATGCTACGCCATACATAACTAGGATTATGTCCCAAGGACGCACCTAAAAAATCGCCACGCGGAAAGTATTTAGCTTTGAAAACTCTTGATACTATAGCATCCGGGTTGGTTAAAAAATTCCAACCTTGTTTCCCCAACATTGCTAGATTGAAACCGTAAATATTTCGAAAGCCCATGCCTCCCCATTCCTTTCTCATAGTAAGCTTGTCCCAACTCATCCACCGAATCCCTTGTCTTCCTTCACCCTTCATTCCCCACCAAAATGAATTAAGCATCTTCTCAATCTCATCACCGATAGAGGTAGGCAGAAGGAAAACACTCATACAATAAGAAGGAATTGCTTGAGCCACTGATTTTATTAAGACTTCTTTACCGGCCTGTGACAACATTTTACTACTCCAGCAAGAAATCCGGTGCCAAATTCGATCTTTGATATGATTAAAAATAAATTTCTTGCTTCTTCCTATCATAGACGGAAGACCAAGATATTTCCCAGTGCCTAAGCATTCCACTACCTGTAAAATATTAGAAAGAGTGGTTTTCAAAGCAGGTGCAATATTTCGACTAAAATAAATCTCTGATTTTTGCATATTTATCATTTGGCCAGAAGCATTAGCATAAGTGTCAAGAATTTCTTTTAGAGCATAAGTTTCAGGTTCATTCGCTCTAAAGAAAAGAAAGCTATCATCAGCAAAAAGGAGATGGCTAATAGCTGGCGCTTTGCGACATACCTTGATTCCATGACTGTGGCCATTACTTTCTGCTTTCTTAATCAAAGTTGTCATGCCTTTTGCGCATAAAATAAAAAGGTAGGGTGATAAAGGATCTCCTTGGCGTAAGCCTCTACCAGGAATAATCGGCCCCACTCTTTCATCATTGACCATCACATGATAAGTAACATTGGTAACACACATTCGCATCCATTGAATCCATGTATCATTAAAACCCATCTTTGACATGACACCGAAGAGATACGACCAATAAACCCGATCATAAGCCTTACTGATGTCAATCTTTAGAGTATCCTCTCCTTTATTACCTCTTGTTTTACATTTTAGGTAGTGGATAATTTCGGATGCAACCAAAACATTATCTGTTATCGATCTTCCTGCAACAAAGCCTGATTGCTCTTCAGATATGCATTTGTTCAAGACTTTTTGCAATCTATTAGCAAGAGTCTTTGCTAATATTTTATACACCACGTTACACAATGCTATTGGTCTGAGATCCTTCATATTATTTGGGTGATCACATTTAGGAATAAGAAGAATGTTTGTGTCACCTAATGAACCAGGGAAAATGCCATCATGCAACCATTTTTTGCAAGCAGTGATAACTTCACCTCCACAAAGAGACCAAAATCTTTTGTAGAAAGCTGTATTTAAACCATCTGGGCCTGGAGCTTTGTCTGAGTGAATTTGGAAGGCTGCCTCTCTGAACTCATCATCACCAAAAGGTGCAGTCAGCATGTTATTATCATCTTCATTAACGCGCGGATCAATAGCCTGTATGACTGGTTCTTGATCACCTGTGCTAGCTGTAAAAATGTTGGTGAAATAATCCAAGCTTAGACCGCATAAACCAGCCTGCGTAGTAACCTCTGTGCCATCATCTTTCATCAACTTAATAATTTTATTTCTTTGTTTTCTGGATGTAGCTGAAGCATGGAAAATTTTTGTGTTCATGTCTCCATCTCGCATCCAAAACGTTTTCGCACGTTGCTTCCAAAATATCTCTTCTTGAATAAAATGATTTTGAATAAAATATGAGCAAAAATTAAATTATAAGGAGTACAAGAGGGTATTCAACCTTTACAATTCAAAGAAATCTAACTATAAGAGCGATGAAATCTTTTAAAAAAAAAACTAAGAGTGATGAAAGCACTCTAAAGGACTAATACACCATTTTTGGAAGACATAACGACACAACTCCTATTTCTACCAAAAAATTACAACCAGACTATATAAATAATTTGGTTCATTAAATAAGAAACATTAACACGATCTACTCTAAACAAGACAATGTTTCGTGTTCGTCAAATACACCACGTTGTTGCTAACCAAATAATATGCCGTAGCCTCTTTTTCGTCTTACCGTTAACTAAGCCGCTGAAAGAAATAAAATGTTGTGTGGAACCGAGGTGAAAGGCAAGAAACCATTTCCCAACCATTTGAAGATGCTTGACAGTTGATAAAACATGTTGTATATCTTGTATTTGCTGTAAGCAAAACACACAACAACGCTCTAAAAAAAATGTAACAATACCTCTATCAAACAAATCCTCGCGAGTGGGAAGTTTGTCAAATAACAACCTCCAACCAAATATGCTAACTTCGGACGGAACATTTTTGCGCCAAATATTATTCAAGGCTTTCGATGTGTTGGGATAGAGCTCAGCCAAAGCTGTCCGATTCAGTAGAAACTCATACACAGATTTGACCGTAAAAACACCTGCAACATATATGTGGGATCCATCTGCGCCTATCACTACTTTCATTCCTCCGAGGCTTTACTCGATCGAAAATTGCTAATAAATCATGAGCTAAAGCTAACTCGGAAGCAACTAACTCCTCCTTCCAATCAAATTTCCACTGCCAAGAATTGGTCTCTCAAAACCCATGGCCGATATAGAACAATTGGGCCGCATAGCTTTAAAAAAAGATCTGGAAAAGAAGGCGCAAAGGAGCCGTGCCAACCCACTTTTCTTTCCAAAAATTAATATTATTACCGAACCAACCTCCATCGTCATTACTATCAATCCTCCAAATGTCCCTCCACCTAATAGAAGCTCGGGAAAGACCAGCTCTACCTTCATCATACAAAAAATTGGCGGCAAGAGAACTATATCTAAACCGCAACAAGTCATATCACGGAACCTCTCTATCAGACAAACACCTCCACTTTCATTTACACAAGATAGAGTCAAGTTTTTTATACCCAATATATCCTTTATCTTTAGATTGACAAATTCGATCTCAACTAACCCAACACAATTTATGAACTGATGAGTTGATTTGTTACTCGGATCCATGAACATATATAAGGTATCCATTAAACAACCTTTTTATTTTATTTTATTTTATTTTTAGTTCCCTAATAAACTAATTACTACCATTTTATTTATATATTTGTCAAAAAAACATACATTTTTTATAAAGAAAATCACATAAATAAAACCTTTTAACTTTTATATCAAAAAATAAAACTTTTTAACGCATATAAAAAACAAATAACACTTTTTTCTAAGATATTTTTTTGTTGTTGGTTGGTATTTCTTCCTAAGATCCTTCTATAATGAAATAAGCGCTGAAAAGAAACTTTTGACTTTTTAAAGAAACGGCTGCTTGCTTTTAATTTACTTATTAAAATGTAATTAATTTTCCTTAATTATTAATATTTTTTCACCGTAAAAGATAATAGTCTTATTTATTGTATCTTACTCCCTCCGTAACAAAATATATGTCGTTTTGAGAAAAAAAAATTGTACCACAATATATGTCGTTTTACATTACCAATAAAACATTTAATGCTCTTTTTCCTCTTATACCCTTAATTAATTATTTCTCTTTCTTCTTTCAATTCTATAATTTATCTCTCACATACCATTAATGAGGGATAATCTTGTAAACTAACCCATAATTTACCTTTTCCATACAACAATGATTACATTTCTTAATTTCTGTGATTTGGTCAAAACGACATATATTTTAGTACGGAGGTAGTAATTCATTTCCACTATATATGCGTCATAAAACAAAATTCATTTCCACTAAATTACCATTCATCATCAACCAAAAAAAATAATTCATCGATGTGTTTTAATAAGATTATTTTTTCTGATAGGTAATAAGATCATGTTAAAATAAATAAAATAAGTTACCAAAAAAATAAATAAATAAGTAAAATAATAAATGTTTTAAAAGGATTTTTTTTTTGAAAAGTTAAAAGGATTTATTTATAAGTTATTTCATTCACAAAAAATAAAAATAAAATATTTTTATAAAAATTATTATTACTTTTATAGTGTGTATATGTTTTGGCGTTTGTGTCACCACCATTATATTGTGAACAATGTGTACCATGAAAATTCATAAATTTTAACTTATTTTCATAAATTTTATGTCACTGCCACTGTGAGCAACGTACGTACCATGCAAATTCATAAACTAAAAACTACATTTTATATGCATCTAAATATAAATAATCATTTTACCTTCAATTTAATATTAATTAGAATTTTGAGCAAAACAAAAAATATTAATTAGAATTAATTTTACAAATTAATTCACTCAAAATTAAAATGTTTAACTACAATACCAAATATATACATCTATATATGATTTGTCAAATATTAGACAAATCTTTAAGGAGAACTAAGTTTAAATTTTAGGCAAAATAATATTTGGACAACTTCGAATTCATATATCTCACGGATTTAAATGTAAATTACTAAAGCTCCATATCCTAAAAATTGAAGGGCTACGCTAATACAAAAAATAAATGTTGGATCATATATTGATAAAAAGTTGTCTTTAGATTTGAATATATTAAAATAGCAGCCTTAGAAAAAAGTCCACACACGAATTTATGCTTTCAATAGAGTCTTCTTAATGAACACATACACGAAGAAAAATTTATTAATAGGGTGATCATCTCTGAATCAATTCAAAAACACAATCGTAAAATCGAACTAATTTAAACTGAAACCGTGAAATCTGTATTTGGTTTGGATAAATACAATTTTTTTTTTATGAACCGCATAGTTGATTTGGTTGGCGGTTTTCATTTTAGAAAACCAAACCAATTAAACCGTTCTACAGAATAAATTTTAGTTTAATTTCTATTATTCCAATACATAGCCTAATTCGAAAGTTATCCCAACAAATGAGCCTAGAGAATATAATATACAAAATCCAACTACACTACATTTTCAACTATCTATTTCATTCACGTTACAATATCTCACTTCAACATCATCCCATCAAATAAACAAGTTTTATTAGTATTGTAATATTATTTTCGAACTTCAAGTTCTTTTTTATTTTTATGTTTAAAATTATTTAATACTAAAACATTATGCTATAAACCCCACCAATCGAAACCAACTCGAGCCGCATTTGTTTAATTTGGATATTTTTTTTAAAAATCAACTAAACCAAACCGAACCATATATATAGTAGTACTTTTTTTTCCTATACATATTTCTAATTAATAGTACTAACGTACTACAAACTTAAACAAAAAGTCGAATTAAATATAGTTACAAACTAAACTTAACACAATTAACTTTTTTAATATGTAAAATAACTTATAATAAGAGATGGAGAAGTTCTTATCTAACCAACATATTTTCGAGTTAGGATCCTATCAATTTCTTAAAACAAATTTTAAAAGAAATGGTTAACATCTTTTGAAGAGATATAGACATAAAAAATAGATATTTTCTCGTCTCAAAATAATTAACACAGTTAATCAGTTTACATTTATCAATGCACAACTTTGATTGTTAATATTTTTAATTATTTACTTTTAAAAATTATAAAAATTATATATCTTAAAAATATTTACCAAGAAAAATCAAATAAAATTTTATATGCTAATATTTACGTTTATATATTAGTAAAAAAAATACAAACATTTTTGGTGAAAAAAAATATGATCAAAATAAATTATGTGAATACTGCACAATAATTAACTGTGTCAATTATTTTGAAACAGATAAAATAATGAATTCCACCACCTAATCATAGAATATAATAAAGCAAAAGTAGTTATTTGGCAAGTATGACATTTGTCATCTAATGAAGGTTCTTACTATTTTAAAACTTTCTATTATTAGAATTATTTCCTTAATTATCTTTTTATTTAATTTTTTATTATTTAATTTGTTAATTGCTTTATTTTGAATTATTAATTTAAATTTAAATTTAAATTCACATTGTTATTTGTATATTGGGAGAAGAAAGATTCGTGTGTTTTTAATGTTTTCATGGGAAAGTACATTTCTCTTAACCAATGCAAGTCAAAACAAGGAAGAGAGAGAGAGAGATACATCCACTACTAATGCATCCTTGAATATCCCCTCTTTTTTGATTCATTTGTCATGTGAAAAATACAAACGATTTTTTTTTTCATCCACTTTTCATCTATAAATAAGAATACATTTCATTTATTCTGAATTGACACTTTTTTTCTTCCAAAATTTGTTTATCGTGTGTATTTCTTCTTTTCCCCCTCTTTATGTAATTAACCACCGTTTTCAATGAGTGGGATCAGTTATATTCTTAATTTTGACTTTGCAATTAGCTCTTAAAAAAATCCTGAATATAGTTGTTTGAGTTGTGTGATTGTGATATTGCAAATTTATCTGTTCTTCCTATTGTGAGGGTGAACCTATAATTTTGGGTCATTATTTATTAGTGTGTACGATTTCAATATATTAGACCTTTTAGATAGAGTTATTTTATCACCATATCTAAAAGTAAATCATTATATTGATCAAGTTGTTCACCGGCAAAAAGAAATATATCAAATTTGTATCCTCATGGTCACATGTATAAGGTAATAAACAATGAGGAATAATTATAGTTGTGTTGCAATGTTTTTACTAATAATAACAATATGAGTATTTTTGTTCAAAGATGGGTATACCATACTATTCAAACTCGCATTGTTGTTTTACTTTTTATTGTTGTATTTTTATAGATTATATTTTCCCAAAATCTTTTCTAAAATAATTAAATTAGTTTAAGAAAATTTAAAATATGTCCTATCAAATATTTTATTATTAATTTAAGAAAATTTCCCCGTGCACGCACGGGTACACACTAGTAAATCTCAAAATCATTAAATATTTTTTAAAATAATTCAAAATTTAATAATATATGTATTTCTCCAAATTATACATTATCCGAATGGAAAGGATTCTAAATCCTTACTCCTCCTCCATCTCTCACGGTCAGTCAAAGATGTTAACAAAAAGAGGTTTGTGAATTTGTGAGAAGGGTGTGGGTTCTGTCAAAATGGTCAGGGGCTCTCACTCTTAGACTGCCTATTATCCATCCAGACTGAGTTAGGATTCTCAAATCAGTGGATATGGATGGATAGATGCAGGTGCGACCGTCATAATTATAATTGCTTACACGTACTCTCCATTAGTACTAAAGGACAAACCCACGAGTGCTGACCAACCCTTCCAAATCAATTACTCTCTCTAACTTCTCTCATAATATAATTTTTTTTCTCCAAAATACAAGATAAAAAATAACATTTTTTATCTTTTTAACAAAAATATATTCTCTCTTATTTTTTTCATAATCAATAATCAATAAAAATTGTTTCTTCATATTTTCATGCAACATTTTTATAAAAATATTTACTTCTAATCATTTAACTTTAATTTAATTAACATATATATAATAATTACATATGAATAGAAGGTAATCGGGCAACAAACTGCGCCGCTACCCCTTTTTAAATTGCAAAACTCATCCTCTTAAATAAATGTGATTATATTTAACTTTGTCTTAATAAATGTGATTTTTTTTCTCTTATAGGATAGAGGGAATATGTTTTAAAGATATTGTTAAGAGAAAAAAATGTAATTAGTTTTTTTAAAATTTAAAATGTTAAATATTTATACTATTACATGCAAAATTTTTTATATTTTAAAGATTTATTAAAAATGTAATTCCTCAAATTATATTATAAATTTAATAGTAGTACATTAACTTTTTAATAAATTTAAAATGTAAATTATGTGTTATAATAAAGAATCAAACTACTCCGTGTTTAAGAAATTTATATAATTGAATAGTACAATCTTACAATTTTTGGATGAGTGTCCTCCATAAATATTTAAATATGCAGCTGTAGCTGCATGGAAAATAGTAAAACAAAAGACGACAGAAAATAACCACTACCTTTGACCTGATGATTGGACGGGCAAATTTTAGATCAATTATATCCACTTTTATCGTCTAACTTTTAATTATATTTTGAAATGGAGGCAATACTTTATTATTTGGCCAAAATTTTATTCTATTTTATACAAAGTTTAAATAATATACCTATAAATTCGTGGTTATTTGATTTTAATTCATATATGTTATTTTTTTGAATTAATTCTTGTATGTTAAAATTATTTTGATTTTAGTCTTTAAAGTTGAAATCTATAGAAAATTTCGTAAGTTTTTTACAGATTTTCTTTTGCATTTTCCTGTAGAATTTAGGTTTATAGACTAAAATCAAAATGATTTTAACATACAAGAATTAATTTCAAAAAAAATATACACAGACTAAAATAAAAAATACACTAATTTAAAGGGACTTAGAGATTATTTAAGTTTTATACAAAAGACCTACGATAAAAGAAAACAAATTACACACCAAATGTTAGTTGATTTGATTGACACAAAATTTAGCATAGAAAATTACAGTTCGATCTCGCAGTTATATTTAGAAGATGATTAAAACTATTTCACGTCACTATTTAACGGCTACAATAAGAATACTTTTTTGTTGTTTTGATTTTATTATAATAGAATAAGTCATAGTTTGTTCACCAAAAAAAAAAAAAGGAATAAGTTATAGTTTGAGTGACAAATAATTGTAGAAATTATTAAATTGGACATCAGACCAGAGTTCAAACCTCGACTTTTACACTTATGTGTAAAATTTTAATAATTTTGTCATTTCATCTATATATTATAAAACTAATCTCCATCAACCAGCGTAAATTCTCTTCCCTCAACCCGGCTAATCTCCTTCTCATTAATTAATTAATCGTCAACGTAACATGGAACATCAAATCAAATCAAACCCATATCTAGTTCTTTCTCCCTTTCATGTCTAAATTAATTGTCAAAACCCTCTATAGCAACTTGTGTTATGTTCTGTTCTGCCGTTCTACTATCATCTATCTATATCTATGAGTTGGTAGCTGGGTTAAGTGTACTAGTACATCATATATGTTGCTTAAACTCTAGGT
Organism: Trifolium dubium; assembly: GCA_951804385.1. Lineage (NCBI taxonomy): Eukaryota > Viridiplantae > Streptophyta > Magnoliopsida > Fabales > Fabaceae > Trifolium > Trifolium dubium. The sequence continues at coordinate 48,224,998 of OX638063.1, read as the reverse complement.
ATTTTGTATGCAGACCTATTCAGATATTGCAGAAAGGGCTTCCGGATTTCACGTTTGAGTGTTGCCGTGCGCCACTCTCCGTGTCATGTTGCTTAACTGCTTTTCTTACACCTCACCATTATCTAGCTAGTTTACTTTGCCATACCAATAATTATTATAAACAAATCAAAAAAATCCTAGTTCTTAGTTACTTGCCAAGGAAAAATAGATCATGTTTTAGTTTTGTGGAAAATCTTTGTAGTCTATAATCGTTAAGTATGAAGTTGTTTAATTAAGATTAAATAGTTATATTTTGATGTTTGAATTTAGATGAAGTCTAACATAAAAGACTGGTCAAAGAGTACACGTACGGTGCATCACTTGTCAATAACAACAAAAAATTGTGTATGAATGATTTGAACTGATTCATCATTTAAAAGTTTGATCGAATGATACTAAGAGATTAATTGCATTTAAAGACATCTAACTTTGACCGCACCTAGTCCAATTCCACGGAGAAATGTTTGCTCAAACACAATTCTAAACAAAAATATATTTTGAAATACACTTAAAAATAACAAATTGAATAAATGAAACTTTTGTGTAGATGTGACTAATTAAATTATTTCTCTTTCAATTTATTTTTCTTTCATTTTATGCGAGTGTGTGTAAAAAAATTGTTAGTAATTTTTTTTGCTAGTTATTTTATTATCAATTGTTAAAGAAATGGGCCTAAAGGCCCAACTTACCATTTCTTCTCTGGCCCTTGAGAAAGAGGGTTCTAGCGATGAATTCTCATCCCACCTCCCAACACTCTCTTTTCTCCTCCAACACTCTTTCATACAAAAAAGTTTTTACTTTTAAAAATCATTTGTGGGGGGGGGGGGGAGAAAGTATTGGGGGTGGAATGAAAAATCATCGGTTCTGGCTTTTTCTGCAATATCATAAACAACTGTCAACAAGGGTTGTTTCAAAAAAAAAAAAAAACTGTCAACAAGGGTTTGTTCACTTTCATTGAAGGGGAAGTTTTTTAAAACTTTTTTAGTACATATAGAGGAAATAATAAAGTCATTATAAAGTCACATATGTACACATACAAAATAGAAGGACCAAAGATCGAACATTGGTCATGAACATCTAATTTAACAATTTTGATGTTTTTTTTTCTGGTTGAGCTAAACTTCTTAAACTAGGATGAGTTGTTTTAGCTAAAATTGATTTCAAAGTCCATATCACTTTTGAAATCCAAAAATCTTCCAAATATAATAAAATCAAGTTTGAACACCATATATAAAAACACGTGTTAAAACAAAGAAGTATAATAATTTATATATCTCTTCTTTTATTGACTTCCAAATGTTTTTATAATTTAGTTGTCTTTTTTATATACGTCAATGTCGGTCATATTTAGTGGTTGTAAAATACTATATAGTTTTTATGTCTTTCTCTACTCTTTCACACCATATATACTGTGTTACCTTTACAGAAATGGATTGTCCATAGTCATCTCTCATATGTAGAGAAGAATTAATCATAGGCTGAAACATCTAACATCTTGATGGCATCTGATAGGAGGGATCAGTATTCAATGTTGTTAAGTTGAAATTGGCCTCATTATATTGAACATAAATTAAAGAAGTAGTAGCATGCATGAAAGGGTATTTATAAACTCTCTGAAGAGGTGTCTTTTTGAAAATGTGAAGTCGAGTAGTTACTAAAACGTTGAAAGGTCATCAAAATACAGTAAGAGTAAGTGAGGATACCTAACTTTACTACAACAATAGTGTTTCGATGAGATGACATGAATCTCTTTTAGATTAACAAAGGTTCCGACTCTAAGTTTGATTCCTGATTTAGACATGCAACAGCGTTAAATTATATACTTATGTAAGCTTCATAGATGATGTCATAGAACACTTACAAATAGACAAGTCAAAACAAATTTGCTTGCTAATTTTATTCTGAATAGCCTCGGACATGCTTATGAAATGAAAGCAGTTGATTGCTTTGGCAATTGAAAAATGGGGTGTGAAGCCCTCACATGATAAAGCATGACCAACTTAAGGGCAATAAAAACTATCCAAGGAGCTGGTCCTCCACAATTCTTTTGTCTAGCAAAGAATCTAACATAAGCCAAATGTGATTGGAGGTGAAAAATCTTGAAAAATCTAAAATAGTAGGGTTTAAATTCCAAATTTTAAAATAGGGGGTTTAAATTTGGAATAATTCAAAATAAAAAGAATTAAAATTGCATTTATGTGTAGTAATTTTTACAGCAAAAAAAGTTCGGAAATACGTTAGGAACATTTTTTCCATAGTCAAAAATGTAATTTCACATAAGATAAAAGAATGTTAGAGAGAGAAGAGAATTTTTTAAATGCAGTGCAATGTGTTTGGACTATAAATTAAGCTTAGAATAAAATAGAAATTTCAGAATATGATAAATCATATGCTACAAAATGTGGTAGATAGGACCATTTTAGTTCCTATTAACTTCTGCTCCATCCAAATGTATTAGATATAGAGAGCTATGAAAAATTCACTTTATGTTTCCTCAACACTCTTTTATTCCTTTCAAAAATTATATCTTATTCATGCAAAAAAAGTTTAAAACATATTTTCAAACTTTTTTTAGTTTGAATATTAATTTTTACGAATTTTTTTTTTGAAAAATACATTTTGAACATCTTCACATAGACAAAAAGTGTTGGTCCCTATTTCAAATATATTAATATGGGTCATAAACTTTTCATCAAGTAAGGCCCATCAATCAAACCCGGGCTATATCTATTCTTGCATCATGTACTGGAAAAAAAAATTCTCCCACCCTTACAATTTCATACGAATCACAAAACTTCCTAATATTACACTTCATTTTTTTCACCCTTTCGGACCACACATGAGCCCCTCAAATAATTTTTCTGCTACAGATTTTGGACCTTTAGTGAGAGTTTTATTCTGTCACTACTGCTTAAAATGAAATACATCCATGAATTTTGAACTTTTAGTGACAATTAGTTTGTCACTATAAATCAAATTAGTTTTAAAGAAGGTTTTTCCGGTAAGGAGCATTAAATCAGACTAATTTGAAAAAATCTCTAGTATTGGTAAAAACAAGTTATATGTACGAAATTTGGACTTGTAGTGACAATATTTGTTTGACGACTAATAAATTAACAAGGTAAAGACAAAACCTCAGAAGAAAGGAGAATTGCCATTTGTATATTCTTAAGTAAAAAATCCCCTTCCCTCACAAGAAAAAAGCTTCCCCCATTTATTCTTTGAAATTTTTCTATAAATTCATGTACAAAATTATTTGTTCCCTTTATTTGTAAAATGGTTTCTATATTTTAAATTCTTATATTTGCTTCGCCTTCAATTTATAATGTAGTATGGACCCGATAAAATTGCTGCTACATATGGAGGTTAAGATTGAAGCATTAAACATTGAATTTGAGCAAACAAATTTTGAATAAGAAAAATTAAAACAAAAGATGGAGCAATGGGAGCAACTTTTTGGAAGATTTGTGCCACGTATTAATCAAAACTCTCTGGTTCGACTTGAAAGAGAAGATGACAATGAAAATAATGAGATGCATGCTAATGAAAATGACGAGGGTAATAATGAAGTTTAACTTTAGTTACTTTCTTTTATGTATTTTTGTTAAATTATTTAAATTTATTTGTGTGCTGGGCAACTTTAAGTTTGATATTGATACTTTGTATGAATGACACACATTTTTATGTTTATCTTTCAAATTTAGTATCAATCAAAATTTAATTTTCTCACATTGTAGAATTATATGAATTACATACATTTAGTAAATAAAAATTAATATTTGAAAAATTGTATAAACATTTAATTGCTAAATAAACAAAATAATAAATTATTAAAGACAGAAAATTAAATGTGTTTCGTCTCTATGAAGACGGAATTTTATGCTTAGAAACAAAATTTTAAAGACAAAATTATTTAAATTCAGAGACGGATAATTTTGTCACTAATATATAGAGACGAAAGTTTATGCTTAAAGACAGAATTTTAGAGACAAAATTATTTGAATTCAGAGATGAATAATTTTGTCACTAATAGAGACGAAAATTTATGCTTAGAGATGAAATTTTAGAGACAAAATTATTTAAATTCTGAGATAGATAACTCTATCTTGAATAGATACAAAATTTTATACTAAAGACGAAATTTTAGAGAAAAAATTATTTAAATTCAAAGAAGGTATATACTTATAAGCCTATATTGGTTCATTACACATTGCTGTCAAAGTTTTCAACTTTACATTTACAAAACTCCGACATAAACGTTTGTTTCTGTAAACTCCTTTAAAATTACGTGTTTTGCAGCAATATTAAAGTGCTGAAATAATTAGAACATATATAATTCTGTACCAAAAAAAAAAAAAACATATATAATTCTTTTTCAACTTTACATTTACAAAACTCCAACAGAAACGTTTGTTTTTGTAAACTATTTGAAAATTATACAGAAACTATTTATAACTATTTAGAATATATTTTTTTATATAAGATAATTACATATGTATCGAAAGTAAACGGGCAACAAATTGCGCCGCTATTCCTTTTTGAATTGCAAAACTAATTCGCTTAAAGACCACATTTACAGATTTAGGAGACACAACATTGTTATGCATGACTTTTTGAACTCTATCTAGAAGATTAACAGTATCTGGAGCCAAAAAGCCAAAAGTGTCAAAAGCAAAACGTATAAAAGCATGTTGATTGTACGAACACGCTTTTTCATGTTTTGTCACTTTGCTTGAAGCGGCCTTGAGTGCCGCTTGTCCAACACTGAAACTCGCAGTCCCTAATCCTACAAGTGGAGAAACGCCAGTCAAGTCAACACATACATGTTTTCCTCCTACCCATCCATATATCAAAATATCAGCTGGCCTAAGTGTCGATCTCCTGTCATGTGGGTCAGTCAAGAAATTTACAGGTGCCTCTTTCTTCACTGATACTCCTGCACGTCGAAGAACATCAACAAGAACATCTCTCACGAGATCATGTCTGTATTTGAAGCCTGGAAGCTCCCTGCAATGCAGTGCGTGCTCTCCAAATTTATCCAAGCATGCCTTACGACAGACCGGACAAGTCTCATCTAAAAAAGATAATGATATCATAAGGTGGTATTTGAGGATACTCCGATACTCGCTCTATCTATCTGAGAATATATTTACAAAACTCCAACAGAAACGTATGTAAAGCTAAGGTAGCAATATAATTCTTTTATATTTAACCCACGTTGGCATATTAAACAAGTTTGAATTATTATATTGGGAATGTCATTGAAATATACTACTAGCTTGGGGTGCCCCACTTGTCCAATTATGTTGTGAGTTTAATTATTTATAAATAAATTTCAAAACTTTTTTTGCTTGTTTTTTTTTTATAAGCAAAATATTATTATAAGGGAGTACAAGAGATACTCAAACTTTTTTGCTTGTTTGATTCCAAATATAGGAATCTAAGATTGCAAGATATATTCCATTTATAGCTCCAATCCATGTGCCTACTTATGCAAGTCTGTCTCAAACTACTTTTGTTATTATATTTCAATACTTGATAATTTTAAAAATCAATTATTCGCAAAATAAATATTACATCAATGCTTTGGATTCAACATCACCTGGATATGGATAAACATGCTCTATCAAACATTCAAATTCATGGATGAATTGTTTTATTTTTTGAATAAAAGAATAATTGATTTTCCGAATATATATATATATATATATATATATATATATATATATATATATATAATTTAATTACATATGTATAGAAGGTAGGCGGGTTACCTATCTATAGAGGATGGTTGTGGAATTGGTAGAAAGTGGGTGAGGATTAAGTTTCCGGCGCCGTGTCGTTAAAAAACTAAGTAGAAAATCTGGATGAAACAAAAACAACAAAATAAATAGATTTTTAAGTTTATTTTGACACATAATACAAAATATACATGAAACGGAGATGCAAAAGATGAACAAAGTTGTAGAAGTGATTAAAAAGAAACTGTGTTTTATATTATTTCTAACACGCCCCCTCACGCAAGAGTTTATTGTGCTTGAAGCGTGGATAATGTAAAGGTCCACCTACCATATGCTTAAAATTCAACTTTTTAATTAGAACGTGAGGGACTGAGAATCGAACTCTATACCACTTAGTCGTAGAGACTCTGATACCATGTCAAATAGACTGATTATCCCAAAAGTTTAAGCTCTTAGGAAAGATTACATCAATGATTTTATATTATTTCTAACAGAAACAATAGAAATCACATAAATATTTTTATAACAAGATTGATGATAGATTTCTTGCACATGTTTTCCTGAAAAAGTAGACAAATGATGAAGATAAGAAAATTATGAAGTCGTTCAGATCAAGGAGAAGGATTTCATGAGTCCGTTGAAGAAGAAATTTTGAAGGCTAAAAATGGAAAATAGAAATGTTTTGTGGTGTTAAATATATAAATATTGGTCAAACTTTCCTATCAAATATTATCCCACATATCAAATAACAATTGGTTGATGCATTTTATTGTACTGGTACAAACTTTATTTCCAATTGTATCGTAGAAGACCTCTATTTTTTTTTTGGCTAATACTATTTTATTACAATATCATTTAGATATTTATCAAGTGTACTAATTCTATCGAAGTAATAAGAATTAAGTTCGTATTCACGAGGATTGTGTTAATCTCTACTCGGCAACGACGTTATTAGGTGTGGGTGCATTAAAAGTAAATTAACAAGAAATAATATTGTTTGGAAAAGATATGGAGAGATGACATTAGGTCTTTCGAGTCCTCTGAGTTACTTTAATTGATACACTGCATCTATTCTATATGAATACTTCTCTAATTTCACGATAGTTAACTGAAATAGCCCTAATCAATCCCTTGACTTAGGACCCTCTTCTCAGATTACAATCCCTAATTCTTTAGGCGATCTAATATTCGTTGAAGGTTTTTAAGAACGTTAACCTAATATCACAAACAAACGATTATCCATTCCTAAACTAACCCTAATTATTTGAACAATTCAATTAGGTCTAAGTAGAAAGCTATGGTCAGTAGTCATTCGTTCGCAAGAATTCATGTTATATGTGATCAGTATATAAAAAGCATATATTGAGAACATAATTGAATTGAATAAAACTAAATTGATATTCACATGAAATAAAGTTTCACAACAACATGGTTCAATTATGGTTACATAATATTCATCATACCTGCTCTCTAAGAGATTTAGCTACTCATAATTAAGATTACAAATACCATAATCAACGGAAGAATTCAAACATACATGCATGAACTAATTAAGAGTTGATGAGATCGCCCTTTCTTCAAAATTCGTCCCTTTCTCTCCAAAATTCTTAACCTTTAAGTAGAAACCAGTTTCAGCTTAAGGGGGGTGTATTGGATTGGGATTTTGAAAGACAATTTTATTGAAAAAAGTCTTGAAGATTTTAAAAGACTTTGTGGGATTATATTGATTTTGTGGGATTTTAAAAGACTTTTTGTAAAAGACTTTTTATAATCAAGATTCTTAACACAAGATTTTGTGGGATTTGGTAGGATTATAATTCAGATTTTTAAGATTTTAAAATATATTACAAATTTTTACGATTTTGAAGGATTCAATGAATCCAACCATAAAAGGAAACAATAACAATAGGAATTTAGGAAAAAAAAACTTTTATTAATATTAATAATAATAATAATAATAGAAATAAAAACAATAGACGTTTAGACAAAAAAAATAGAAAAACATAAGATACAGAGTGAGCGGGGGGTGGGGGGATAGGGAGGAAGAGAGTGAAGAGAAGAAAAACAAATAAGGAGATAACAATGAAAGACGATAAAAATTGATAAGGATGTTAAATATTATGATAGTTGATGAAATATGATATATAATAATAAAAAAAAATATAATAAGCAAGAGTCTCATGAAATCTCATGAATTTTGGTGAGATTGTCGAGAAAGTGTTTTCTTTGTATTTTTAACTAAAAAGTCTCTCAAAATCCTTTCCATCAAAGAATCCATTAAAATCCTGAGATTTTGAATACCACGAGACATTTTAGAAGTCTTGAGAAATCTCAATCGAATACCGCTAGATTTCGTTGCCTTGAAAAAAAAATCTTAATTGTCTTGATTGAATACCAACGGATTTTCTTAAATTTTATAAAAGTTTTGATTGAATATCACGAGATTATTTTATCATTAAAAAGTCTTTTAAAATCCTTCGAAATCTTAATTAAATACACCCCCCTAAATAGACAAAATCTACCTAAAAATCATGACATTTCTCAAATCATGACACGATTCCCTTCAAAACAACCAGTCGTGTCAAGATTTTACCTGCTTGGATTTTTCCTAGCTCATCAATCTTGCTTGCAAACTTGAATTTTTCATGCTTTTTTTTACTGTTTAAACTTACTTTTAAACTCAATAATTGATTAAATTACGTTAAAAATTATGTAATGACAATGTGTCATCATCATTCATTTATTTAAACTATTGTATTTACATTTTTATTCTTTTAATAATATTATTTAAAGATCAAATTAATAAAATCAGTTAAATATCATTGCAATAGAAATATAATCTTATTGCAACATATGATCAATATCAGTTAAAGCTTTATTTTGATCATTTTAATTTGCCAAACATATTTGATTGTTGTATGTTTTTTTTTTCTTTCTATATTACTCTTGAAGAATTGTAGGTAATTTTTTGTGAAGAGAATTACACACTTTAAATCTAATAAAATAAAGAATTTCAAATTTGAACCACACCCTAGCCTATCAAATAATATTTTTCCAATTATCAAATGAGGTACTTACTAGATAAAGGCATACTTTTGTTTGTACGTAGACGAAATGATAAGTCATTGAAAACTTATACCTACAAAATGAAGATATTGGATTTCAAATTTCAATATTAAATATCCAACTTAATAATTTCGATATTTTAATTTCTGCCTAGAACTTCAAGACAAGGCATAACTGTTTTACTAAATATTGGATAGAATAGAATCTAACACATTTCATATTACAATCCCACAGTAAGTTTTATCGATTGCAATGAGCTACCATGAAAAAAAGTGGTCAAATGGAATAAGTGTCGGGGTAATTAAGGAGAGCATAACTAATTAAAGATTCAAACATTATGTATCATCAAAATCCTTAAGACATTGATCAACAACATATGACCATACCACACCTCTCTCATATGTTTCATATGTTAAATATTTTGGATTTACTTTAATTAATTAATATTATATACATGAAATAAATAGTATCAAATATTAAAGTTATTATTCTTGTTATTTATATTGAGTTCTATTGTAAATGGGTCGTGATGGGTTGGTCAATTCTTATTCTTTAACCCAATGAGAAGTCCCTGGTGAGTATTAATAATCTAACCATCCTATTAAGTTAGATACACTGAAATAAGATAACTGTTCACTAGTGAGAGGTAGAAGAACTCTCAACCCTAACTTCTTGATTCCTTCTCATTCAATCCCTAAGGTGAAAGGTACACGGTTCAATTCTTAAACTATCTATTGATGTAGATATGCTATAATTTGTGTCTATGATCCATTGGCTATTCTACATAATTTCCTTCAATTGGTATCAGAGTCAATTAGATAAATATTATGGCTGTTGTGAAAATGGTATGAATCGTATGAATTGAATCATCTATATATATGCCATATGTTTGTTTCCAATTATATGTGCGTGTGGCTTTGAATTAGTATACACTAACACTAATATGATTCACCCAATTACTTGTTGATAATCTTAAATCGTGAATCACTATTTTATTTATGAATCAACATGAACCGTGTACAATTAATTACTTTGAATTTGTATTGTCGTCCGTATTATTATTTTCGGATTCACAAAACTCCAGTTTTTCGATCCTTGATTTATATAAACTGGATTGATGATTTCAAAATTGTCATGGGGCTTTTGTTATTTGATGTGAACCGATAAAAACCCATATGAAACCATTATTTTTCATTTCATAGCCTTTAAAGAGAGGTTTCTGTAAAACCGTTCCACAACCCACGTTTTTTTGCTAATTAATTATTATTGGGTGAAGAGTATGAACAGTAACGTGGTGTAGTGCATGAAGTGCTTTCCCAATTTCAGTTATTTTACTTTTGGCCAAATAATTGTTATTTATTAAATATATCTATATCGATATTTTGGCATATATATATTCCAGAATTACCTAAAAATATTTTATATTAATATATTTTGAGAATAAATTGTGTTTTCTTTAATATCATATTCTCAAACTTCTTAAAAATTTGGTGTCCAATATTTATTCATGTTCCTTATTCTTTTAGTGACACTATGATATTTTTAATTCTTTATTTATGTGTCATATTGAGGAACTGATTTTTGAATAAAATTATGATAAGATTTATACCCATAATTTCTATAATTCAATTCAAGACTATTTGTTTGATTTTAATATCATATTCTTGATTTCTGGGACTAAAATTTCATTCTCTTTATAATATAAATATTTGGTGTTAATTAAATTTGAGAATCATACTCTTTTATATATAATATATTCTCTAGATTTGAGTCTAAACTATTTCGTAGAAAATCTTTTATAGTAGTAACATCAATGTGAATTATTTTAAATAAAGTGTTACTTTTGAAATTATTTTAGACTCAAATTTTTATTGATATTGACACCAAATATTGTATTCTTGAATTTAAAATTATTCCAAGTTGCCTTCTTTTTATTTACATGCTCAATTGTCAAAATTATTCTTTTGAGCAATTCTTTAAGGCATATTATAAAATATCATCCTTGTGAATTGTGTTGATCTATTATTAGAGTCTTATATCTTGATATAACGGTTTGTTCTTTATTTTATATACCGTTTGAGGTAACATTGCGAAAGACCTCATGAATTTTGTTAAAGTTCAATGACTCTAGATACAAGAATGAAAAGTCACACTCTTCGAGACGATGTTATCAAATGGTATTCTTGCTAAGTCATCAAAAGTCAACGACTCTAAGAACAAGGATGAATGTCACATTATATGAGGTTAGTCGCAATTTAATCAAAATTTCAACCTCTTATGACTTATTACTCATTATTGCACATATGAAGAAACTTATTTCTTCTTCTCTTTTATTGTGCAATTATATGTATATAAAAGTGGAATCCTTTTCTCCAGAATATTCTATATAGAACTCTATAACGATTAAATATATTATTACAATTATACTCCATTTTGTATTTATATTCTAAGTTATAGTGGGAGTATTTAAAACCTTATTCTAAGAGTTCTATTCTGGATAAAATACAAAACTATTTTATACACTTTTATTTTAAATAATAACTTTTGTTATTATATTCTTTGGTATATAAATTCTAAATTCATATTTATGATATGCTAATTTAAAATATTAATAAGCACGTCTTTCTATTATTTGAATATGAGTTATAATTGAGTAAATTAAAAACATTGTTTATGCACGATAATCTTTTAAGCATAAACATTATTGATTTGTATAATTGTAATCTCACCTATCGTGGATACAATTGTGCAAAGTATTCTTAAAATTATATTGATAACAATCATATCCTATCGGTGTGTTGTTGTTAATATAATTTAGTTATTACTCAATGTACTTTAATTTTTATTTTTATTTTTTTTGGTCAGGTAGCCTAGTGGCTAGATAATTCACCCTTTAAAGGTGAAATAGTGGGTGTATCCGGGTTCGAACCTGGATCCCGGCACTTTCGTGCAATATGTCCAACCAATTGAGCTAAGCTCATGGGACCAATGTACTTTAATTTTATACTTATTATTTTCAAGTACTCTATCCCCATTAAAATTTTGTGATAAAACAGTACATTGAGATGCTATAGTTCTTATTTATTACAATAAGTAAGATATTTTATATAATAAAAGACATGTATCTACTATCTCAATTTTGCAATCCAATATTATTCTGATTTTTTAACTTATTTAATTTTTTTTAAAAGATATAAATAAAATTTGGATTGCTACTCTCTCTGTATTGTGTGAAAGTGTCGGACATACCCTATCGGTGTGACGATACTCAACATAATCATTCTGTGATAGAGAAATAGTTGAATATTTATTCAAAATATTTTAAAACTCTTAATTCAACTATTATTCTCTATCAAGTGGGAGAATCCTTACTACGTATTGTGTAACGTGATGGACATACCCTATCAGTATGACATTGCTTAGCATAATCATCCTTTGTGTGAGAAAAATATCTCACCAATTTAATTATCATTCTCTACCAAGTGAGGAAAATTCTACATGTCAATTAACTATAGCTAAGAAACAAAAAAATATATTTGTTTCATAATTCTAGACATAAAAATATTGTAGAGACTTATGTTGAGGATATTAATTATAGTATCAATACTTCCAAATTATTTTATAAAAGCAATATGTCAAAATTCCAAAAATCCTTAATAATTCTATTAAGAAAATATTTATTTATTTTATATCATTATTTTAAATAATGATAAATGGTACATTTGAGATATTTAATTCTGTCATTTTCACTATATTTGACATATTTTATATTATTGATATTCTTCAACACTTATGGAAGTTAATGACTATTTTCTCTTGTATAGTAATATCCTCAATAATAATAATAAATGTAAGTCTCGTGTATTTCCGCTGCTTATAATCTAACTATTTCTCAAATGTGTGTGTCTATAATTGTAACATTTGAGTTTATTGAGTGAATTATTAAACCATTTATATATTCAGTCTCATATTCCATTTTATAATACTAGAGACTTAATTTCACTCATATGATGATAAATCTTTTGTATATAATCATCATTATGTATATCTTGTTTATTATAGAGACTTGAGGATAATTTAATCTTTTGTTATTTTGAAAAGTTTATTATGACTATTTTGTTATATCCTCAATAATGGTAAAATTAAAGTCTCTTTTATTTCCGCTGCACGTAACCTAATTATGTATCAAGTGTGTGTTTGAATTTTAAGTGAGCTATTAAAACAAAGCTAGCTTGTAATCCCATAATCTAAAATAATTGGGATTTTGTCTCACTATTTATGTGAAGGTTACTTATAAAATTCTTTTATGATATATTTCTTAATATTAAGGAGATTTTGTGTTATAAATTATTAAGTAAAAGTTTAATTACATTCTTCTTTATTCTATATGCAGAATATGTGGTTAACTATGAAATTCAAATCTAGATAAAATTTTCCATTGATAAATTATGAGTTTCATATTATTATTTTGGGCCTATTATTTTATAACCACTTGTATTAATAATTCTGCTATATTTATGTGCAAAATATGTGGTTGAGTTTGTAAAACTCTATCAGTGAAATAAAATATAATGAATATTACCACATATATAGATAATTTGCACTAGCAATCAAGTATCCCACTTTTGAGTATATTATCATTAGAAAATTTATATATTAGAAAGCTCTAATGAAAATCTCACTCTTGTTTGTATATGTGAGATTAGTGGGAGTGTGTACACAATGTTATATATTTGTGAGCTCTAAAAAATTCTCACTTTTGTTTATCATTATATACATGTGAGATAAATGAGAATGTGTACACTATAAATTTTTTTTAAAATTCTTATCATTGTCATATATTTTTTGTGCACACTATAAGATATGACATAGTCAAAGAGACTTTAGAATTTAAGTCTTATTCTGTTATACTGAGATATATATAAAAATTCTCTAATCTCAGTAAGCATCATAATTAGATGCCGAAGTCAATTTTGTTGGAAAATGCACAATAATCTCTTAGCATGCAAATATATTGTGCTTCTCTTTTACCAACATTATACACTTGTAAATGTCATAAATAATAAGTACAATATATAATATCAATACTCCTATCGAGTATGATATTGTGTTCTTAAAGTAATTATAAATTATATAATCATAACTTTGTTCATTATTGACATTCTTGTGGCCACATTAATCCATATCTTATTTTTCGTTAAAACTAAGTGTTTATGTTAATCCAATTGGAGATTCTTTAGTCTCCTAATTCTTTATGGATTTTCATAGTCACATTTTTCCTAAAACTTAGATTAATAGAATGACAAACATTGTAGAACAAATATTGATTTTGACTAAAAGTAATTATTCTCTTTAATAGGCTATCCCTTTAAGTAATTACTTTTATGCATGACTTTTATAAAATTACAAACTCATTGGCAGAACCATTAACCACAGACTTATATATATGGGTATTATAACTCACATTGATTTGATTAAGTCTTTTGATATTTTAGGTTAGTGGGAGTTTGTTATAGCATTTCAGATGCTTGGACCATAATATTGGATTACAAATTCTTGGTTTTATAATGTTAATCCATATTTATTATACAATGTGAAATTTAAGATTTATCGTGTATGATCTTGTTTGCCCTATCGGATTCATTTTCTGCACCGATTAAATGTTATGTTTCTTATACTTTTGATGACAAGTACTATTGTAGATATTTGATCTATTTCTAATAATATTCTCATATTATATTTTATTAATGAATTAAAGTAATTCAAGTGGGAGATTGTTAAATATTTTGGATTTACTTTAATTAATTAATATAATATACATGAAATAAATAGTATCAAATATTAAAGTTATTATTCTTGTTATTTATATTGGGTTCTATTGTGAATGGGCCGTGATGGGTTGGTCCATTCTTATTCTTTAACCCAATGAGAGGTCCCTGCCTTCACTGGTGAGTATTAATAATCTAACCATCTCATTAAGTTAGATACACTGAAATAAGATAACTGCTCACTAGTGAGAGGTAGAAGAACTCTCAACCCTAACTTCTTGATTCCTTCTCATTCAATCCCTAAGGCGAAAGGTACACGGTTCAATTCTTAATCTATCTATTGATGTAGATATGCTATAATTTGTGTCTATGATCCATTAGTTATTCTACGTAATTTCCTTCACCATATATATTAAATTTATTTATAGTAATGCATGTGTATGAGATTAATTACTCACAATATTCTCCTTAAATGTGAATCTCATCACTTCTTATTTTTGCAGTATGACCACCAATCATGCATGGTTGAAGAAGGACATCACTCATTGTTGGTAACATATTGCGAACAAAAATTTGTCTAAATATCATTTCTGTATTGCGATCAACTTTTTCAACTTTACAAAACTCCAACAGAAAACGTATGTTTGTTTTTGTAAAATATTTGAAAATTACGTGTTTCGCAGCATATTAAAGTGCTACAAGTATGTAAAGGTAGCAATATATAATTCTTTTAGTATATATTTATGTATATAACACATGTTGCAATTGTTAGATAATATTGTTAACAGCAATATTAAACAATTTTGAATTATTATTGGGAATGGGAATGTCATTGAATGAATATGAAATACTAACGTGGGGGTGCTTGTCCAGTTCTGTTGTGAGTTTATTCATAATACGGAGAATTTTTTAAAAACTTTTTTGCCTGTTAGGACACCCATGTATTGGAATATAAAATTGCAAGATATATTCCAGCCTCCATGTGTGTATGTATCTCTTTCTCCGACCAAATTTTGTAATTATCTCTCGTCATTTGTGAAATCGTGATCAATACAAACCATAAATCATTTCTGATTGACAGATCAATTTGATTCGAGATCGGGAGTAGTGTCTAGTGATATTTTTTTCGGTTGAGTTAATAAATTTCTGGTGGTCTAAAAATTGAGGAATGACTTCTAAATATGAGATTAGAAGTATACATCATTTATGTAGTGTAGGAAATAGTATTTTCACTAATGTTCCGCTTATATACGACGCTTTTGTTTTGTAACTCTCCTATATATATATATTTACCAATCTCGGTTCGTTTTGTGCCGAAATTTGATCTTATTAATAATATATTTTCTCTTCAAAAAAAGAAGAAATTATCAGAGATATTATTGTGAAAATCCGAGTTTAAGCCTTGAATTCATTTCACCATATATAAATTAAATATGTTAGTCTAACAATTAAACTATTTCACAAAAAAAAAAACTTAAAAATTATGCTAATAAGTGTCCTAATTAAAACATTGTTTTTTTTGTTACAAAACTAAAAGGAAAAGAGAAACAAAAAAAGATAAAAAACTAGTCTCTAAGGAAGAAGACTTCTGAAGTATCGCTCTAGAGAAGAGAACTGATGCCAACCGGCGAATTCAAGTAGGTGACGAGATTGCGTGGTCATCAGCAGCTTGATTACCTTCTCATGAACCATCCAATCTTAATAAGATAGTTGTCATCTCTCCGACTGCATGCAATCATAACGTCTGACTACACTCGATCCATATTTCAAAAATCATCATCTTTTCTTCATTTACAAACTCAAACCCTGGAAAATTCACTATGAAATCTTCATATCTATTTTCCTCTCAAATTCTTCCTGTTGGGACAACAAGGGGTTGTCGGGGGATCATCCACATTCGATATAAGTGTTGGACACCACACTCTTACTCAAAATCTTAAGGCATTGAGTTTATGGGTCTTTCTACTTATAAAGTGTTCAACCTCCACTTTTCTAAGCAATGTGAGACTTAACTCACACTTGCCACAACAATCTCCCCCTCAAATGTGAGTCATTCAATTCTTTTATGCTCCCCCTCATGCGGAAGCTTCTCCAACCGTAAACACTTGTACCGCCGTTGCCACTTGCACACGGAACCCGCCGCCTGACCACCATTGCCAGGAAGACTTTCGACACAAGGAGCCCGATCTAAACCATCGGCTCTGATACCACTGTTGGGACAACGAGGGGGTTGTCGGGGGATCATCCACATTGGATCCAGAACAACGATATAAGTGTTGGACACCACACTCTTACCCAAAACCTTAAGGCATTGAGTTTATGGGTCTTTCTACTTATAAAGTGTTCAACCTCCACTTTTTTAAGCAATGTGAGACTTAACTCACACTTGCCACAACACTTCCATCCTTCAAAATAAACACAAACTCCAGTCTTTTCTTCGATGAATATATAACTAGAAATGAATTTGATGTTTCAGGCCTACAAATAAAAAATGAGATTAGAAGCGAAACTCTTGGTAGTGTAGGTTTTGATTTTTCATTGGTATTTTGCTTATATACGGAACCATTGTTTTGTAACTTCTCTTTTACCGGTCTCTGCTCGTCTTGTGCAGAGACATGATCCTATTTATAAAATATTTGTTGTTAAAAAAAAAAAGAAATGAACTTGATGTTTCACAAATGATAAGAAGAAGGAAGTGAAGAAAGGGGGGAAATCAATGGATAGAGGTGCTAAAAATCATTGTTGATGTTGGATGGTCGTTTAATATGTAGATCAATTTTAAGCAGAGTTGAAAGAGATCGAGACACTATGAGAAAATTGAATTTCTGGTAAATGTCACTTTTAATACTTTGAATAAACGTCAGGTTATTTAGCATCAATTTTAATGAGGTGTATTGTGATGCTTTGATGAGTGTGTTGTTCAAGAGTCTAGTACGTACTTTGTCTTTGCACTATATATTGTAGATTTTTATCTACGGTTAATACTTGTGGGTAAAACATATGTTTAAGTAAAGTGAAAGCAACAAACTTCTATTAAAATCTGCAATACATAAATTAGAATTGTTAGATCACAAATTAATAACCCATATTAATTAGGCTTAAATACATTTTTGGTCCTCTAACTATTTTCAAGGTTTTACTTTGGTCCTTTAACTATTTTTCGTTTTAAATTGGTCCTTTAACTTTCATTCCGTTAATCAAGTTGGTCCTAACCGTTAGAAAAATTCAAAAAACGTTATGTTATATCGTAGTATCATTTAGTGGCGGTTTAGAACCGCCGGTAATTATTTTATTTTTTTAAAAAAATTATTCCATAGAAAACACTAGATCTTATTTTCTTTCTCTTCAAATTATTCCATAGGAGCCAAAGAAAAATCAGCAGCCGCAGAAAAACAGAAAAACCGACAGAAACATAGCCAGATCTAGAGGTTTAGTGTTATTTGTTATTTCAGATCTGGAGGTTTAGTTTCAGATCCGAATTTGTTGTTGTTGTTGTTATTAAGGAATTGAAATTGTTATGAAAATCTGGAAACTATTACTTCTGCGAATTGGATTTGAAACCTCTGTTGTTGTTGTTGTTGAATTTCAGATCCGAATTAAGTTTCTGCAAATAAGTAATAGCTTCAGATCTGGAAACATAGCCAGATTTAGATTAGTTTTGATTTTTTTCTTCCGCATAATTTGGTTTTGATCCTGAGTCTGCTTCACGGAATCAATGGGAAGAAGAGCAACAAACTGGTTATGGTTAGGATTTGCTGATTTGGTTTTCTTCTTCTTCTCCTTTGTTTTTTTGTCCTTCTTTTTCCTCTCTTGCTTTGGCTTTCCTCCAATCTGAAATTAATTTTTTTAAAATAAATAATTACTGGCGGTTTTAAACCGCCACTAAATGATACTGGCAGTTTAATTTAACGTTTTTTGAATTTTTCTAACGGTTAGGACCAACTTGATTAACGGAATAAAAGTTAAAGGACCAATTCAGAACGAAAAATAGTTAAAGGACCAAAGTGAAACCTTGAAAATAATTAGAGGACCAAAAGTGTATTTAAGCCTATTAATTACTATGTGAAAATATGTAGAATGGCTACAATAGCACATCACAAGTAGATAGGACAGTCAGAACGAGCTACCTGACTCTAAACGGATCAACTCTAACGTGCTTCGGATTTTATCAAGACAGGCGAAAAAAGCCTTATTAAAATACGAGCTATAAAAATTAAGTCCGAATCTATACAAATTGATAATATAAAGAAGGAATGCAATGCAAAAGAAATAATAAATAATAGAAATTCCAACTCAATCTAACAACGGTAAAAGTATAACTTTTAACAATTTAAGAGGAACCCTAATTTGATTCAAAAAAGTATAACTCTTGAATAAAAAATTGTTTAAAAAAAAACTGTTGAATAAAAACTATAGTGTGTACTTTTTTTTATATACATTTTAAAGTATTTTTAGTTTATATATACAAATTGCAGCAGTAATGCTATATACAGCGAAAACATCTTCCCGATTTTTTCACGAAACGTGTGACCCGCCTTTTCTTTTATTGAGAATGTGGCCTTATTTTTTTAGTTGAATGCTAGCCAGCTAATTTTTGATCAAAAGGGAACTTAGTCCACCGCTACTTTTATTGACTCAAAGAAGACCAACTTTCAGAAAAATTTAGCAAGTTCACTCCTCATCACTTCTATGAAGCACAAATTAGAACAAACAATATTAGATTTCAAGAAACAAAAGCAAAATAGAGACACACACAGTGGAGGCAAGACACAAGCAGAACCGGATGTTGTTGCGCTTTTCTATTTTGGGGAAGATTTGGTTTCTTTGGTGAAATATAACTCGCCATTACTTTGATAGAGAAACAGCGGTGGGCTAAATTACCTTTTGATTAAAAATTAGCTGGTAGCAAGTAGATGAGTTTAGGGGAAGGCCACGTGAGAGCTGGATTATAGATTTATAGGGTGAAATGAGGAAGATGGAAATTGAAGTGAAAGGGATAAAAGAAGAACATGAAAAATAGCCATTCGTGAAAATTTCGGGAAAATGTTTTCGCTATATTTAGCATTTTCCAAATTGCAGACTACTTGTAACCATAGTTCAAACAGATTTTTTAAGAGTCAAACTATTAAACTCTTGTAAAATTGGAACCAATTTTTTTTTATTGAGCTGAGCTCATTAGCCCTAACGGATTTATCCTTTTTTATTTGTTTTCACAACTGATTTAATCTGACTGCTGGTTAATCCTTTTAATTTAAGTAACTTTATACATACCAATAAAGCGAGCATTATTTATTTATTTATTATAAACGAAAATATTCTCTTCAATCCAGGGTCTTGTCGTTTTTGACTTAGTTTTTTGACTTAGTTGTACCTTGCTTGTTTTTTATGCAGTAGTTGTACCTTGCTTGTTGTTGTACACATTTTATATCAACGTGCATACATTTTTAATTGAATTAATTGAATAACATTGTTCTTATCCAAAACAATCAAGTACGAGGTAGGACCAAGACATTGTTTTTTTTTTCTTTTTATGTCTTAAATGAGGCGGTAAATAAATGATATTGTATCCACAATAATTTTGAATTATAAATAAAATATGGCTTCTTTAAAAGGAGGTAATTCTATTTTAGACTTATCAAATATTAAATAATGTATATTGAATGAAGCTTTTTCTTTTATGAATGTACTCCCCGTCCTAAAATATAAGGAAAAATATTCTATTTTATTTTAAATTATAAGAAAAAAATTATTTTAAAATATGTTTTTTCATATTATCGTAAAATTAAATGCAAATTTGAATTTAATTGTTCTTCTCTCTCATTTTTTCAATAAACAACAACCAATAAAAAATGCTTTTATATTTTTCTATGCAATTTGTTTTAAGAAAATCCCACAAATCAGACTTCAAATTCTTATATTTGTGTTTTCTTAATAAGTGTGATTATTTTTTTGCTTTATAATTCTTGACGGAGGGAGAGTAGCAATTAATTAATTAATAAATCTTGGGTTATGTTTTATGGGGAGTGTGGCAAGTGGCCGTTGAGGAATTGAAAAGCTAGAGAAGAGCAAACATAAGAGCTCCATTCATCACATTTCCATTGGTGAAGATGGAGGAAATCAACAATACACCAATGACCGTGCCAGCATACAACAACTCATTATTTGATTTGGTAAGCAATTCATCCTGTCTACCTTTTTGTTTTTGTTGTTTACACCATGTCAGTATTCGATCTATTGGACCAACTAATTCGGTTTGGAGCAAATATTTGTATTAAGTGTGGCTTCAGTCATCTTCCAAGCACAGTTGCGGGATCAAACTGTGATCCTAATTCCTACCAAATAACCACTGAATTCATCCTGTCTTTTTTTCTTTTTAGAGAAATGCACATACATACCTTAAATATGCACAAATTAGTTTACTATAATCTCTTTAATTAATTAACTAGAAAGTATTAGTTTACTATAAACTCTTTAATTAACTTGCAGGAAATGGTTGATGAATACATATTACTTAGCGAGGATTGCAACTTGAACTTGCTTGATACGGACCAGGAAAAAGAGTTTCTTCCAAGGGACATAGCTAGTGCCTTTGAGGAACAAAGACAAACCTTGCAACAATGTCTAACTACAGAATGCATTTCTACAACACTGAGCCAAATATTGATTGAAGAAACAAGTTTTGACTCTTCTGATGACATTGATTTTGAGAAACTAGCTAAAGAGTTGAAAACAATCGATGGCAACATGGCGAAAAACTTTTCACCACAATTTTCTGCACCACCACCCTCCTTTCAGTCTCCTCAGATTTTATCTTTTCACAATCCAAACCGAACCGAGTTTTATGGGTTGGATCAAACTCAGAACGAGAGTGTGACTTCAGTGTTATTGCCCGAATCGGGGAAAACACATTTTTCAACTCAAATCTCAAAAGGGTCTTCGAAAAATCAAAACTTTGAAACTAAAACATCACAATCTAAAAGGTCACAAGCTCAAAATGTGGATCTTATCATGGCCAAGAGAAAACGAAGAGAGAAGCTCAACCAGAGCTTCATAGCCCTTGCCGCTCTCATTCCAGGCCTAAAGAAGGTACATACATGCATTGTCTCGATAAAGTAATTGAATCTAATAACATTTGGACACTGATATAGTGATATATATTTAGACACCGAACACATCTTCAATATGATATATATAGCTCACTATTTATTAGTAGTAGTTGTTGAGTGTGACTCAAAGTTTGTGATAACACAAGAATTGCGGTTAGTGTTCTAACACAAGAACTGTGGACCTGTGAATTAGATGGACAAGGCTTCTATATTAGCGGACACAATCACATACCTCGAGGAGCTTAAAGAGAGTTTGGCAATTTTAGAAGAGTCAGGAAAGAAAACAAATGCAGATCAGTCCATGGTGGTTCCGACCAAACCAGACCGCTGTAGCGACGAGCATTACTCGTCATTTGAAGAGAGCACTGAAACTGAAAGTGCTGCTAATGGTATTGCCAATGATCAGTCACTCTTCATGGTCCAAGCAAAAATGTCAGGAAAATATATGTTGATTCGGATCCATTGCCAAAAGCATAAAGGACTTTTTGTTAAAATCATCACTGAGATTCAAAGTTATCAACTATTTGTTGTCAATAGCAGTGTTCTAGCCTTTGGAGATTCTACCCTTAGCATAACCATCATTGCTGAGGTAAAGATTAATAAAAGACTGATAACATTTTTTCATTATAAATTTTAAATGTCACGAACAATACAATTTCTTTGAATTTGTGTGGTAAATAATACTACTATTACTATTGTAGATTGGTGAAGGGTACAAGTTGACCATAAAAGAACTTGTGAAGAACCTACGCATTGCAGCATTGGAGTTTATCTCATCATCATAACATGAACAAGGCATAGGTCCCACACACACCAATTAAAGAGTGTGAATTCACATCAATTTCTTTCAGTCAAGTGTTTAGAAGATAATGTGTCTAAGTGTTGCTATAGCATACATTTAATTTCTTTTTAAATGTAGCTAAGTTTTTTTTTGGTACAATAATAATGTAGCTAAGTTTGTTTTAATTAAAATGATTATTTACCATTAAATATTAATTGGTTTAGTGGTGATTGATGCTGAACTTGGTAGGAAAGATCACAGTTCAATTCTCTGTAACTGCGTTTGATAGGAGATTGAAATCACTTGATACATTTGATATGTCTCCATGAGAATGTTGAAAACAAAGCTTTCATTCAATCAACTAACTTGTTATGCGATACAATGAGTCTATTTATAAACTTTTATAACAAATAAAACAACTTCCAACAAACTAAACAGAAAGATTAAGAAACTAAACCAACTAAACTGCTATGCACGATACGGGAAAAAATACATTTATAAATTTTTAAATATATTTTATAAAATTATATTTTTATACACTTTATAAATAAAAAAGTACATGTACATATTTTTTATTTTCATTTTCAATTTATATAAGTGGTTTTCATATCTATTAGATTTTCTATTGATTTTTTATTTGTGATTTTGTGATCTTAGTGCGACGTTAGTTTAAATTTGTTTTACCGTTGTGTGCATTGTGTGTTCTTGATTTCCCGTCTTGTGCGGTGTTCTTGTTTTCCCGTCTTGTGCAGTGTTCTTGTTTTCCCGTCTTATACGTTGTTGTTGTTTTCCCGTATTGTGCGATATTCTTTTTTTCCCGTCTTAGCCAGTGTTTGTATGGTTTCGATTGAGAGATCGGCTTTGATCAACTATTGATTCAACCAGTGACCAAGTTTGTCAATGATTCAGATCCAGAGACATATGTATTACGGTTACTTTATTTTTATCATATTATTTGTAAGCATAACTAGTATACCGTTTTACGCTATTAACTTGAATGTTGTGAGCTTATTCGCATATTCATCCTGTGTATTTTTAGTGGTGTTGAATTTGTACTTGTATCTGATGTACTCTATTTATTTGAATGAATGAACATTCTTATATTAGGCTCACACACTAAATCAAAAGTGATATCAATACACCGACTTAGGATATGAAGATCCATTGAATTTGTCTCGTTCAATATACTGATCACCAAAGTGTTCATTCTACTATTAACTTTTTTTTTTTACAATTTTAACTATTATCTTTTAGGTATATAGTTATGTATTCCATGTATTAATTATATTTTTTAAAATATATGAAATAAATAAAAAGTGCAAAAAATTGTGGGAACATATACCTAACCCTGCAACCACACAAAACTATAAAAACACCCCTAAAAGGTCATCCATTCTTATTACAATAAATTGACAAAAAATAGTAAATTTCATAACAAAGTGCATCCTAATTATACAAATACAAACAAATAAAATATATACATTGCATATTACAAAAATTTTATATTACATGATCATCAGATTGCAAGCTACTTTTATACTCAAAGACAATGAACTCAACCAAAACTTAACAAAAATGTCAACAACATATACATCGAATAGAGTAGAGATGGAAAATGTGAAGTATGCATCTATAAAAAAAAATTGAGAAGAAGTTGGATACTGCATTTTAAATTTTAAAATGGTGTGAAAATCTTCATGATCAATGACAATATTTATAGTAAAAGATAGTCAATAATCACATTAATTATTACTTTAAATTGGAAAAGGAATATTTTACATTAAATTGAAAGAATATTACTCAAATTTTACCGTACAAAAATATTTTAGAAAGGAATATTCTTTTTTTATTATGTCAAATAGAATAATAATAGTAGTAACCAAAAAAAGAAAAATGAATAATAATAGTATAAATATCATACGTTTTTGTCTATATTGCATTCAAGAAAATTCATGCCAATTTTTTTAAAAAATTTCAGTTATTTTGTAACCAAAAAAATCAAAATTTAAAATCAACTTCAAAAACCATATATTGTCGGTCAATTTTCAAAACAATTTGCAATACAATATGCATTAAAATTATTGTGGTAATTTGCATAAAAATATAATTTTAATTTTTTATCAATAAAACTTATAATATTATTTTGATAAATGATAATGAATTTATGATTTTAATTATTTTTATTTTATAAAGTGTTAAGTACTTATAGTTGTAGATATGAAAGACTCTCGTAGCAATAGAAACATGGAAAAACTCAAAAATATAAATAATAAAAGAAAAAAAGGAGAGAGAATAAGAGAATTGAATTTATATATTATACCATTAATTGCATTATTGTGAAATTTTTTTGAAAATATTTAATGCTAAAACAATGTGAGAGGAGAATCAAATGTGGGAATGACATGTGTACATTATTTAGGATTTTAACATTATTTAGGTGAAACTACACCAGAATTTTTTAAATTTATTTGAAACGGCAATAACAAATTAAATTAACAATAGAGTTTAATTAGTATATTTTATCGGTGTACAATTATTTTACATATAAATCTAATAATATGTTGCCACATTAATAGAGTTTAATTAAATAATCTCTTACCTTTAAAAGTTGTAAGATTAGCTACAAATTAACTCTAATTCTTAGTTGGCGGAGGTAGCAGGGGTGTTAAATTTTAAAATGGAGAAGACTATGTTTCCTTATCGATCTTAGGTTACCTATTATGGGTATTCCTAGACATCTATTTTTTTGGAAACTAGTCATTGATAAGATTAAATCTCGTTTATCAGTCTGGAAGGGTCGTATTTTATCTACGGGTGGTCGCCTGATTCTGTTCAAAGTTGTCTTGTCCTCGTTTCCGATTTACTTTCTTTCCTTCTTCAAGGCTCCCACCACTATTATTTCCATTATCGAATATCTTCTTAAATCCTTTTGTGGGGTGGGAATGATGTGTCTCAGAAAGTTCATTGGATTCACTGGGATAAGGTTTGCTTATATCGAGGCCAAGGAGGTCTTGGGGTTAGGAGGGTGAAAGAGTTTAATGAAGCTTTGTCAGGTAAGTGGTGTTGGGGGTTGAGGATCGAGGGAGTGGTTTTCGGAGATAAGTTTTAGAACATAAATATGAGACGTTTAAAGGTGGTATTAGTGAGGGAGGTTGTAAGACATCATAGTGGTGGAAAGATATTCTAAAAATTAAGAAAGGCTCGTTCAACGGGTCAGATGTGGTTTTAATTTTTCCTCTTTAGAAAGGTGGGTAGAGGAGATAATACTTTATTGGAAAATGTTAACATGTGCCCTTAATGCACATTTTAGTATACTAAAGATAGAAAATAAATATTGGAAATTGTGTATTTCATTTATTTTTAAGTTTTTATTTTGGGATAATTCTTGGTTGGGAGATAAGGTGCCTTTGAGGGAGTGTTTTCCTCAGTTAGCAAGTCTTTTAACCGATCAAAGGGTATCAGTAGGTGAGATGTATCGTAGGGGGTGGGAAGTTGGGGGGTTGGAGTTGGAGACGACCTCTCCTTGCGTGGGAAAAGGAGTTATTAGGAATGGTGTCGTGGTCTTTTCAATAATTTGTTTTGCAGACTAATGTGATTGATTCGTGGCTTTGGAGGACACGTTATTCAGAGGTTTATTCAGTTAAAGAAGCCTATCATACTTTAACAGGAAGAGAAAAGGAAGAGGGAGTAGAGAGGTTCAATAATGTTTTAATTAGTTTGGAGTAAAGTGGTTCCTGTTAAAATATTAGTGTTTGTTTAACGGCTTTTGGCTAATCGGGTTCTTACTCGCGATAATCCTTTTAATAGGGATATCCTGTTTGTAGATACTCTCAATCACTGGCGGAACTACACTAAGACAAGGATGGTCTGTAGTCCCCCTATACTTTTCAATTTTTTTGTACTAGTAGTAGTATTATATGTATTATATATGTGTTATTATTTTTTAGTAGAGACTATATATTTACATGTTAATTTTTTTTTTTGACAAATATTTACATATTACTATATATTGAGCCTTTTGCAAAAAATAATCTTTTAACTATGTCAAGTATAATAATAATAATAATAATAATAATAATAATAATAATAATAAGATAAAATAAAATAAATAAAAAATGTCCTTTCAGAATCTGTCAACTATTGGTGAATTATGTCAAAAATTAATGGAGACAAATAAATCAAATTTGTATCCATTGATATTGATCGAGTGCTACGACTTGTTTTGCCTCTTTATGTGTCAACAACAACCACTAAACGAGTCTTTCAAAGATGAAAATTATAAAAACAAGGCTATGTAACAAGATGGAAGATGATTTTCTAAAAAGCTCCATAATTGTTTATATTAAAGATAAGATTGTCGAAAAATTCACCTCAAATATGATAATTGACGTGTTTGGCAATATGAAATCAAGACAAATAAAAGTAAATGATTTAGTCGCCCATCCGATTTTTTTTTGGCTCCGCCACTGCTCTCAATTGCATTTTTTGTTGTGATTCAGTCGAAACCGTATCACTTCTTTTCTTAATTTGCGGTCTTTCTCATAAAGTATGGTGCAACATTCTTAATTAGTTAAAAGTGCAAAGTATTATGCATAATAATCTGTTTACTCATGCTCAATAATTCAGTGGTTTATAAGTTATCATATTGTCGGTCATCTCTATTCTTCATAGATTTTCTCTTCATGATTTTCTTCATTTGATTCATCACATATTGACCGTTAATTAAACTTTGTGTACGTGATTTAAAAGATAATTTAGTAGTCTCTTCTGCTTACCCACTCATTATCTATTTATTTTTATAGATTCGTATCATTGTCAGTCATCTCTCTTTTAATAAAATAAAAACAAATCGTTCATCAATAATAAAATAACAAAATAGTTTTATGACAAATAGCTAATTAGTAATTAATATTTTTTGTCGCATCTAATATTGACAAAAAAAATTATTTTTGTTGTTGATGACACTCGCGTCTTATAATATTGCATCACATGTTTCATTATGACAGTAATCCATCACATGTAAAAAAATTGAATAAATAATGAAACATTATACTTAAGTATTAACTTAACTAAATTATTGAGATCAATGACTTAACATCACAGCTCATTCAATATTCCCAGCTTGGTTTGGACTCATCTCAAAAAAAAGTTGGAAGTTCTGAATATAAATTTGAATAAAAGAAAAAAAAAATACTAATTAAAAGAAAAAATAAATCATGACCTGCTATTATGCATTTATTTATTATTATTATTATTATTATTATTATTATTATTATTATTATTATTATTATATTGTTCATCATGCATTATTTGTAGTTTTTTTTGGACTAAAATGCATTATTTGTAGTTATGTTAACAAAGACTTATAAAAATAATTTTATCAAATTATCTTTATTTTTATATTTTTTTGGCACGTATTTTTATTTCATTTTATAAGAGATATATTACTTTTTAGATTTATTGAATTGAATGATTTAGAGTGTAATTGAATTAGTTTAGATCGGTTTTTGGTAAATCCAATATCCGAACCAATGAACTTTTAATGGATTCAGTTTTTGATGTTTTTCAAAAATAAAGATGAACCAAATTAATCGATTGGTTCAGATATTTTAATGAGTTTGCGGCGTTTTTTTCCGATGTATTCTTTCACTACTAAAAAAATCTTAAATACCGACGGCCAAAATTTGTCACTAAAAGGCAAATATTCCGTCACTAAGCACGTTAGAGACAGAATTAGAGATGGATTTGATTTGGTCGTTAACTTCCTCGTCTCTAAACCATTAGAGACGGATTTTATATTTCGTCTTTTATTAGAGACAAAATTTATCCGTCTCTAATTCAGAGACGGATTTTATATATCTGTCTCTAAATGTTGAATTTAAAACATAATAAATCCGTCTCTATTGGAGACAGAATTATCCGTCTCTGAATTCAAATAATTCTGTCTCTAAAATTCCGTCTCTAAGCCTAAAAAATCGTCTCTATTGGAGACAGAATTATCTGACTCTGAATTCAAATAATTTTGTCTCTAAAATTCCGTCTCTAAACATAAAAGTTTGTCTCTATCGGAGATAGAATTATCCGTCTCTGAATTCAAATAATCATGTCTCTAATTTTCCGTCTCTAAGAATAAAATTTTGTCTAACAAAACACATTTTCATCTCTTATTAGTCATTATTTTTGTATATTTAGTAATTAAATGTTTATACGGTTTTTCAAATATTAATTTTTGTTTACTAAATGTAATTCATATAATTCTACAATGTAAAAAAATCAAATTTCGATCAACACTAAATTTGAAACATTAACATAAAAATATATGTTTATTTACACTAATTTTTACAAGTTTTGCGGTTTTGTTTTTTCTCTACACTAATTTGAAGCATGCTGATGTATTTTTAGCCTCTACGTCCCTCTCTTTGTTGTGAGGGGATGAGTGATTTTGTTGTAGTTTTGTCTTGTGCCTTTTTACTGTTGGTGTTGAGTAGTACTTCTTGTATTCCTTTATTTGCCTATTAATAAAATTTTGGCTGTTCAAAAAAAAATTAAAGTTGTTAAACACATAAATAAATTTAAATAATTTAACAAAAATACATAAAATAAACTTCATCACCCTTCTCATCATTTTCATTGTCACCTTCTCTTTCAAGTTGAACCGGAGAGTTTTAATTAATATTAGACACAAACCTTCCAAAAAAATATACAATTAAAGTTCTAAGATTACACGCTAAAAAAAGCATACAATGAATAATGAACATAAACAAACAAAACTCATAAAAACTCTAAGAACGACTTTCACAATATTTTTGAGTGAATATTGTTGTTGGACTTGAGTCTTTATTTATAGTAAAATAGACTATCATATAATATTCAAGTCTTCCATAAAGGATTAGCTTCAATTAGATAAAGTTTGTTAGTACCAAATTTTTTATTAAATCTTTTCCAAAGATTTATTTTCAAACAAAACAAAGCTCTTCCAAAAACAGTTTGTGCTTACAAAAAAAAATCTTCAAAGGAATATATTTGTTTGGAATACTTAAAATAAAATAAAAATCAATTTTCAAAAAATTACGTGTTTGAAATATTTAATTTTAAATATATATCTTCAAACAAAAGTATTCAACAAAAATACCAAACGATTAAAATAATCAATAACTAAGCTCAAGACGAATAGTTCATATCCGAAAAAAATATAAGATACACACACTTTGTTTAAAATCAAGACGAATAGAGTAACTTAGCTTCCAACAACACTTTGATTTCTAATATATTTAAAAAAAATCCGTAACTAAGCTTCCAACAAATCTTTTCTTTTTAAAATAAAACTGAATTTTATTAATAATGTAACTAAGCTCAAGACGAGCATAGTCCGTAAAATCAAGTCATACAAAATCACTTGACATAAAGAAGAATTCCAATGGCACAATTACACTAATGGAAAAACTTTTAAAATCATCCATACAATTGCAACTAAAATACACCTAAAACAATAACAAATAACCGCCCCCAAAAGCCAAAACAAAAGCAAATGCACCAAATACCATCACCCACGTCCATTCTACTCTAACTCCATATCCAAAGAACCAAAGCGGCAGCCTCGAAGCCAAACACCTCACAGGACGAACGAGCCCAAGATTAGAAAAAAGCCGCCGCGTAAAGGGTTAAAATCGCGGTTCCATTGAGAAGAAAATGGAATACATCCAACAAATCTAGTTCAAACAAAAATATATTTGTTTTCTTTCAAACAATTAAAAAAATTTCTCCAAAAATATATGCAATTCAAACAAATAAAGTTTGAATAGATAACATATTCATGAATCAAGTACATGAATATATCCTTTAATTTCGTAACAAACTTTCAACGCGCGCACATAAAAAGACATTCACAAAGTGCGCCTAGTGTAGAGACTAGATGTGTAAGACATCATATTTAACATGTTTTTACACAAAAAATTGACAATCAAAAGAGTTACACCTATTTTCCTTTAATTACTTAATATATTTAGAAAATTTTAATTTGTTAAGTTTTCTGAAAGGTAGTTAGATTCTCTCCTATGATGCATTATAATTTTGGTGAATATTGTTTTTTTTCTAATAAAAAAATATTTTTTATTTTTTATTTCAGGTGAAATTTTTATATCTTAATTGACACAAATTAATTACTCCGTCCGTTCCTAAATAACTGTCACAATTGACCAGATATGTATCCCAATGCACATCTTTAATCACAAATATCTTAAAAATTTTATATTTTGAAAATATTCATCATGGCAAATTGAACAACATCATACATGCTAACATTTATTTGATATATTAGTCAAAATATATTGTCAAAGTATATTATATGAACAGTACGTAACTCAAACGACACTTATTAAGGAATGGAGAGAGTATCCTCCACTTTTCAGGAAAAAAACTTTGTTCACTTGCTTAAAAAAATTGATATTTTTTTCCTTAAATATATAAAATTTTATTTTTAGTAATCAAAAAAATTTCTTTAATTTTTTGTCCTCTAAATTTTATGTTTTCAATTTTATTAAAAGTTCATGTCACATACTCTATGTGCTCGTTTGACCCGGCTTATTTTCTACTTTTTTATTTAGCTTAAACGAAATAGAGAAGTATAAAATTGAATTTAGCCATATTTCTCTTTAAAAATATTAGAGAAATAAAGTAAAGAAGTAAAAAATAAAAAGAAGTAGAGTCAAACACAATTTTTTCCTACTTTACTATTTTTAAGGACAAGAAAAAAAGAAGAAAATAAACCGGGCCAAACGGACACTAAGTAAATTATTTTTATGACATGTTCATAATAAAACCTTAAAATGTCATTTGTTTAATAATTTTAATATTTAATATTTGTTAATTTAATGATAATATCAAATTAAAAATTAAATTGTTCAACTAAAGATTAATTTGTTTTAACTATAAACTATATTTTTATCGGATTTATATCTCATTCATCGCATGAGAGAAAGTCATAGTCGTGACTCATGGAAAATGTATTTTGAAATATTAAAACAAATTATTATAAAAAATTAAATATATCATTTTGTTTAAAAATTTGAAGTTAAATAAATTTTTAGTCCCTACAAAATGGTTCTATGTTTAGTCCTTATTTAAATTTTATTAATTTTTTAGTTTCTAAAAAATTATTATGCACTCAATTTTGGTCTCTATTAGTAAATTAACATGTTTTTTAAATGATTTCTTTGCATGTATGTTTAGATCATCGAAAAAAATTTCTCCAAAAAAAGAGCACAAAATTTGATTTTTATGTCATGATTTTCCTTACTTTTATCTCGAACATTTGGTATTTGAAAAATTCATACTTAATTCATATCATATTAAAAAATTCTAAATTTTAATAAATAAACTTTATAAGATATTTTAAACATGCCAATATCAAAATCATTCAAAAATTTAAGAGTTTAATTACAATTATTTAGTAGGGACTAAAAGTATAATAAAAATTAAGTAAGGATTAAACTTAGAAAGCCCGTATTTTATAGGGACCAAAAACATATTTAACCTTAAACTTTTTGGTGGACAATAAAAAATTTGGCGGAAAATTTTTTGGCGGGATGAATCTTCAATGTTATTTTGTTTAGAGATGGATTTCAGAGACAGATTATTTCAGAGACGAATAAATTCCGTCTCTGATAGATGTTTGACTACTATAATAACAAGTTGACTAATTAGAGACGGATACAAAGACGAAAACTATTAGACACAATAAATATCCGTCTCTAACATCTGTCTCTAATTACTTTTTTTTTATAAATTAAAAAACTAATTATCTAGAGACGGATTTAGAGACGGAATATTTTTGAGACAGATCTTTCTGTCTCTAAAATTCGTCACTAGTACATATATTTTAATTTTTGTCTCTAAATACTTTTTTCTGTCTCTAATTCCGTCTTTATTAGAGATGAAATAAATTTCGTCTCTAAATTTCGTCAGTATTTAAACTTTTTATAGTATTGTTATTAATATTATTTGTTTTCCGATGTATTCTCTACTATTATTTTTTCAATTACACGTAAAACTTGTAAGCAATCATCATTATAGATAAAACGAAAAGACAATGACATTATTTTCAAATACTATTTCAATTTAAATAAATCTATAAAGAAAAATGCTAACTAGTGCATCACTACGTCTAATGAACTAGTTAAAAATACAATAATATAATATACTTAGTAAAATAACATTGGAATTTGTGTAATCAATATTTGTAAAATATAAAAAAAATGTTGTTTTCAATGTAAAATTTATTTTTTCAGATTCACCATTTAAAATATTAATTAAGTCTTTTGGCTGAAGTAAATAACAACAAATATTCCCTAGTCCAGCGGTTGTGTACTTGGCGTGTTGGCTTGCAGGTTCAACACCCATTGATGACCTTTTTTATCAAAGAACTTTTTTTTTTGAAGAATTAGTGTAACTAAGAGAGAATTGAACCCACTACAAGTCTACAAGTACAACTATTGAATATATGGTAAATTTATATAATTGTAATTATATATATTAGTTCATACTAAAAAAATAACTTATAAACACTTACCAAAAAAAATAAAAATAAATAACTTATAAACAGAATAATTATGTTTTATTTTATATAAATAGAATAATTATATAACTTATAAATAATATTTATATAATGATTTTTTAACGGTAAATATATAATCTTTTTTCATAAAAAAATTAATTTTTATTAGGGGTCCATTTTTATTGTTTGCCCGGGATCTCCAAAAAGTCGGCTACGGCACTGATAATGAGAATATAAAACATTGGATTTTACCTTTGTTTTTCCTTTTTTGTGTTTGTTTTTCTTTTTCTATGTTTTATTTTGGCAGATACATCACATAAAAATATATAAAAATCAAAATTGAACTATGATACGCCTACAATTAATAATTGAGAAAAATAAAATAAAATAATATTGTCTCTGTTTTTTATTATAAGAAACAAATGTACTTTTTAGTTTCATTAAAAAATAGACGAATCTAAATTCATTAATAGATTAAATACATCAGTTTTTAATAAATCCGAAAAATACATTTATCTTTCATAATAAGGAATACACACTTGATCGTGTTAGAGTGTTGACCGATTAATAGGTGATCACGTGCGTAGAAAGAAAAGAAGAGAAAAAAAAAATTGAAAATTATTACTCAATGAAACACTATGAGAACTTTAGTCCTATAAAAGATACAACAATTGGAACACCAATTCATCAATTCAAAACAAAGAAGTGTCCCTCTTTCTTGTTTCAAGGAGAACACTTTAGTTCTTACTTCACAAGTGTTCCTATAAAATCCTTGTCAAGATGGAGGAAATCAATAACACCACACCAATGAACATATCAGAAACCAACAAATGGTTATCTGATTTGGTAATAAAATTAAACCCAAATTCACACTCCCTCTAGTACTTAATTGGTTATAAATAAATTCTTAAACATTTCTAATTTCATTTTTTTTTTTTTTTTCAGGAAATGGATGAATACAATTTAATTCATGAAGAATGCAACCTTAGTTTCCTAGATGCTGATGAGGAAGAGTTTATAGCTACTATTTTTCAAGAAGAACAAACCCAACATCAACCTTTGACTTCAGAGTCAACTATGACAAACTCATACACTGATGAAACCAATTTTGAATCATTTGACTTTGATTTTGAAAGAACAACAACAACAACATTGGAGTTGAAAACAATTGACAACAGTAACAATATCACTGAAACTTTGTCACCAAAACTTTCTCCATCATCATCTAACTCATCATTTCAGTCTCAGATTCTGTCTTTTGATAATCCTCCAAAATCACCTCCTGCTACTAACACCCCCCAAGTTTATGGTTTTGAACCTACCTTAAACTCAAAACAGAACGAAACAGGGTCATTGGGAAACATTCCTGTCTCAACTCAAATTCCTAAAGGGTCATCAAAAAATCAAAACAAAAGGTCTCGAGGTAACGGTCAGGATCATATCATGGCTGAGAGAAAACGAAGAGAGAAACTAAGCCAAAGCTTCATTGCTCTTGCAGCTCTTGTTCCTGGCCTCAAGAAGGTACAATAACTTAATTTTGCTAATAGAGACACTCCTCAGATTAAGCGTGTCCCATGTTAAATACACGTGATTACATTGAGTTATATTGTTTTCTCAAAATTTTATCAGTCTAAATGTGTCTGTGTCGTGTCTAATGTATGTGTCATGTCTTATGTCCATTATGTCTGTGAGACTGTGACTATGTCGTATCTGATGTCCATAATTTGTTACAAACTTACACATCTTCTAATCATTTTGTGTGTAAAATTTTGTAGATAGACAAACATTCTGTATTAACTGAGTCTATCAAATACATGAAAGAGCTTAAAGAGCGTTTGGAAGTTCTGGAAGAACAGAACAAAAAGCCAGAAGAAGAGTCGGTAATTGTTCTGAATAAACCAGAACTCATTAGTGACGATGATAACTCCTCATCATCTTGTGATGAGAGCATTGAAGGTGCTGCAGATTCACTCTTAAAAGTGGAAGCAAAAGTTTCCGGAAAAGAGATGCTGATTCGGATTCATTGCCAGAAGCATAAGGGAATACTGGTTAAAATCATGGCTGAAATTCAAAGCTTTCAATTATTTGTTGTGAATAGCAGTGTCTTACCGTTTGGAGATTCTATCATTGACATTACTATCATTGCTCAGGTAAAGGACAATCTCTACCTACCTTCATACAACAATTTCCACTAAACATTTTGTCACTACTTTTTGAACTTTTTGGTTACATCACTACTAAAATATATTGACAAGTGACAATAATTATTGTTGTTATTATTATTATTACATTTTGAGAAATGATATTGTATACTCCTTCCGACTTTATTTATAAACAAAAATTATTTTTTACATTCATTGATAGATATGTTATTTGCTTAATAAATTTAAAAAATAATTTTTGCTTACAAATAAGGATAGATATACATTAATTGTTAATGAATATAAAAAATGATTTTTGCTTATAAAGAAGGAAGGAGAAGAAGCACGACGAGTATCAAATTTTGACATCAATTTTGAGCATAAATTATACTTCCTCCGTCCCAAAATAAGTGTCACAATTGGTTATTTTTCACTATTCACATAATCTACTTTGACCGTATTTTTCTACTAATATATAAATGTAAATATTAGCATGTAAGATGTTCGATTTGTTTCGATGAATATTTTTAAAATATATAATTTTTATAATTTTTAAAGATAGATAATTAAAGATATTAACAATTAAAGTTGTGTGTTGGCAAACGTGAATTGGTCAGCTTTGACACTTATTTTGGGACGGAGGGAGTATGGTTAACGTATTTTAATTGTGTTTTACTATTGTTCAGTTAATGGTCGATCAATACGAGTATAACAAAATTTGCAACTCATTACAACTATTATATCATATCGATTATCTATGTAAAATTTTAAAAAAAAAATTGAAAAATAATTTGAGATGTTATTGAAACTTATCAAAATTAACGGTTTATGGGTTTTTGTTGAATATACCGTTAATCTTGACGAGTCTCAATAACATATCAAATTTTTTTTAATTTTTTTTAAAATTTTGTAAAGATAATTTATATGATATAAATTTCATTATAACGTTATGAATGACTTATGCACCATGCTCCATGCACCACTTGTAAAGGTCGTGCATGGAAACGTTAATGGCCTAAAAACTTGTCTAGAGTCACAGTTTATAATTGTATTGTTATATTTTTTTAAAGGTGGGTGACGGATACAACTTGAGCATAAAGGAACTTGTGAAGAACATACGCATGGCAACATTGAAGTTCATGTCATTATAATAACTTGAACATGGTGATGTTGAGCTGCCATTATAGACAAATGTCAACAAGTTGAAGCTCTTATAACAACGACATAGATCCCCAGAATGCAAAGTTTTTTTTATTAAGAATAGCATGTGATTTTGCTCAACCGCAGTGTTCTTCAGAAGATATATATGTTTATTAATCCAGATAGAGGTTGATTCGGTGTGATATCGAGGGATTCGGTAGGAATATGTTCATTTAACACGACTTAGTTTAATGGATTTTTAATAATTACTACTACTAATAGAGATTAGGAGTTTAAATAGGAGAATATCAACTTCCTTTAAGTAGTGATGACATTGATAGCTTGCTTCTGATGTACAATTTTTTTGATAAATGCATGTCTTTGGATTATCTCAATTAGAAAATAAATTTATTTACTTTGGAAGATGCAAATCTTTGTTTTTTATTTTAATTTTTACTTTTTTTAATTAATTATTGTTATGTTAACTACGTGGTATTATTATTATTTTGAATTAACCTCCCTCAATTACGTAGGCCTCCCACGTTTTGTATATTGGACGAATATTAATAATCTTATTCTTGTCGTCTTGTTGGGTAATTCAAGTTAACAAATTGGATCTCTATTCAAACAGAAGATTACTATATTGAGAAACCATTGACTAATCGATCAGAGATTGATTGAAAATTGAAATGTTATAAACACATCAAAGCTCGACCTTGTAACGTTAGCTAGTGTATATATTATTGCATGAGACACTATAATTCTCAATATACATATACATATATAATATATTACATATATAGTTTAACTAAAAGATGCTTATATAAGTCATATCATATAACATATAATTTCATTGTTTGAACGAAGATGAAAAGAAAGAAAAAAAAATGACTTAATGAGTTTTACAGTAATTTTAATCTCCTAATAATAAGGCAAGTTTCGTTTAATGGGATGGATTGAGATTTTCTGTTGTTACAGTAAAACGAAATGTAACAAAATCATAATCGCTCGATCATAAAATGTATAGTTTAAACTGCCAACAAACAAAGTGTGGTATAAGTGTCGTAGATACTCGTACTTCTTAACTATTTGGTTATAGGTTCGATTTCTGACCAATCACTACAAGAAAAAATGTTTTTGGCAGCGACATATGTCGTTGGTAAAAATGTAAAGTTGCTGCAAAATGTATTTTTTCCAACGAAAAAAATGTCGTTGCATGTTGTTGGCATAAGTGCCGTTGCAAAAAGTTTTGTAACGACATTTAATGTCGTTGTTAAAACTAATGTTTTTGCAACGACAAATATCGTTGCCTTATTTGACATATCACAATGACCGTAGTCGTTGCGATAAAATATTTTTGTCAACAACTACTAAAGTTGTTGTAATAAGTTTTTTTTCCTGTTTTTATTTTATTTTAATTAACAATACAAATTAGTTGCTATATTTTTATACCTCAAACAAAAATATTTGGCTTAAATTACATTTTTCAGCCGTCATTTTATCCTTTTATTTTTCTTTTTTTTTTGAACAAGTCCTTTTATTTTTCTTAATATCAATTACAAGTATAATTCAAATTGTTCTCAATTAAAAGTATGACCCCGTGTTAGCAATAGTATTATCCAACTTAAGGAAAAATCCTTCCATTCAATTGAAATCTCAAAGGCAAGTTGTTAAGTATGGCAAACTATGACACAGACGGTTCTTTGCATTGCACCAATGGATGGTTTAAACCTCTTATTATTTGCCTCTGCTCTCAATTTGACATTCCATTTGCTCCTTCAATTTAAATGCTAGCAACAAATATTATCATCTCTTTGTGAAATATTTGAAACACTCTTTCATTATTTAATCTGCAATTTCAACACAACAAAAAATTATTAGTGTAAATAATGAATGAATGAATGAATGGATGAATGAGAAAATAAGAAAGAAGAAGATGCACTACTAAAACATATAGCAAGTTACTTTTATCAATTTTTTTTTTTTTGCACACTGAAACTCAAAATAATGGAAAGAAGCAAAGAGAAAATATAAAATCTAAATGAAATTCAAATTCAAATTGCACAACACATACAAATTTACAAGTGGATCATAAAAAAATGAAACTCAAATAAATCAAAATTCAAGGATTTAGAATTAAAGAAAGAAAGAAAATAAAAATAGGAACACAATTGAAAATGAATTGTAGGATTTAGCATGTATATATAAATCAATTGTAGTATGAAAAGTGCAAGAAGAATCAAAATTGAAAATGAATGGACAGTGGCTATGCTTGTTGCGTTTTTTCATTTATTATTATATAATATACTAACTTGTTATTAGATGTGCTAAGTATTTCATGAAAAAATGATAGTGGGCAACAAAATCAGTAAGTGGACGACGGTTACTCAATAGAACATGATTATGTGAACATTTGAAACTATATTAAGGATAACAAATACTCTCAAATATGAGTGGAGAAAACCGCCAAATATTAAAAAGAACAAGTTCCAGTTAAAATAAATCATTTGAACATTTAATTATTTTGCATAAAAAAAATTAATATTTAATTTTTAATTATCCTTATCTGCAAAAAAAATAATAATATTTAAGTGTTCAACTTTTTAATCTTTTTAGTGACCCAAGCAACAAAAGTTGAAGTCGCTTATTAAGGACCGAGTTTAATGTCCCATCCCTCATATATATATAAGAGTCTCAATTTAATTTTTTTTATTTAAGAGTCTTAATTTTAACAATTAAAGATTTTAATAGATTAAAATTTCTCAAAAATACAAAAAATATTTTTTAAATATTTCCGGCGATAATTTATGTTGTTTGCATAAACAAATGATTTTTCAAAAACTTTACAATGTTGCAGCAAAAAAGTTGTATTATATATCTTTATCACAAGTTATATCTTGTCAAAATATATTAGATTATTCCCAACTAAATTTACTATATTGCCACCAAAGCTTTATAATTCCCAGCAATACATTATGTTGCTGCGAAAGAAAGAGGTTTATATTTAGCAACAACAAGTTATGTTGTTGTCAAAAAATAATAATATTGCCAACGACAAAAATTATAGTTGGGATAAGTGATTTTTCTCAACGATAATTAAATTGTTGAGATAAAATAATTTTATTGCAACAAAATAAACAAGTCGCTGCTATATACATGTCATTGGCAACAATTTAGTTGTCGTTAAGAAAAAGTCGCTGTGAAATATCTTATTTTTTGTAGTGAATGTGTATAGAACAACATTTGTTGAGAGAGGTCAACCCTCTGCAAAGAAAGATATCTTTAGTTTACCAAAAAAAATGTATGGTTTAAACTATTTATAGTAATTTTGTAAATAGTTAACCTGGCCCGTTCTTTGATCTATAATTAATATTTAGGTAAAATACAAAATCGTGTTAAATTTGTGTTTTTACAGCACACAATCCCAATCCACTGAAATAGATTGGAAGACAATGACGACTTCATCACATCAACATTGTGGTTCTTAAGTTTTGGGAATATTATACTACCTATGTCCCTAAATATAAGACATGTTTGAGCATTGCATGTATACCAATGCACAATTTTGATTATTAATATTTTTAATTATCTAGCAATAAAAATTATAAAAATTTGATATTTTGAAAATACTCATCAAAACAAATCAAACAAGATTTTATATGTTAATATTTACATATATATATTATTAAAATAATACGATTAAAACATGATAGATGAATAATACAATTTGGACAAACAAAATCTTGTATCTAAGAACGGAGCTAGTGACAACTAATAATCTAATCACAAGCTAAAACTTATAAGGAGAACATAAAAGCTTAATAAAAGATGCAAATATTTAAAGAAGCACAACGGGGTTTTGCTCGATAGGAGTAGCATCATCATCAAACAACTGTCAAATGACCGATTATTCCAAAAGTTTAAGCTGTTAGGAAATGCCACATCAATGGTTTTATATTTATTTCTAACACGCCCCCTCACGCAAGAGCCTACTAGGCTTGAAGCGTGGATAATGCATAGGCCCACCTACCATATATTTAAAATTCCACTTTTTAATTACAAAGTGAGGGGAGCGGGGATCGAACTCTTGACCATTGGGTCAAAGAGACTCTGATACCATGTCAAATGACCGATTATCCCAAAAGCTTAAGCTGTTAGGAAAGGTCACATCAATGATTTTATATTATTTCTAACAACAACGCTAGATACTTTGTGACAAATTAAAATCTTTCGAGGGTTTGATCCATTCCTTCATATATAGTACATCTCTTCGCTACTTCATATGTTAAATGAGAGAGAAGAGAGAAAGCATATATGATTAAGATTGTTCGGGTCCTAATACATAGATAGTAATAGAACATTTGGTTCATTTGGGATGTCCTCTCTAAGATCGGGCAAGTTGGGGGAGTTTTTTTTTTTTGAAGAAGCTAAACTAACCCACCTAAATTGTCGCTGGAGAAAATCGAACCTGAAACTTGGAGGAGGAGCATACTCCCAAGTCCCTAGCCAATACCACCAGGCCAACCCAAGTGAGTTAAGTTGGGGGAGTTAACTCAAACAAATTGATTAAGGTTTAGTCGACGTTTGAAAGAGTTATGCTCCGTCCAAAATGATTGTTTTTTCTTTGACATCTTCTCCTTAATAAAATACCAACTCATCAAAACATGCTATAGTAGGCGTGTTATTGAACTACTTTGGAGTACTTCTTGTACTAATTTATTCCTTATTTATTTATTTATTTATTTAATTTTACGAATTTACTCCTTGTTTATGTTTTCAATTATTTGTAAACTATTTTTTTTTTTGTTACAGTTTGTAAACTCTTACTATTTGCTAATACATCTTGTGCTTAAAAATATATGTATAAATTTGGTTTAAAAACATACTAGTAGGCAGGCCACTGAGCATTTAATAACCGCTAAGAAATGACTGAATTAATAAAGAAACAAAAAATTGAAAACAACATTAGATCTACACATTAAAATATAGAAGCAAAGCAAAACTACCAAAACTTGAGATCTACAATGTTTTTTTTAACATTATGATTTGTTAAGATCATAGATACTCTCAATTTTTCATATTGTAGTTTTATATTAGTATTTTTCTTTTTTTATGAATTTTATTAGTTGTACATTTAAATGATAGCAGTATATACCTTCTACTTTTGAGTTATGACCGCACGTGCTTCTCTTTTATAAATTAAAATAATTCTCGTGTTTGCACCTTTATGGTGCGTGGGGACTGCTCTAGAGAAAATGGAGATATTAAAAAATAGTTTGGCTTTTATAAAACAAAAAATAGAGATACTAAAAGAAACTCATAACTAGACAATTTGCCCTATAAAAAAACATCCAACAATTGGAAACTTTAGTAGTAGTAGTAGCAAAAGGAGAAATTTCACTCTTCCTTATTTCAAAGAGCAACATTTCACCAGTGTCACAACAATTGAATGGAGGAAATCAACAACACAACAATCAACAACCTCTCAAAAACCAGCAGTTGGTTATCTGATTTGGTAACAAAATTCACACTTCTTGTCTTCCAAATTCACAAAATGGTTCATTATAAGTCTCTAACACATTTTTATTTTATTTTACTTTTTTAATATTTTTGCTTTATATTTTTGCAGGAAATGGATGAATGCAATTTATTTCCTGAAGAATGCAACCTTAATTTCCTTGATGCTAATGACAAACAAGAATTTCTTTCACATGACATAGCTACTGTCTTTCAAGAAGAACAACCTTTGACTTCAGAGTCAACTCTCAGCAACTCATTCACTGATGAAACCAATTTTGAGTCTTTTGACTTTGATTTTGAAATTGAAATTGAGAGACAAAATAATCAGCTCAAAACAAATGATTGTGACAACATCACTGAAAATTTTTCACCAAAACTTTCTCCATCATCATCTAACTCATCATCATTTCAGTCTCAGATTCTGTCTTTTGATAATCCTCCAAACTCACCTCCTGCTACTAACACCCCCCAAATTTATGGTTTTGACCCTACCTTGAACTCAAACCAGAACGAAACAGGGTCATTAGGAAACATTCCTGTCTCAACTCAAATTCCTAAAGGGTCATCAAAAAATCAAAACTTGGAAACAAAAACCTCACAGAACAAAAGATCTCGAGCTAACTCTGAAGATCATCTCATGGCTGAGAGAAAAAGAAGAGAGAAACTTAGTCAGAGCTTCATTGCTCTTGCAGCTCTTGTTCCTAATCTAAAGAAGGTACGACAATTAATTTTTAATTACCCTGTTAATTAAAATTTATGAAGCACAGACACACACAGACACGAGACACACGATTAGGAAACTCACACGTCGACACAAATATAATTCAATGTAATTGTAGGTGTCAGTGTCGGACAGACCTATTCTATTCCGAGGAGTGTCCGCACTTTACAATTATGTGTCACACTACTTACTAATCAATTGTGTTTAAGAATCTTGTAGATGGACAAAGCTTCTATATTAGCTGACTCTATCAAATACATGAAAGAGCTTAAAGAGCGTTTGGAAGTTTTGGAAGAACAGAACAAGAAACCAGAAGCAGAACCGGTGGTTGTTCTGGATAAACCAGAACTGTGTAGTGATGACAATTCCTCATCATCTTGTGTTGAGAGCATTGAAGGTTCTGCAGGTTCACTCTTACAAGTGGAAGCAAGAGTTTCAGGGAAAGAGATGCTGATTCGGATTCATTGCCAGAAGCATAAGGGTATATTGGTTAAAATCATGGCTGAGATTCAAAGCTTTCAACTATTTGTTGTGAAAAACAGTGTCTTACCCTTTGGGGATTCCATGGAAATAATTATGATTGCTCAGGTAAAGGATAATCTCTTTTTTCTTTTTTTGCAAAGTGGAAAAGGAAAATCTTTACATACCTTAAAAAGTTTGATAATTGTTTTTCTTTATGGATCAAAACTTTTATATCGTTCAGAGGTTGTAACTCAACTGATATAAAAAGTGTTAAAATTGTTAGATTGAATGTTAATGATTGGAGTTCGAACTCCAGTATTTCTACGTTATGTGTGTGAATTTTCAATTGCTAGTAATTTTTAAATATAAGATCTTCTATGAAGTTTTAGAAAAATAAAAGAGATGATTCAAATTATTTTTGTTAATAGTAGTTAATTACATATATTTTTGTGAAATTGTTATACTCCGTACATGTGTATGAAATTGATGGAGTATTTTAATCTAGGTTGATTAGTATCTTTGTTTGATAAAAAAAGAAACTCTTTTGATTTTTGTCTTTTCTATCCACCAATTTTATTAATTGTACTTAAATATTATGTTTTTTCTCTCGCAATATTTAAATATTATTGTTATTATTATTTTATAGATGGGTGAAGAGTACAACTTGAACATAAAGGAGCTTGTGAAGAACCTACGGATGGCAACATTGAAGTTTATCTCATCATAGCATTAACAATGCACTTGTGTTATTTGGGGGGGTGCTATTAGACATTAGACATAATAATGTATGCCACGGGTTGAAGGGCATGGTGGTCAATTTTCGTGTGATATTGTCCCTTCCTTATGGAGATGGTTGAAATATGCATGTGAATGTGACACGGCTTAAGGAACTTTAATCAATAGAGATTAGGATCAATTGAAATAGGGATCACATTGTTAGCTTTGGATGTAGTAGTACTATTTTATTTTTTGTTTGAAAAAGTTTAACGATCAATGTCATGTACGAAATGCTAATTAAATAATGCGTGAGTGAGTTCTGCGATCTTTAAATTTTATTTATAAAATCAGCTATTCAATAAATTTTAAAAATAAATATGTACTGTATGTCGTTGGATTATTTAATTTTACATTCAAAGAATCTGTTGCAGCACAGAGTGAATAATCTCATCTCATTAGACATAAACCACGGAATGAAACTCTTAATCACATAATCACATTCAATGAATCTGGTGCAACACAATGTAGATCCCCAGAAAGCCAATCTTTCTATGCTTAAATATTATTTTGGTTTCTATATGTACGCGAAATTT
This sequence comes from Trifolium dubium, assembly GCA_951804385.1. Classification (NCBI taxonomy): domain Eukaryota; kingdom Viridiplantae; phylum Streptophyta; class Magnoliopsida; order Fabales; family Fabaceae; genus Trifolium; species Trifolium dubium. The sequence goes on along the minus strand of OX638063.1, from coordinate 48,180,651 downwards.
AGATTTTAGTCCTTATATTCAATTTTGTTCTAAATAAATTTTTGAATCAATCAAAAAAAATTGATTTTAATTCCTAAAATAAAAATCCGCAAAAAAATTTCTTAGAAAAATTTACAGAAAAAAGTTTAGTTAATTCAAAAACTTATTTAAAACTAAAATTAATACAAAAATTAAAACTAAAATTTCATATACTTTTAAGTCATCTTTCTATTAATAGTACTTGCGTTCTGATTCAGTTAAATGTTCGATCCCCGGAGAAGATACGCTGTTGTAGAGATGGTATAGGTAATAGGAATATCCATGTGCATGTCACACAGCTTAATTATTAGTAATAGTAACTTTAGTCAATAGAGATTAGGAGTTGGAAATTGAAATAGTGATAACATTGATTGCTTTTATTTTTTATTATTGAAAAAAATATAGTAGTATTAAAATACCAAATTTTAGTTGGTTCAGTGGTACTTAACATTTAACTTAATAGAGAATATTATTGTTCGATCCTCATAATTACATTTAGAAAAAGATAAAACTATTTAATATCAAAAAACATTTTGAATTCTAAATTACTTCCTCCGGTCTTAAATATAAGAGAACTTTTACTTTTTAGGTTCATAGAATGATTGATGTATTTGGTTCATATTATAGTCCAAATACATCAATCATTTCATGAACCTAAAAAGTAAAAATTCTCTTATATTTAGGACCGGAGGTAGTATTAAACACCTTCCTCTGAGAACTAGAAGGCAAAAAGTAAAAATTGAAAGGAATATTTCCCCTCACACCCTCCCATACAGTCCATCATCATGTCCATCATCATCCCCCTCCCACCACACCCACCCCACACTGAAACTATCATCAAATAAAAAAGTCACTTCCAAATTGTACTTCATGATGTGTATGAGTAATTTCTCCATCAATTGATGCAAACTTTAATTTGGAGAACTTAAACTAGGGGATCCGCTAAAAATTTAGTATAGGTGAAAATTTTCCTTCCCTCCTCCTCTCTCACTTCTCTAATGTCCTCTTAAAATTCAAAATTATCCTTTAATCTTATGTGAGAATACATATTCGGATTCTGCAATCCGAAGGGGGGTTAACGGGTTCCGATTAAAGAATCTACCGTTTGTTTGCTTCAATACAACAAAATATGAGGTTAACTACGATGGTTTTTGTAGGTAATTTGTAGCTAATCTTTAGTAAAAAAGGAGTCTGGATCTACGCCTGAACTTTTCCTAAACATCTCCAATTCATATCTAAGGGGTTATCTACGACGATTTTGGCAGGTAATTCGTAACTAATCTCTAGTAAAAAAGAGTTTGTATCTAAGGGCCAAACTTTTCCTAAACAACACCAATTCATATCTAAGGGTAAAAACGTAAGTTTGGGGAGGGAAGGAGAAATGTGGGGATTTTAACTATAGGTGCATAGGTTTTGAAAAGTTGGAGATGTTTTGAAAGGGTTTTGCACTTTGCAGCCTATGATAGTTGCTTTATCCGCCCCCTGAATTACTCCCGCACCCTCCAAACTACTAAAAATACCCTTCGGATTATATCTTCTGAAACACAGTAAGGCCAAAATATTTCGGATTATATAACACGAAAATTTAAATTTTTTGGATCCTATAACTTGAAATTGTAATTTTTTTGGTAGATAGAATCCGAAACTAAAATTTTGGAAGTTACGATCTGAAAAACCTTATTTTTTAGGAGTTACTATCTGAAATGTATTAGTAAAAAGATTTTTCACCCAGTTTGGTAGTTACGATCTGAAATGTATGTTATTTTGGTAGATAAAATCCGAAAAAATAGGAAAAATAGAACCACTCAATTGATTATTTCATTTCGTCCATGGATTTGTCCATGATGTAATCTAAAATAAATTGTAATTTTTTTTGTAGATACGATCCAAAACTAAAATTTTGGAAGTTACGATCTGAAAAACCTTATTTTTTAGAAGTTACTATCTGAAATGTATCAAAATAGAGAATTTTCGCCTAGTTTGGTAGTTACGATCTGAAATGTATATTATTTTGGTAGATAAAATCCGAAAAAATGGGAAAAACAGAACCACTCAATTGCTTATTTCATTTCGTCCATGAATTTGTCCATGTTGTAACCTAAAATACCTGGCAATTCAGTTCAGTTCAATACAAAACGCATAACCATAATTTATCACATAATTAACGCACAAGTACAATAAAACTTACTTTATGCAATTTTGATGCAATTGGAGACAAAGAAAGGATCGTTTTCTGCCGCGTACGCCAACGTTCGTAAGGTTCGGCGAAGGAGAAAAGATTGGCGGCGAGAGAAGGAGAATGAGAAAGGATCGTAAATCTGAATTAATAGATTTTATATTAGGCAAT